>OX421457.1:7853939-7866439 GCA_949126865.1 Montipora capitata | reverse complement strand
TACATGTACTCAATAAATTTTAAAATTCCTAAATTTAAAGAAGGTTTGTGCTTATTAGGGATTATTTTGCCTCCCAAAAACGTATCCATTTTGGTTCTTTAATGCTTTAATTTAAGAAAAGAAAGGCAAAGATTGCTTGTCGAGCAACATGCAGAATTCCAAGCTTATCACATGCTCTGAATTAACTTCTGAAGCGAAGACAAGGACGCCTAAAGTAAAGAGCACCCTATAATAGTACAATTTCATTCATTCAAGAAGTATGTATGTAAAACTATCCTTTTATTACAGCCCCTCCCCCCTCAGTGGATGCAGGAGCAGCCCCACCCACCCCAATCAGAAGACCTGAGGTGACACTTGAAGACAGAACAGAACCAATCAAAGGCATAAGGAAAGTTATGATGAAGACAATGACAGCATCCTTAGCAATTCCTCACTTTGGTTACATGGATGAAATAATCCTGGATGAGCTTGTAAGGTAAAAATTTAGATAATTACTACAGTTTCCATTGACTTAAAAGAGCAGATTTGAAACAATGTTGTAGTTTTCTCGAATCAGAGAGTGGTGATGATGAAGACGACAAACTCATGACAATGATGAAGTGCCTTCTCCTGTATGACCTTGTAATTAAATTTTGCAATCATGTAGTTAGCAGTCAAGTAACGGTGATCTACATGACTGTAGTCTATTGATTGTGGGTCCAATTTCCACCCTTGTCAGAGTTTGTCTCTGTCCTTGTCTGACCCCATTTCCTTTACTAGTGTTACAGATCATACAGATTACACAAGAGTAATAGATATCTTTGCCTTGGTCTGTGAGGCCACGCCACCTTATGAGACAAAGCACTTTAAGATTAATGCTATTAGGCAAGAACAAATATGGTCTTACTCTTGTCACTTGCTTTGGGAATAAACTAGTTAGTCTTGCTTTGATTGGCTCGTTGCACAACATTGATGTTAGTTATTAAGCAGAGAGGACCAGATGATGAAGGGAGTGTTCATGATCAGGGATTGTAAGTAATGTTACCTGGGATGTTGTTGCAACCTCACCAGGTTGTGAGTAGCTTGATATCACCGTCTAGTTTTGAGCCCCTCCAAAAGCCTTAGCTGCTCCATCTAAAAGTCTCAAATGACGATGACAATAACTGTTATAATGGTAAATTACATAAGACCTCGTAAATCAGAAGTGTCAGTTTATTGACATAGCCATCCCATTGCATTTGGGCCCGACATAAAACCATTACATGTACTTGCTTTTTATAAAAAAATATTTAATTAATAATAATGGTTTAAACTTTTTCAAACCACTTCAAACTTTCAGATTATGATATATTTAAATATAAATATTCGACAAAGAAAAATGAAAATTGAACATACATAACCAATGTGCATATTCTAGGTTGGGTTGTGATTCACTTGCACTTTAAGAATTTACTGAAAAATGCAGACTGCAGACTGTGCAGACCGACAGGCAGGTACAAAGCACAGGTCACAGGTCATCGTTTTACCAATACAGAAAGTATTCTAAACATTCACAAAAGCTAACCTTAGGCCTAATTAGGCCTAAGGTTAGCTTTTATGAATTTTTTTTATACTTTATGTATTGGTAAAACAATGACCTGTGACCTGTGTTTTGTACCTGCCGCTGTGCAGACCGTCTGTAAAATGATAATTTGGTTAGCCTGAATATCAATCTGGTCAGCCTAATTAGGCCTAAATAATATTCAGGTTAGCCTGTTTACGGTTAGCTCTCAATAATAGTGAGGGTAACACCATATATACAGTCGTTTTCATCTTAGTGTGGACACATGACAGGAAAATATGTTCTTTGAAGTTTGAGTTTGGCAGGCGTTAAGCAAACAGTCAAGAAACATTTGCATGCGATAGTTTGAAAGTATTTGAAGCATTGAAGCATCCTTTATCAGATTAGGGTCAATTTCTTAGAAAAGGTCTTTGATGTCCAGTCTTGTTGCCATTCTAGGAAAACTTGCATGAACATCTCTTAAACTTTGAATGATTGAAGACAAAACTTGTCACGTTTGCAGCCAAAACGTGGCACATTTGGAGCCAATTAGAGCATGTTTTCCTGTCACATGTCCACGCCTAGATGAAAACGACAGTAATATAAACTAGCTAGTATTATCAAAGTGCTTGTGTGGCAGGCATTTTAGAACATTTCCTTGCTGTACTTTTCAAAACAACAATATAAAGAACTTCCCATAGAGTTCTTGTAGCTCAATGGATAGAGCATCCAAACTGTGTTTATTATGGAGGTCGTTGGTTCAAATCCCACCAGGTACTCTAATTTTTCAGTTGACCTTTCACCCATTGCGGTGTGACTAATCTAGATGTAACATCCTTCTCACAGGAGAATTACATACTCCTTCAAACAACAGTAGTTGTACCAGGCAATTTATCACAGAAATGGGGAACCTGTCAAAGGCAACAGGGTCAACAACAATTTTCTAATTCCAATAAAAAACCGCAACCTATGTCTCTTAAGAGGAGCATGTATAGATTTTATTTGGCCTTATGCCAGACCATTAATATTTTAATACATGGGGAACCCCTTGGGGGCAAATGGGTGAAGTGCATTCCTGGACTTAACAGATTTTAATAAGTTCAATGTGGTTCTATGCAACCATTTTCCCCTTTTAGACTCAAAAAGTACAGTCAGGGACCATTCCAGTCCAGAGGTGTGAAGCTGACTTACATGCCAATGTTCATAAAAGCGACATCAATGGCCCTGTCACACTTCGCAATACTGAACAGTTCAGTAGATTCACAATGCAAGAATCTCACATACAAGGTCAGTTAAGTTTTAGGCAAATCATACTGGTATGTTCAAGGGAGTATTATTATTTAATATGTAAGAGTGATTAGGGAAATCTTTTTTTTTAATGATTTTGAACTTGAAAATTACGTAAATTATATTATGTCAACTCTGTTTGTTTCACTAGGGATCACACAACATTGGTGTTGCTATGGACACACAACAAGGACTGTTGGTGCCCAATGTGAAAAATGTTCAGAACAAGTCCATATTTGACATTGCCATTGAGCTCAACAGACTACACGCACTTGGACTCAGCGGAAAAATATCAACAGACGACCTGACAGGCGGGACATTCAGTTTGTCAAACATTGGTTCTGTAAGTAGTGTTTCCAGATATGCGTAAGGAGTATCCTAGTGCAGATTACTGAGAGAAACGGCTGATGAAAAAGGACTCCAGGCATTACTGAATTTTATAAGTTAAATGTTCATTAAAGGTTAAGCCAACATACTTGATAAGTTATATTGAGATGAGTACGTCAGGATCTACAGAAGTATGCAAAATCCCAGCAATGTTGTTTGGCCAGAACGTCATGCTGATGTACATTATACAACCTTGTAAATAGAGAACTAACTGTGGATGAAATACATTGCTGTCCTTGTCAATTATTGTGATTGGCTACAGGAATGCACTGCTTGGTCAACAGTTATCTCATACATATGGATGGCATAAATAATATCATTAAGTAATGTCAGGTGTTTTCCCTAAAATGTTATGCATGAAAAACATATTATGGGATCTTTAGCTATTTAGTTCATGAAAGCCAATAAGAAATTACTTGAATTTTCCACTTAGCACTATATTGTGGGGATTTTGTCAATTATCTGGATGTGAGGGTAGAGTTGGTTGATAATGTCAGGGGAGGGGGGGGGGGGTTCACACTGGAGTTGGCAACTCTGAAACTCGTGAGTATTGAGAATGTAAGGGGAAAAAATCAAAGGATGTTCTAATAGATGTTTTTTTTTTCTGCAGCTTGGAGGAACATATGCCAAAGCAGTAATAATGCCACCTGAGGTTGCCATTGGTGCTATTGGAAGAATACAGGTTTCTAGTATTCCATTATTAAAAGAGGTTTTTGTGAAGTGAAGTAGGAAATCTCTCATTCACTGGTTTCATGTAAAATTCAAAATAGCTGCATGTTGTTTCTTGTATTTTTGGTCCATCTTTCGGAACCCAGAAGATTAACAATCAACTCATGCAATCTACATCCACCAGTAAGTTGTAGGTAACCCAGAATGTCACTAAAGCAATTGCCTAAAGGTGTTGCAAGAGTTGTACTCCAGACAATTTGTAACTTGCCACACTATTTCGTTGTGAGAAAAGTTGTTGGGCAGATGTTACACTAGTTTGGTTTGCTCTTGGCATTCAAATGTGGGGTTCACGCAAAATTAATTTTTCATGGGCTGCTACCTTAGAGAATCACGGTTAACAACGTTATAACAGGACTTACTTGCTACCAAAATTAATGTGTTCTGGTCGAAATCCCAGACATTGAAGAATAAAAAGATACAGCATGTAACATGTTTAACATAAAGATTGCATCACAGGTTGCCTGCTTGCTGAATGACTAACATCACCCATGGTGTACAGTACAGTGTACATTGTACTTCTCAAGAGACACCCCATGCTCATACAGTAATTAATTCAAAAGCTCAGTCAACATAATGATTTACAGGGGTTATAATTTTGAGAAACAAAACTATTGCACATGTTCATTGTTATTAAAATTAAAATTTTGGGCTGTCTGTAGCTTTACATCAACTGATATAGAATTATTTTTAAATAACTTGATTATTGCATTTTTAGGAAGTACCCAGGTTTGATAAGGATGGAAATATATACAAAGCTCATGTGGTTGGTGTTAGCTGGTCAGCTGATCACAGAGTCATTGAAGGTGCAACCATGGCACGATTCTCAAATCTCTGGAAATCATACTTGGAAAACCCAGCATCAATGCTGATAGATTTAAGATGAGTCTTTAGGACATACATGTAGGACTGAATATTATTTATTTCGAAATTCAAGGCAGTTTCAAAAACCTGGAATATGCAACTCTCACTCAGGCACCCAACAACCACGTATAATTAACTGTATAATTATGTGATGTTGTCATCATTATACTAACACAATGTTCCAAATAAGAGGTGGGTCTATTAACCCATTGACTCCCAGGGGTTCCCCATTGACGAGTAAAATCGTCTGGCGTTAGACAGAGTAAAATACTAAGTCTGGCCAGTTTCAGCCGGTTTGGATGTCGATGGGTTAATGGAGACATAGTTTTTCAGTGAGTGATTAAGGTCAAAAACCTGACAATCAAGGAATAGACTTAAGGAAACATACTGATACACTGTACAGAAACTACAGTTTGACCCCTGCCTCCAAATCTTATCTGGAACATTGCCATTATCATAATAATTATTACGATAATTATTGCTATTGGGAGTATGTAATGTATAATTATAATGATCTGACTATTCCTTTTGTTAGTCTCATTTCAACAAGAAATGTGATTATAATCAAATGCACGAGTTGGCTCACAGCAGGCTTTCATTCAATTTATTTTTCTTGGTTTTTTGACTGAATTTGTGCTTAGGGGATACAACTCATAATAATTTATTATAAGCAGTGGCACATCTGAAGATCTCTTAACTAACATGTACCGGAAAGCCTTAATTAGAGCCAAGTGACTATTTAAAGGCAACTGCTTCCGTTGCTCTCAACTGTTTGCATTCTCTCTTTAGAGCAATATTACAATGCAGGTCAAAATAAATATTATGTGATTTGCATATTATTTTCACAATTTAGTCAGTCAATTTTCAAAAAATAAGATTCTCATTTGCTTCTTTTTGAGAAGTTGTCCCATTGTCATTGTGCTATGATGCTGGATTTACAAAAAAACAAAACAAACAAAACTGATAAAATTGCTAGTATCAAATTTAGGTGAAGGAAGACACAGTCTCTGAAACAAGTTGCCTTCTCCTATCTTTGGAACTTGCAAAAGTAAAAAACCAAAGGAAATAACCACAAGTTATTTTGTGTGAATGCATTAAAAAATATTTGTTAGGGTTATTTGACATGCACACGTCATTTTCCTAAAAGAGTCTGCCTTGGAAATGTAAGCAGTTTTAATAGTTCTCTTCGCTGTTGGTCAGCACATACTGTAATGTAACCCAGCAACTATTTTACTTATCATCAAAATGCAATACATGTAACTATGTACATCAGTATCGGCTTATAAGTTAGGTGGGCATGGAAAAAAGACTAGGATTTTATAGTTTGAACAACTGAAGGTAATTAAACATATTAGAGTTTGGGTCAGAGCAAAACGAATCAAATTTTGGGTAAAACAGATTGTCTATTAACAAAAAAAATATATAACAATATCAGAAGACTTGGGCTTCTTAATTATTGTTGAAAGCACTATCAGAAACTATTTCTGTTAAACTGAAATGGTCCAAAATAAAATGATGATAATATGCATTAAATAATATTTAATGACGGGATAAACCTGTACTCCAGTTGAGTGGCTACATGTACTTCTGTATCTTCATGTGTAAACTTGTCTATTACAGGGGCAAAGTCAATTTGAATATTATTTTAAGAGGCAAAAACGTTCAATATTTTTGTACCTGACTGTTACTTCAAGAAAATAAAAGTTATTACTGTAACAAGAATTGTAAAGTATAAACCTTTCCTAGCATCACTGTATGTTTCAAAACCAAGGAGGACAAATTCAAATTGAAATCAACAGTTTCCTGTTTTGCCACTGTCAATCAATGAAGTTGACTCACGGTAAAAGGGTGAAATCCACTGTTGTGAGTGATGACTTTCCATCCACTTTGTCTGTTAACAAAAGTTGGCCAACTTCATACTGTAATAAAATGATTGGCAGCAGCAAAAAATGAAACAGTTGTTTGAAAGTTAACTTCCAAGTTTGCATGTTTATGAAAGGAATAAAAGATCATTTTTAAAACGCAATGACATTGAATTCCAGCATGTCAGTGCTATTGGCACTCCGTGAAGTTTTTCAACTTTTCAAGACATCATCCAGAACTCGTAAGGGTGGTAATTCAAAGTTCTTAAGGGCCTACTGACGTGTTTTTTGGGGTGCGTTGCTAAGAATGTAATGGTTACATGATTTGAGAGAATTTGGTATTATTTTGGTCAGTTTCCAATGTTTGTAAACCAGTGACCCTAAATACGACATTATCATGCCACCCCCATAGTAACATGACCAATAAAAGGAAACTCTAAATTTGTCTACGTGCTACACAATTTGGGTATTTAATCAGTGGTTTGATAATTTGTATTTGTTTTTGCATCCAGCCAAGCACGGTTTTCTTTTTATTTTGAAAAATGTTCTTTTTAAAGAGATAAACGTTACTAAATACCCATAACATTTTCAAAAAAGATGTTTTGAAAAAAAATCAATGCTTAGCTATATTCTGTATTTGGGGGTGGAACATGCCATATAAAAAAATAATTCAATTTAAAGACCACCTGAATTTATCTTTTTCTCAAACCGCAAGTCAGTTCGTTTACGCATGTGCAGTTGATCTGACAACAAGCAGTTCCTGTCACAGTGGTGATTTTTGCTTGTGAGTGGGTTTTCTGGTCAGCTCATGATAATTATAATGACGTCATGCAGTCACCTCCTTAGCAATGCACGAAAAATCCATCTGTGGGCCCTTAATTTGTGTTGTCTCAAATTTCATGTGGGCTAAAATATTGGAAAGATCAAAAGATCCATAATCAGAAAGAGTGGATACCAATAGGAAATGTGCAATTAGACCAGTTAATTAATACAGGACATAAAAACAAAATAATATTGCACAACTGGTTTTACTCTGAGCAATCAATACAGCCCTGATAATAACAGATTATTGGACCAGGGTCTTGTGATACATGTACACTGTAGTATAAAAAAAGTACCTGGAATAATCAAGATTCGTGCAAGTGGATTGGTCAAGATTATTTGTGTCCTTGCACAGGAAAACGTACGTACATGTAAACATGCGTCAACGCTTGTCCGTTAGTCAGGCAAAAGTGTTAACCATGAATTAGCAAAGACCTTGATCATGCAGGTAACACAAGAACTTAAAACAATAATGAACTGTTGAATTATTAAAAATTGTTTTCAAGAAAACAAGCCACAGAAGTACTGTCAAATCACTTTGTAAGTGAGGATGTAAACAAGGTCCAGCGGGCTGGTCAGAAAAGGGGGTAGACTTTTTCACCCCTCTCAATTGCTTTCCTCTCATCCATAAAAGCTATGAATAAAACTCTGCTTGTTCAGTGAATTTCTTCATGGGGTAATTGGACATGAGGGACACATTCTCACACCACCATACTATTTATGGCTCACTCTACTCTGATTCTGAAGAAGAATCCTCTTTTCTCTTTTTCTTCTTCTTCCTTTTTCGTTTATCTCGTTTTTTATGTTTCTTGCTGTGATGTCTGTGCTTGGAGTGTTCTTTTCTGCAATGAAACATTACAACAGGTGAGGCCTAGTACCAAGGTGAATTGGATAATGACAGACAGACTAAGAGTCATGCAGCATTGGTTGAATCACACACACATTGTGCTGTACATGTAGTTCCAACTCATGGAAATGCCTACTGTATTTTCTTGAACCACATTGTCAAATCATGAGCAAGGTATAATATGTTAAAGATACAATTATTTGTGTCTAAATTTGTGGAGATAGACTACTGTAGTTGAAACGCATTATTTGCTACTCTGAGTTTCATGCTACTTGCGAAGCAATCATCAGCAAGGCAACATTACATGTACATTTCACATAACCAATGGCTTTAATTTGTATTTTGTAACAGTAGAAAGATTGCTCTTATCTTAGAGACTTGTATATCCTATAATTATTCTAGACTAGTGGTCATCCTTGGCAGTTGCCTAATGATTGCTTTGCGAGAAGCAAGAAACTCAGAGTAGCAAATAAATATGTTTGAACTACAAGTAGTCCATCTCCACAAATCTAATTATCTCTTTGGCACTGGTTCATCCATTGAGCATGTAATCAGCAGATGAGGACTCCGACTTATTACTTGACGGAAGCATACACTAAGGAAGATAAAAAATTACTTTCTGTTTGTTACCCTACCACCCCTAAACTGGTCCCTATTCACAAGTAAAAATTGATAGTCTCATGGGCGTAGCTAGGGGGGGGGGGGGTCCTGGGTGCCCGTGACCCCCCTTTGTAAGCCTTTTTTTATGCAAACAACCTACAATATTCAGTTGCGAAAACGCAAGTACCCTCTGTTTGACACAGTGTGACCCCCCTTTGAAAAATCCTGGCTACGCCCATGAGTCTGGTGTCGGGCAGAGTAAAACCTGTACAGAGGCAAAGGGACAAAGGGGGAGGGGGGGGGCATAACTTTTGAGTTGATGCATATGTTGTTAATCCTGTCACCCCTACAGGGTTCCCTAGTATTGATGAGTAAGGGCATCAGACATCAGTAAAAATCAAGTGTCACTCTCTCTGTGTCTCATTAACTCACTGACACCTGAACCGCCCTGGACCACCCCACTGACGACTAAAATCCTCTGGTGTTAAACAGAGTAAAATCTATCCTACTCTAAGGAGTCAATGGGTTTAAGGGCCACATTCACCCAAAAGTCATTGCTCACCATAACTGAATTTCATGTAACATGAAATTACCCAAATAGCCGACACGTTTTCCACGTGATTCGCCTGCAAACAGCTCATGCATTTTGGACAAGCTGTCATTTGAAAACAAAAACAAAATTAGTGACCGCAATGACTTTTGGGTGAATGCAGGCCTCAAATAACAACCTAAAATCTACACATATTTCCCATTTACACTGTAACAAACTCTACATCCACTCAAAAACCATGTCCACTTACAGACATTTTTATGCATACATGTACATAAACTTTACTTTCACATTCAGATTATAGAGTAGCAACACTGATAGTTTCTCCAATTAAAAGGAATAAATAAGTAAACAACAACAAGAACAACAACACAAAGTAATACTTAACATTTACAAATTTAAAATAAAATCTTTAAAAAACCAGCATGGGTATTAGCTAAGTTAAAACCACAGTAAAATTTAATCTAAAAACATAAACTTAAATCTATGTTCAGTCTATTTATATCAACTAAAACATACAAATTTGATCTCAAAGAACAGCTGCAATAAAACTATTTACAGTGGTGGCAGTCCTGGCTTTATCATGGAACAAGTTCCATTTATTAGAGACAAAGTACGGTATGTGAACAAGTTTAATTCAAGCTTTAGTCAAACAAGGTTAAAGCAGGCAAAAAGGCTTTGGTAGTCCAATCCAAGTCCACCTTCAGCAGAACTTACTTATGTTTTGCCCGCCTTTTCTTCTTTCTTTTGCTATCCTCTGAGTCAGCTGTCGAAGAACCCATGAAAAAAAGTCTTAAGAATAGATGTCATGCTTTTTTATTCTCTGTTAATATACAAAACTACACACGCTTTAATGGAACAAATCATTTGATGGTTTTTTATTAAAGCAAATTCCAATTTTACAGTACAGGTCAGAGATAACCAACCAACACACACGCACATTTTTATTGTTTACGTAAACACATTAACACGTTTCAAATTGTGTTTATGAAACGTGTTTGCTCTTTTGTTATTCATATCACTGTATGTAGCTTTAATCACTTTTGTCAAGCTTTGTTTTCATAAACAATGGATGAAAGTGCCTAGCACAGCACTACATGTAAGTATTATTTTTAATTCATTTGTTAACTTCACATCGACGTCAACACCCAACATTGTCTCGCTAAACTTTCAATCTTGAGATTAGTTGGTTTTTCAAATGTATTTTGGTTTCCATCCCAGAAACAATAATAATCATTTATTAATGATTAGTAACAACTGTAAATGCAATAATAAGAAGAAATGGTGCCAGTCTTTATTGGGATCCAGGGGTATGCTACTCAAGGAAATTAGGTTCCGTCATGGGAAATTTTCTCTAATTTTTTTAAACTTATTTCTGAGTTTGTTCTACACATTTTAATAATAATTATCATTAGCACCAAATGGTCCTCACATATCACAAAATTAATGTACTGGGGATGAACAATGTTATTTTGAATTCCCAAGTAAACTGTTTTCAGAAAAAGAAGTCCGAGTTTAAAAGAAACAAGGTTCAAATTTTGGTACAACACACATGTACTTATTCCTTGATGCTCATAATACCGTGATGGGACTAACATTATTTTCATTTTAATTTCTTATACTCTTTCTTATGTCTTACTCTGGTCACTGTCATCAGATGACGATGGATAACGTCTTTTAGAACTGCAATGAAAGAAAGCATAAAATAATAATTATTATAATTATTTATAATGCATTGGTTAATTAAGAGTGCCCTTTAACTGAAATGACTCTATTTGTTGCAGTGATAATCTCTTCACCAATAGCATAGACATTTTGCTATTTTTCTAATCAAATTTTCACTTTTGATTTTTGGGAAAAAAGGTATTTTGGACCAAGGAGTTCTTGACTGTAGGCTTGACATGGAACTTACATCACAGCTTTAATATATGTCTAAATTATTTAATTGTTTGACCAAATGTAATGTAGAATGTTGCCTTAAAGGAGCTTATAATTAATAATGTTAACTTAAAGTATTAATACATGCATCTTGTGCAACTTTCAATGTATTGCAAAATTAATGTACTTGATAATTATACATTCACCTTTAATTACTGGTAGATACAATGTATTTAATTAATAGACATAAGTTTTGTTCTTAGTAATTGTTGTAACCAGTGTAAAATTCATATATATTTTTACCAACTGTAAAAGTACTATGTAATTCATACCCAGTCCTTCTGAGTTCCATGTAGATTTTGCACAATAAACCCACCCACCTTCCTGACACTCACTCACTCACTCCTCCCTCCTCCCACCTCCCTCCCTCCCCCTCTACCTAACTAACAGTAATCTTGAGATCTCGCTTAAAAACCTCAGTGTTTTTCCAGAGATTTAATGGTAAATTGCAGTCAGACAATGAGGACAGCATCTCACTTTTTTGAAATAGGAGGTGAGCATGATGCCACCCTATGTTGTGGTATATCCCGTTGTTTTAGTGTCCTCTCCAATGATTGTGACCTCCTACAAAGGAAACAAAGAGTATATTTCATAGTGTACAATCATACAGTGTACTTGCTCTACAAAACTTCATAATGTCTTGCCACTGAATAGGTATACAAGAACTATGGGCTCAATTGACCACTAATGTGGCTCAGTTTTTCTTGTTGTTCACTTTTTTTCACATCAGCTTGTTTCCTACATGTATATTGTCTTCATATATATGATCCAAATTTCATATATCATTTCATCATTGATTCATTCCTCACGGGAACATTAGAACCCACAAATGACCAGCTCCCAATGTCAGTGGCTTCATAGCTCAGTTGGTTAGAGCATTGCACCGGTATCGCGAGGTCACGGGTTCATATCCCGTTGAAGTCCTGAATTTTTCAGGCTTCTCTACGCAATTGCAAAAATTGCGTTCATAACTGGGCGGATCATAGCTTCACTTGATTTCATATCTCGTTCATATTATGATCCAATTCATACATGTATATCATTTCATCACTGTAACTGTTTAATATAATAATACTAAACAAAGTGACAGCAATTTCT
>OX421457.1:7843939-7848939 GCA_949126865.1 Montipora capitata | reverse complement strand
CCTCATTGCCAGGGTCTTGTAACGAGTTACAAGAGAGACCCAGGAAACGAGGTTGGTGGCTTCAGTGGGACTCGAACCCACGACCTCTGTGATACCGGTGCAAATTAGCTATGAATAGCAGGTTAATTTGTTCCACTATACAAGCTTAATTGCGACTTGATTTAAAGTGCACCTAAACCCGAATATTTTTTGTTCCTAATGTAAATCTCCCCATCCAAAGCAAACATATGCCAGCATTGTTACGCACAATTTCGCTTTTTCTGTGCCATGCAAGCCACGTAAACTTGGCAGAACTAGCCAGTAATTTGGACCCACGACGGTGATGCGAGAGGCATGGGTCTATTCTCGATTTTACATCACAAACTGCTTTGCATTCCTATTTTCAAAGAAATTTTGCATTGCAAAGCAGTTTGTGACGTAAAATCGAGAATAGACCCATGCCTCTCACATCACGGTCGTGGGTCCAAATTACTGCTAGTTTTGATACCTTTGCGCTTATTGCCCGGCAGATAAAAAAGCGTAATTTGAGGTAAGAATCGTCAAACAAGTTTTCTTTCCGTGGAGAGATCAATATTGTACACTAAAAATATTTGGGTTTAGGTGCACTTTAAAGTGATAATTCCTCTTTTAGCTATTTCCTTGTGAGCCATGAATTTATAATTTCATTTCAATAAAATGCTTGGAGTAAACTGCACCATAATCATCTGTCCACTTCAAACTGACATTGTCAGCATTTGGCCTTGTCAAAAATTACGTAACTGTTACTTAATGGTAGAATAACCAGGTATCCTGCAACTACCGGTAAGCCCAAATGAAGCCTAGCTAAATACTGCAGAAACGTCATCTTCCTTTCAGAGTCATCACAATACCGGGTATCTACTAGACATGCCACACTTCTTATAAAATTCGTCTGCCGCAAATTTTCTTCCATCTACAGTCATATGTGACTGAAGCATCTAAGAACAAAACTCACTGTAACCACATTTCTTGCATCCTGTTCTCTGGCTCTCGGTATTTTGATTTGTCAGTCGTCCTATTAAATCTGATGGCAAAACCAAACGAAGTTTCATAAAACCAATACACAAGACCATTACGCAATTTCTATTCAAGGAGGCAGGAATAGAAACTTTAAATCTACCTTTGATGTCTGTAGAGCTCATTTTCCAGCGAAAAAATGTTTGAAAGCTCGCAAAACAGCCGAAAAAACAGCACGGTTTAGGAAGTTTGAACCTGAAAAAACGCCGCCATGATGAATGATCGAGAAAGACTAGAACCAAGTAGTACTTAGTTTCCTTTGAGCATCACCTACATAGGTAATGTATGATAAACAATGTCGTAAATGATCCCTCTTAGCTTCATCAAAAATAAGACGCAAACAGCGGTTTATGATGTTTGTCACCGCTGTCTGCGTCTTACAGCATGGATTATACGCATTCTGTTAGTATAAAGTAATCACATGATTTTAAGCGCAATTTGGAATAAATTTAGGAAGCACGCTAATTTTTTCAAAGACAAACAAAATTAATTTGTAGTCTTTGAAAACATTTACAAGTGAACTTATCCCACATTGCACGAGAGAAATCATGCATATCTTGTTGTTCGAAGCGCTATCCACTGGATATATAACTCAATTGGTTTTCATAGTGTTTACCCGCTGGATAGTGATTTATCCGTTGGATAGCGTTATCCACCGTTTGATTGGATATATCTGACTTTGTTTGCTCATTCACCAATCAGAATTCTTGGTTTAGTTCTTCTTTTAGCACTGAATTAAATTAACTGTTACCTGAAAACTGCTTTTCTCTTAGCCAATCAGAATGGAGTAATTTTTCATGTGTATCACTCGGCATATTACGGTAATGCACTTTTGCGGGCGCGTAACAGGCTTGAACAATGGATTATAAAGAAAAAAAACTAAATTATTCTACCGTGTCTTGCCCTTTCACCCACGGACCATTCAACGCGAACATATTTCAAAATTTTTTTCTAGTGAAGTTAATCTACCGAACTTGCTTTTACTGTGAAAAAGGGACGATCTTTAAAAGTCATGTGTCTAAAATTTTGCTGAACTTTGCCAAGAATTCGTGATAATTTTTAAAGTAAACGACTGGAGTGGTACGTTTGAGGGTCAAGATAAATGGAAGTCAATGAAAAATGACGGAGAAAATTGCAAGTAAAAGAGTAGCTGTCTGTCAGCCGACTTGGACTGGTTTAACTAACCGCTGCAGGAAACAAGAAGAGTCTTATTGGTTTCCATGGCTTGTAAGTCCGCATTTCAAATCGCTAAAGTTGTGAGTAAAGCGTTGCTCATGCTACATTACAACAAATAAGAATGCATGAAAAACTACTCAAATAATAAGTTCTGTTGGCGCACGATGTTCAAGGATTGTTTTGCATTTTACTGTCCAGAAACCTGGACACTAAAGACAAACCAATGTGGAAATAGGTGAAGGGGGTAGTTTCTAAAGAAACTGTGGTGCTGCGTCGGTGGGGAAGTAGTATACAAAAATTTGGTTTTATCAGCGGAGTTGATAATGTAAATTGACCATCGTACAGAGATTCTAAAGCTGACGTTTCGAGCGTTAGCCCTTCGTCAGAGCGAATCGAGAAATTGTGGGTTACGTCTAGTTTTATAGTAGAGTAGGAGCTACGCTATTGGTGGTAACATGGCAACGTGAAAAAAAGGAATCAGTGTATTAGTACACGTAACCCACAATTCCTCGATTCGCTCTGACGAAGGGCTAACGCTCGAAACGTCTGTACGGTGGCCAATGTGGAAATAAATTGATAACACAAGTAGAAAGTAAAGAGTATGTCAGCGAAACGTTGTCTTTAGTCTATGGGACTCAAACCCAAGCACACTGGTGGCAGGTAAAAGTTCCACTAGCCTGCGTAGCTGGTGGGATATGACAGGGAGCTTAAGCACGCGCGTTTCTGAGACGCGGACAGCAACCGGAAGAGAACAGTTCGCGTGCCAGGACAGTGGTGTCTCCCAGATTTTTATGCTAATCATCTCTAATGGAGAAAGGCACTTGACAATGTAAATGTGGTTGTGTGAAGAAAAGTTAAAAGGGAAAACAGCTCACTTCCGGTTGCTCTTAGTTGCTGCTTAATGGACGGGACACAGTTTTTGACTGATTAACCCATTGACTCATCAGGTACCAACGGATGCCACCAACTGACGAATAAAATCATTATTCTGGCATTTAGACAGAGTAAACTCTGTTATTAAATGAAATACAATACCAAGGGCAAAAATCAAGTCAAGTGGACGTTGCTGAACTATTAAGTACTTTCAATGACCTTAGCCGAAATGTTGAGAATGTTGAGACCACCTCTGAAGAATTTTTTTGTGCAACTGAAAAGGAGTTTGCCTTTGAGGAAACAACATCGACACATTTATTCTCTGCCCTCAAAACTTTGTAAGTCTAAGGCTACAGGACTAGATAACATTTCAGCTAAATTGTTAAGGGAGTACCCTGATTGCAGAGTCTCTCACTTATATATTTAATCAATCCCTGTTATAACTGGTATTTTTCCCGATGAGTGGAAGTCTGTTAGGGTTACCCCTTTGTATAAAAATTCTGGAAAATGAAATGATTCCACTTACTATCGACCAATATCAGTAATCCCAGTCGTGGCTAAAATATTTGAGAGAGTAGTCTACGACCAGTTATACCACTATCTTACTGAAAACTGCATTCTTTCTCGTTATCAATCCGTATTTCGTTCTCAACACTCTACGGTTACTGCGTTACTCGAAGCTACGGATAGTTGGGCCATGAATATTGATCGCTTTTTCGTCAATCTTGATTTAAAAAAGGCTTTCGACACCTTCGATCACATTAGCAAAATTGCAATTCTGTGGAGTACGCAATTTCGAATTCTGTCACAAATGATTCACATCATATCTAAGCAATCGCACTCAAACTTGTCTAATGAACTCCTTTATGTCTACTCCAAAATTGGTCAAATGTGGTGTCCCCCAGGGAACAATTCTAGGACCTTTACCCTTTCTATTATATGCCCTGCCAGATTGTCTGTATTTTTTACAACCTAGAATGTATGCAGATGACACCAGCCTCACTTTCGCTAGCGCAGATTTACTGAAACATATTGATGACTGTCTTAACTATGATTTAAACAGGGTGTACACATTAAAAAAAACTGAGTTCATGTTAGTTTTATCGAGACAGAAGTTATCAACATTTCCTGAAATTCCTTCTTTCAGTGTAAAAGACCATCCAGTGAAGCAGGTCTCATTTACGAAATCTCTTGGTGTGCACATCCACCGAAACATGAACTGGGAATGTCACATACAGAATATTTGCAAGAAGACTGCTTCTGCATTGGGCGCAATTAAGCGAATACCACATCTTATACCCTTTAATATATTACTTAATGTATATGACCATATTTTAATTACTGTAGTACTGTCTGGGGCAACTGTGGCAGTGGTCTTTCTGAAAAGCTTCAGAAGCTCCAAAATCATGCAGCCTGTGTTTTAGTTTGTGCCAATTATGACTCTAATATCGATGAATTGTTCCGGGCACTGGGTTGTCGTAAACTAGAATATCAAAAATTGGATCAGCTGCTATTATGACGTATAAATCTTTACATGGAATGACCCCTGGGTATCTGAGTTCTAGATTTGTGTTTCGAAACGACATAACATCATATTGATTAAGGAATACTGAAATCAAATTGGCTCTTCCGCAGCCCCGTACAAGTTATTTGAAGAAGAAGTTTCTCTTACAGCGCAGCCAGGTTGTGGCACAGCCTATTCAGTGACCTTCGTGCAGCTACATCTTTACATGATTTTAAACTTAACCTACGTCACCACAGGTTTGAATGAGTTTTAACATGGCACCCTTGTAAAGCAGCTTTTAGTAATGTAGTTAAGGACGGTGCCTACTATTGTTATTACGCATACGTTCTGCGCATCTCGAGATACTTGGATTTCCTATCGGTGGTGCTTATTAATACAGGGATATTTTTGC
>OX421457.1:7828939-7836439 GCA_949126865.1 Montipora capitata | reverse complement strand
TACTCAGTTAGTGGTCGAACTTAGTATAGCACACAACTTTAAGCAAGCTTTAAGAACATGTTAAGAACGTTGTCGTAAAAAGATAAAAACGACGTCTCAGTCCGAACATTGGACGTTCTTAGATTTTAAAAAAGGCGTATGCATGGTTATGATCTTTCCTTATTAAACCTGGCCCAGAATTTTCAGCTTTCCTGTCCACTGGCACAGTGTCGTTTTGTCAACGGCAACTTTATTTCTCGGATAACCTTACTCAACACTTTGTAAAAACCCTCAAACACTCACTTGGAAGCCCTTTGCTCACCTCCGTACAAACTCAAGTTCTCAAGCGTCTTAAATTACTAGATCAAATACATTTTTTCCACAAGGTAAGAATCCAAAGAACAATGAGGTTTTATTGCACAAAAGTTACCCTACCGCAGCGTCCTTTGCGGCGACTCGGCGCACTGCTACATAATTGAGTGACTTCGCCATGTATGTTGTTTAAAAAATCATGTGAGACGCAGTGCAAACACAGAAGTAAAAGAAACAAACAAAAAGTTATTGTAATAAATGAACACAAAATCGCCACCGAACACATGGCCCAAGGGCAGCTTGGGAAGGAAAAGTATTGTTTCAAACATAGTGACGTGCACATACACATCTAAAACAGCAGGTAAGTTCGAAATTAATAAGTGCGGGTTGTCTCTTCAGAAGCTCCCAGTCTGGCATCATAAAGCTAGAATGGTGGGTAGAGGAAAGCCTTTGAAAGAAACCAAAGGTGAGAGATGATCTCACACTGATCTCACGCAAAACGTGCTTCGTGCAGTTCACAAGTGAGGTTATCTCTCTTACCGTTCTGAAGACATTCCAAGTCCTATTACTGATATGTCGCTAAGTTTTCCTTCATAACCAATACAGGCAACCAAGTTTTTCCTTAATAGGACTGGACGGCTCAACACTTATAAAAAAACTTATTACAACTACCGCTAACCTTTCCATTTGTGAAGACAAAAGAATTACCCACAAGGCATTTCCAACCCTATATCAACATAAATACAACACGCTACGAATAGCCTGCACTTCCTTCGATAGTTTAGCTTTCGATCCATACTAATTAGGCTATTGTACGACTTGTATTTCCTATTTTTTTAGCCTTCCGAAGTTCGACCAAAAAATCGGCGATTTTTGAAAATTTTCCTTTGGTCCCCCCTTTGCTACTTTGCGAAAAATGGCCATTTTCGATACTTTTAGAAAAAGTGTTATTTCTCGTCTAATAGGTCTTTTTTCATGCGGTTTTTTGCATAGTTCCAATCTACAATAGTTTAGCTTTCGATCCATACTAATTAGGCTATTGTACGACTTGTATTTCCTATTTTTTTAGCCTTCCGAAGTTCGACCAAAAAATCGGCGATTTTTGAAAATTTTCCTTTGGTCCCCCCTTTGCTACTTTGCGAAAAATGGCCATTTTCGATACTTTTAGAAAAAGTGTTATTTCTCGTCTAATAGGTCTTTTTTCATGCGGTTTTTTGCATAGTTCCAATCTACAATAGTTTAGCTTTCGATCCATACTAATTAGGCTATTGTACGACTTGTATTTCCTATTTTTTTAGCCTTCCGAAGTTCGACCAAAAAATCGGCGATTTTTGAAAATTTTCCTTTGGTCCCCCCTTTGCTACTTTGCGAAAAATGGCCATTTTCGATACTTTTAGAAAAAGTGTTATTTCTCGTCTAATAGGTCTTTTTTCATGCGGTTTTTTGCATAGTTCCAATCTACAATAGTTTAGCTTTCGATCCATACTAATTAGGCTATTGTACGACTTGTATTTCCTATTTTTTTAGCCTTCCGAAGTTCGACCAAAAAATCGGCGATTTTTGAAAATTTTCCTTTGGTCCCCCCTTTGCTACTTTGCGAAAAATGGCCATTTTCGATACTTTTAGAAAAAGTGTTATTTCTCGTCTAATAGGTCTTTTTTCATGCGGTTTTTTGCATAGTTCCAATCTACAATAGTTTAGCTTTCGATCCATACTAATTAGGCTATTGTACGACTTGTATTTCCTATTTTTTTAGCCTTCCGAAGTTCGACCAAAAAATCGGCGATTTTTGAAAATTTTCCTTTGGTCCCCCCTTTGCTACTTTGCGAAAAATGGCCATTTTCGATACTTTTAGAAAAAGTGTTATTTCTCGTCTAATAGGTCTTTTTTCATGCGGTTTTTTGCATAGTTCCAATCTACAATAGTTTAGCTTTCGATCCATACTAATTAGGCTATTGTACGACTTGTATTTCCTATTTTTTTAGCCTTCCGAAGTTCGACCAAAAAATCGGCGATTTTTGAAAATTTTCCTTTGGTCCCCCCTTTGCTACTTTGCGAAAAATGGCCATTTTCGATACTTTTAGAAAAAGTGTTATTTCTCGTCTAATAGGTCTTTTTTCATGCGGTTTTTTGCATAGTTCCAATCTACAATAGTTTAGCTTTCGATCCATACTAATTAGGCTATTGTACGACTTGTATTTCCTATTTTTTTAGCCTTCCGAAGTTCGACCAAAAAATCGGCGATTTTTGAAAATTTTCCTTTGGTCCCCCCTTTGCTACTTTGCGAAAAATGGCCATTTTCGATACTTTTAGAAAAAGTGTTATTTCTCGTCTAATAGGTCTTTTTTCATGCGGTTTTTTGCATAGTTCCAATCTACAATAGTTTAGCTTTCGATCCATACTAATTAGGCTATTGTACGACTTGTATTTCCTATTTTTTTAGCCTTCCGAAGTTCGACCAAAAAATCGGCGATTTTTGAAAATTTTCCTTTGGTCCCCCCTTTGCTACTTTGCGAAAAATGGCCATTTTCGATACTTTTAGAAAAAGTGTTATTTCTCGTCTAATAGGTCTTTTTTCATGCGGTTTTTTGCATAGTTCCAATCTACAATAGTTTAGCTTTCGATCCATACTAATTAGGCTATTGTACGACTTGTATTTCCTATTTTTTTAGCCTTCCGAAGTTCGACCAAAAAATCGGCGATTTTTGAAAATTTTCCTTTGGTCCCCCCTTTGCTACTTTGCGAAAAATGGCCATTTTCGATACTTTTAGAAAAAGTGTTATTTCTCGTCTAATAGGTCTTTTTTCATGCGGTTTTTTGCATAGTTCCAATCTACAATAGTTTAGCTTTCGATCCATACTAATTAGGCTATTGTACGACTTGTATTTCCTATTTTTTTAGCCTTCCGAAGTTCGACCAAAAAATCGGCGATTTTTGAAAATTTTCCTTTGGTCCCCCCTTTGCTACTTTGCGAAAAATGGCCATTTTCGATACTTTTAGAAAAAGTGTTATTTCTCGTCTAATAGGTCTTTTTTCATGCGGTTTTTTGCATAGTTCCAATCTACAATAGTTTAGCTTTCGATCCATACTAATTAGGCTATTGTACGACTTGTATTTCCTATTTTTTTAGCCTTCCGAAGTTCGACCAAAAAATCGGCGATTTTTGAAAATTTTCCTTTGGTCCCCCCTTTGCTACTTTGCGAAAAATGGCCATTTTCGATACTTTTAGAAAAAGTGTTATTTCTCGTCTAATAGGTCTTTTTTCATGCGGTTTTTTGCATAGTTCCAATCTACAATAGTTTAGCTTTCGATCCATACTAATTAGGCTATTGTACGACTTGTATTTCCTATTTTTTTAGCCTTCCGAAGTTCGACCAAAAAATCGGCGATTTTTGAAAATTTTCCTTTGGTCCCCCCTTTGCTACTTTGCGAAAAATGGCCATTTTCGATACTTTTAGAAAAAGTGTTATTTCTCGTCTAATAGGTCTTTTTTCATGCGGTTTTTTGCATAGTTCCAATCTACAATAGTTTAGCTTTCGATCCATACTAATTAGGCTATTGTACGACTTGTATTTCCTATTTTTTTAGCCTTCCGAAGTTCGACCAAAAAATCGGCGATTTTTGAAAATTTTCCTTTGGTCCCCCCTTTGCTACTTTGCGAAAAATGGCCATTTTCGATACTTTTAGAAAAAGTGTTATTTCTCGTCTAATAGGTCTTTTTTCATGCGGTTTTTTGCATAGTTCCAATCTACAATAGTTTAGCTTTCGATCCATACTAATTAGGCTATTGTACGACTTGTATTTCCTATTTTTTTAGCCTTCCGAAGTTCGACCAAAAAATCGGCGATTTTTGAAAATTTTCCTTTGGTCCCCCCTTTGCTACTTTGCGAAAAATGGCCATTTTCGATACTTTTAGAAAAAGTGTTATTTCTCGTCTAATAGGTCTTTTTTCATGCGGTTTTTTGCATAGTTCCAATCTACAATAGTTTAGCTTTCGATCCATACTAATTAGGCTATTGTACGACTTGTATTTCCTATTTTTTTAGCCTTCCGAAGTTCGACCAAAAAATCGGCGATTTTTGAAAATTTTCCTTTGGTCCCCCCTTTGCTACTTTGCGAAAAATGGCCATTTTCGATACTTTTAGAAAAAGTGTTATTTCTCGTCTAATAGGTCTTTTTTCATGCGGTTTTTTGCATAGTTCCAATCTACAATAGTTTAGCTTTCGATCCATACTAATTAGGCTATTGTACGACTTGTATTTCCTATTTTTTTAGCCTTCCGAAGTTCGACCAAAAAATCGGCGATTTTTGAAAATTTTCCTTTGGTCCCCCCTTTGCTACTTTGCGAAAAATGGCCATTTTCGATACTTTTAGAAAAAGTGTTATTTCTCGTCTAATAGGTCTTTTTTCATGCGGTTTTTTGCATAGTTCCAATCTACAATAGTTTAGCTTTCGATCCATACTAATTAGGCTATTGTACGACTTGTATTTCCTATTTTTTTAGCCTTCCGAAGTTCGACCAAAAAATCGGCGATTTTTGAAAATTTTCCTTTGGTCCCCCCTTTGCTACTTTGCGAAAAATGGCCATTTTCGATACTTTTAGAAAAAGTGTTATTTCTCGTCTAATAGGTCTTTTTTCATGCGGTTTTTTGCATAGTTCCAATCTACAATAGTTTAGCTTTCGATCCATACTAATTAGGCTATTGTACGACTTGTATTTCCTATTTTTTTAGCCTTCCGAAGTTCGACCAAAAAATCGGCGATTTTTGAAAATTTTCCTTTGGTCCCCCCTTTGCTACTTTGCGAAAAATGGCCATTTTCGATACTTTTAGAAAAAGTGTTATTTCTCGTCTAATAGGTCTTTTTTCATGCGGTTTTTTGCATAGTTCCAATCTACAATAGTTTAGCTTTCGATCCATACTAATTAGGCTATTGTACGACTTGTATTTCCTATTTTTTTAGCCTTCCGAAGTTCGACCAAAAAATCGGCGATTTTTGAAAATTTTCCTTTGGTCCCCCCTTTGCTACTTTGCGAAAAATGGCCATTTTCGATACTTTTAGAAAAAGTGTTATTTCTCGTCTAATAGGTCTTTTTTCATGCGGTTTTTTGCATAGTTCCAATCTACAATAGTTTAGCTTTCGATCCATACTAATTAGGCTATTGTACGACTTGTATTTCCTATTTTTTTAGCCTTCCGAAGTTCGACCAAAAAATCGGCGATTTTTGAAAATTTTCCTTTGGTCCCCCCTTTGCTACTTTGCGAAAAATGGCCATTTTCGATACTTTTAGAAAAAGTGTTATTTCTCGTCTAATAGGTCTTTTTTCATGCGGTTTTTTGCATAGTTCCAATCTACAATAGTTTAGCTTTCGATCCATACTAATTAGGCTATTGTACGACTTGTATTTCCTATTTTTTTAGCCTTCCGAAGTTCGACCAAAAAATCGGCGATTTTTGAAAATTTTCCTTTGGTCCCCCCCTTTGCTACTTTGCGAAAAATGGCCATTTTCGATACTTTTAGAAAAAGTGTTATTTCTCGTCTAATAGGTCTTTTTTCATGCGGTTTTTTGCATAGTTCCAATCTACAATAGTTTAGCTTTCGATCCATACTAATTAGGCTATTGTACGACTTGTATTTCCTATTTTTTTAGCCTTCCGAAGTTCGACCAAAAAATCGGCGATTTTTGAAAATTTTCCTTTGGTCCCCCCTTTGCTACTTTGCGAAAAATGGCCATTTTCGATACTTTTAGAAAAAGTGTTATTTCTCGTCTAATAGGTCTTTTTTCATGCGGTTTTTTGCATAGTTCCAATCTACAATAGTTTAGCTTTCGATCCATACTAATTAGGCTATTGTACGACTTGTATTTCCTATTTTTTTAGCCTTCCGAAGTTCGACCAAAAAATCGGCGATTTTTGAAAATTTTCCTTTGGTCCCCCCTTTGCTACTTTGCGAAAAATGGCCATTTTCGATACTTTTAGAAAAAGTGTTATTTCTCGTCTAATAGGTCTTTTTTCATGCGGTTTTTTGCATAGTTCCAATCTACAATAGTTTAGCTTTCGATCCATACTAATTAGGCTATTGTACGACTTGTATTTCCTATTTTTTTAGCCTTCCGAAGTTCGACCAAAAAATCGGCGATTTTTGAAAATTTTCCTTTGGTCCCCCCTTTGCTACTTTGCGAAAAATGGCCATTTTCGATACTTTTAGAAAAAGTGTTATTTCTCGTCTAATAGGTCTTTTTTCATGCGGTTTTTTGCATAGTTCCAATCTACAATAGTTTAGCTTTCGATCCATACTAATTAGGCTATTGTACGACTTGTATTTCCTATTTTTTTAGCCTTCCGAAGTTCGACCAAAAAATCGGCGATTTTTGAAAATTTTCCTTTGGTCCCCCCTTTGCTACTTTGCGAAAAATGGCCATTTTCGATACTTTTAGAAAAAGTGTTATTTCTCGTCTAATAGGTCTTTTTTCATGCGGTTTTTTGCATAGTTCCAATCTACAATAGTTTAGCTTTCGATCCATACTAATTAGGCTATTGTACGACTTGTATTTCCTATTTTTTTAGCCTTCCGAAGTTCGACCAAAAAATCGGCGATTTTTGAAAATTTTCCTTTGGTCCCCCCTTTGCTACTTTGCGAAAAATGGCCATTTTCGATACTTTTAGAAAAAGTGTTATTTCTCGTCTAATAGGTCTTTTTTCATGCGGTTTTTTGCATAGTTCCAATCTACAATAGTTTAGCTTTCGATCCATACTAATTAGGCTATTGTACGACTTGTATTTCCTATTTTTTTAGCCTTCCGAAGTTCGACCAAAAAATCGGCGATTTTTGAAAATTTTCCTTTGGTCCCCCCTTTGCTACTTTGCGAAAAATGGCCATTTTCGATACTTTTAGAAAAAGTGTTATTTCTCGTCTAATAGGTCTTTTTTCATGCGGTTTTTTGCATAGTTCCAATCTACAATAGTTTAGCTTTCGATCCATACTAATTAGGCTATTGTACGACTTGTATTTCCTATTTTTTTAGCCTTCCGAAGTTCGACCAAAAAATCGGCGATTTTTGAAAATTTTCCTTTGGTCCCCCTTTGCTACTTTGCGAAAAATGGCCATTTTCGATACTTTTAGAAAAAGTGTTATTTCTCGTCTAATAGGTCTTTTTTCATGCGGTTTTTTGCATAGTTCCAATCTACAATAGTTTAGCTTTCGATCCAT
>OX421457.1:7753072-7828739 GCA_949126865.1 Montipora capitata | reverse complement strand
CTTTTAGAAAAAGTGTTATTTCTCGTCTAATAGGTCTTTTTTCATGCGGTTTTTTGCATAGTTCCAATCTACAATAGTTTAGCTTTCGATCCATACTAATTAGGCTATTGTACGACTTGTATTTCCTATTTTTTTAGCCTTCCGAAGTTCGACCAAAAAATCGGCGATTTTTGAAAATTTTCCTTTGGTCCCCCCTTTGCTACTTTGCGAAAAATGGCCATTTTCGATACTTTTAGAAAAAGTGTTATTTCTCGTCTAATAGGTCTTTTTTCATGCGGTTTTTTGCATAGTTCCAATCTACAATAGTTTAGCTTTCGATCCATACTAATTAGGCTATTGTACGACTTGTATTTCCAATTTTTTTAGCCTTCCGAAGTTCGACCAAAAAATCGGCGATTTTTGAAAATTTTCCTTTGGTCCCCCCTTTGCTACTTTGCGAAAAATGGCCATTTTCGATACTTTTAGAAAAAGTGTTATTTCTCGTCTAATAGGTCTTTTTTCATGCGGTTTTTTGCATAGTTCCAATCTACAATAGTTTAGCTTTCGATCCATACTAATTAGGCTATTGTACGACTTGTATTTCCTATTTTTTTAGCCTTCCGAAGTTCGACCAAAAAATCGGCGATTTTTGAAAATTTTCCTTTGGTCCCCCCTTTGCTACTTTGCGAAAAATGGCCATTTTCGATACTTTTAGAAAAAGTGTTATTTCTCGTCTAATAGGTCTTTTTTCATGCGGTTTTTTGCATAGTTCCAATCTACAATAGTTTAGCTTTCGATCCATACTAATTAGGCTATTGTACGACTTGTATTTCCAATTTTTTTAGCCTTCCGAAGTTCGACCAAAAAATCGGCGATTTTTGAAAATTTTCCTTTGGTCCCCCCTTTGCTACTTTGCGAAAAATGGCCATTTTCGATACTTTTAGAAAAAGTGTTATTTCTCGTCTAATAGGTCTTTTTTCATGCGGTTTTTTGCATAGTTCCAATCTACAATAGTTTAGCTTTCGATCCATACTAATTAGGCTATTGTACGACTTGTATTTCCAATTTTTTTAGCCTTCCGAAGTTCGACCAAAAAATCGGCCATTTTTGAAAATTTTCCTTTGGTCCCCCCTTTGCTACTTTGCGAAAAATGGCCATTTTCGATACTTTTAGAAAAAGTGTTATTTCTCGTCTAATAGGTCTTTTTTCATGCGGTTTTTTGCATAGTTCCAATCTACAATAGTTTAGCTTTCGATCCATACTAATTAGGCTATTGTACGACTTGTATTTCCTATTTTTTTAGCCTTCCGAAGTTCGACCAAAAAATCGGCGATTTTTGAAAATTTTCCTTTGGTCCCCCCTTTGCTACTTTGCGAAAAATGGCCATTTTCGATACTTTTAGAAAAAGTGTTATTTCTCGTCTAATAGGTCTTTTTTCATGCGGTTTTTTGCATAGTTCCAATCTACAATAGTTTAGCTTTCGATCCATACTAATTAGGCTATTGTACGACTTGTATTTCCAATTTTTTTAGCCTTCCGAAGTTCGACCAAAAAATCGGCGATTTTTGAAAATTTTCCTTTGGTCCCCCCTTTGCTACTTTGCGAAAAATGGCCATTTTCGATACTTTTAGAAAAAGTGTTATTTCTCGTCTAATAGGTCTTTTTTCATGCGGTTTTTTGCATAGTTCCAATCTACAATAGTTTAGCTTTCGATCCATACTAATTAGGCTATTGTACGACTTGTATTTCCAATTTTTTTAGCCTTCCGAAGTTCGACCAAAAAATCGGCGATTTTTGAAAATTTTCCTTTGGTCCCCCCTTTGCTACTTTGCGAAAAATGGCCATTTTCGATACTTTTAGAAAAAGTGTTATTTCTCGTCTAATAGGTCTTTTTTCATGCGGTTTTTTGCATAGTTCCAATCTACAATAGTTTAGCTTTCGATCCATACTAATTAGGCTATTGTACGACTTGTATTTCCAATTTTTTTAGCCTTCCGAAGTTCGACCAAAAAATCGGCGATTTTTGAAAATTTTCCTTTGGTCCCCCCTTTGCTACTTTGCGAAAAATGGCCATTTTCGATACTTTTAGAAAAAGTGTTATTTCTCGTCTAATAGGTCTTTTTTCATGCGGTTTTTTGCATAGTTCCAATCTACAATAGTTTAGCTTTCGATCCATACTAATTAGGCTATTGTACGACTTGTATTTCCTATTTTTTTAGCCTTCCGAAGTTCGACCAAAAAATCGGCGATTTTTGAAAATTTTCCTTTGGTCCCCCCTTTGCTACTTTGCGAAAAATGGCCATTTTCGATACTTTGAGAAAAAGTGTTATTTCTCGTCTAATAGGTCTTTTTTCATGCGGTTTTTTGCATAGTTCCAATCTACAATAGTTTAGCTTTCGATCCATACTAATTAGGCCATTGTACGACTTGTATTTCCAATTTTTTTAGCCTTCCGAAGTTCGACCAAAAAATCGGCGATTTTTGAAAATTTTCCTTTGGTCCCCCCTTTGCTACTTTGCGAAAAATGGCCATTTTCGATACTTTTAGAAAAAGTGTTATTTCTCGTCTAATAGGTCTTTTTTCATGCGGTTTTTTGCATAGTTCCAATCTACAATAGTTTAGCTTTCGATCCATACTAATTAGGCTATTGTACGACTTGTATTTCCAATTTTTTTAGCCTTCCGAAGTTCGACCAAAAAATCGGCGATTTTTGAAAATTTTCCTTTGGTCCCCCCTTTGCTACTTTGCGAAAAATGGCCATTTTCGATACTTTTAGAAAAAGTGTTATTTCTCGTCTAATAGGTCTTTTTTCATGCGGTTTTTTGCATAGTTCCAATCTACAATAGTTTAGCTTTCGATCCATACTAATTAGGCTATTGTACGACTTGTATTTCCAATTTTTTTAGCCTTCCGAAGTTCGACCAAAAAATCGGCGATTTTTGAAAATTTTCCTTTGGTCCCCCCTTTGCTACTTTGCGAAAAATGGCCATTTTCGATACTTTTAGAAAAAGTGTTATTTCTCGTCTAATAGGTCTTTTTTCATGCGGTTTTTTGCATAGTTCCAATCTACAATAGTTTAGCTTTCGATCCATACTAATTAGGCTATTGTACGACTTGTATTTCCAATTTTTTTAGCCTTCCGAAGTTCGACCAAAAAATCGGCGATTTTTGAAAATTTTCCTTTGGTCCCCCCTTTGCTACTTTGCGAAAAATGGCCATTTTCGATACTTTTAGAAAAAGTGTTATTTCTCGTCTAATAGGTCTTTTTTCATGCGGTTTTTTGCATAGTTCCAATCTACAATAGTTTAGCTTTCGATCCATACTAATTAGGCTATTGTACGACTTGTATTTCCAATTTTTTTAGCCTTCCGAAGTTCGACCAAAAAATCGGCGATTTTTGAAAATTTTCCTTTGGTCCCCCCTTTGCTACTTTGCGAAAAATGGCCATTTTCGATACTTTTAGAAAAAGTGTTATTTCTCGTCTAATAGGTCTTTTTTCATGCGGTTTTTTGCATAGTTCCAATCTACAATAGTTTAGCTTTCGATCCATACTAATTAGGCTATTGTACGACTTGTATTTCCAATTTTTTTAGCCTTCCGAAGTTCGACCAAAAAATCGGCGATTTTTGAAAATTTTCCTTTGGTCCCCCCTTTGCTACTTTGCGAAAAATGGCCATTTTCGATACTTTGAGAAAAAGTGTTATTTCTCGTCTAATAGGTCTTTTTTCATGCGGTTTTTTGCATAGTTCCAATCTACAATAGTTTAGCTTTCGATCCATACTAATTAGGCTATTGTACGACTTGTATTTCCAATTTTTTTAGCCTTCCGAAGTTCGACCAAAAAATCGGCGATTTTTGAAAATTTTCCTTTGGTCCCCCCTTTGCTACTTTGCGAAAAATGGCCATTTTCGATACTTTTAGAAAAAGTGTTATTTCTCGTCTAATAGGTCTTTTTTCATGCGGTTTTTTGCATAGTTCCAATCTACAATAGTTTAGCTTTCGATCCATACTAATTAGGCTATTGTACGACTTGTATTTCCAATTTTTTTAGCCTTCCGAAGTTCGACCAAAAAATCGGCGATTTTTGAAAATTTTCCTTTGGTCCCCCCTTTGCTACTTTGCGAAAAATGGCCATTTTCGATACTTTTAGAAAAAGTGTTATTTCTCGTCTAATAGGTCTTTTTTCATGCGGTTTTTTGCATAGTTCCAATCTACAATAGTTTAGCTTTCGATCCATACTAATTAGGCTATTGTACGACTTGTATTTCCAATTTTTTTAGCCTTCCGAAGTTCGACCAAAAAATCGGCGATTTTTGAAAATTTTCCTTTGGTCCCCCCTTTGCTACTTTGCGAAAAATGGCCATTTTCGATACTTTGAGAAAAAGTGTTATTTCTCGTCTAATAGGTCTTTTTTCATGCGGTTTTTTGCATAGTTCCAATCTACAATAGTTTAGCTTTCGATCCATACTAATTAGGCTATTGTACGACTTGTATTTCCAATTTTTTTAGCCTTCCGAAGTTCGACCAAAAAATCGGCGATTTTTGAAAATTTTCCTTTGGTCCCCCTTTTGCTACTTTGCGAAAAATGGCCATTTTCGATACTTTTAGAAAAAGTGTTATTTCTCGTCTAATAGGTCATTTTTCATGCGGTTTTTTGCATAATTCCAATCTACAATAGTTTAGCTTTCGATCCATACTAATTAGGCTATTGTACGACTTGTATTTCCAATTTTTTTAGCCTTCCGAAGTTCGACCAAAAAATCGGCGATTTTTGAAAATTTTCCTTTGGTCCCCCCTTTGCTACTTTGCGAAAAATGGCCATTTTCGATACTTTTAGAAAAAGTGTTATTTCTCGTCTAATAGGTCTTTTTTCATGCGGTTTTTTGCATAGTTCCAATCTACAATAGTTTAGCTTTCGATCCATACTAATTAGGCTATTGTACGACTTGTATTTCCTATTTTTTTAGCCTTCCGAAGTTCGACCAAAAAATCGGCGATTTTTGAAAATTTTCCTTTGGTCCCCCCTTTGCTACTTTGCGAAAAATGGCCATTTTCGATACTTTTAGAAAAAGTGTTATTTCTCGTCTAATAGGTCTTTTTTCATGCGGTTTTTTGCATAGTTCCAATCTACAATAGTTTAGCTTTCGATCCATACTAATTAGGCTATTGTACGACTTGTATTTCCTATTTTTTTAGCCTTCCGAAGTTCGACCAAAAAATCGGCGATTTTTGAAAATTTTCCTTTGGTCCCCCCTTTGCTACTTTGCGAAAAATGGCCATTTTCGATACTTTGAGAAAAAGTGTTATTTCTCGTCTAATAGGTCTTTTTTCATGCGGTTTTTTGCATAGTTCCAATCTACAATAGTTTAGCTTTCGATCCATACTAATTAGGCTATTGTACGACTTGTATTTCCAATTTTTTTAGCCTTCCGAAGTTCGACCAAAAAATCCGCGATTTTTGAAAATTTTCCTTTGGTCCCCCCGTTGCTACTTTGCGAAAAATGGCCATTTTCGATACTTTTAGAAAAAGTGTTATTTCTCGTCTAATAGGTCTTTTTTCATGCGGTTTTTTGCATAGTTCCAATCTACAATAGTTTAGCTTTCGATCCATACTAACTAGGCTATTGTACGACTTGTATTTCCTATTTTTTTAGCCTTCCGAAGTTCGACCAAAAAATCGGCGATTTTTGAAAATTTTCCTTTGGTCCCCCCTTTGCTACTTTGCGAAAAATGGCCATTTTCGATACTTTGAGAAAAAGTGTTATTTCTCGTCTAATAGGTCTTTTTTCATGCGGTTTTTTGCATAGTTCCAATCTACAATAGTTTAGCTTTCGATCCATACTAATTAGGCTATTGTACGACTTGTATTTCCAATTTTTTTAGCCTTCCGAAGTTCGACCAAAAAATCGGCGATTTTTGAAAATTTTCCTTTGGTCCCCCCTTTGCTACTTTGCGAAAAATGGCCATTTTCGATACTTTTAGAAAAAGTGTTATTTCTCGTCTAATAGGTCTTTTTGCATGCGGTTTTTTGCATAGTTCCAATCTACAATAGTTTAGCTTTCGATCCATACTAATTAGGCTATTGTACGACTTGTATTTCCTATTTTTTTAGCCTTCCGAAGTTCGACCAAAAAATCGGCGATTTTTGAAAATTTTCCTTTGGTCCCCCCTTTGCTACTTTGCGAAAAATGGCCATTTTCGATACTTTTAGAAAAAGTGTTATTTCTCGTCTAATAGGTCTTTTTTCATGCGGTTTTTTGCATAGTTCCAATCTACAATAGTTTAGCTTTCGATCCATACTAATTAGGCTATTGTACGACTTGTATTTCCAATTTTTTTAGCCTTCCGAAGTTCGACCAAAAAATCGGCGATTTTTGAAAATTTTCCTTTGGTCCCCCCTTTGCTACTTTGCGAAAAATGGCCATTTTCGATACTTTTAGAAAAAGTGTTATTTCTCGTCTAATAGGTCTTTTTTCATGCGGTTTTTTGCATAGTTCCAATCTACAATAGTTTAGCTTTCGATCCATACTAATTAGGCTATTGTACGACTTGTATTTCCTATTTTTTTAGCCTTCCGAAGTTCGACCAAAAAATCGGCGATTTTTGAAAATTTTCCTTTGGTCCCCCCTTTGCTACTTTGCGAAAAATGGCCATTTTCGATACTTTGAGAAAAAGTGTTATTTCTCGTCTAATAGGTCTTTTTTCATGCGGTTTTTTGCATAGTTCCAATCTACAATAGTTTAGCTTTCGATCCATACTAATTAGGCTATTGTACGACTTGTATTTCCAATTTTTTTAGCCTTCCGAAGTTCGACCAAAAAATCGGCGATTTTTGAAAATTTTCCTTTGGTCCCCCCTTTGCTACTTTGCGAAAAATGGCCATTTTCGATACTTTTAGAAAAAGTGTTATTTCTCGTCTAATAGGTCTTTTTTCATGCGGTTTTTTGCATAGTTCCAATCTACAATAGTTTAGCTTTCGATCCATACTAATTAGGCTATTGTACGACTTGTATTTCCAATTTTTTTAGCCTTCCGAAGTTCGACCAAAAAATCGGCGATTTTTGAAAATTTTCCTTTGGTCCCCCCTTTGCTACTTTGCGAAAAATGGCCATTTTCGATACTTTTAGAAAAAGTGTTATTTCTCGTCTAATAGGTCTTTTTTCATGCGGTTTTTTGCATAGTTCCAATCTACAATAGTTTAGCTTTCGATCCATACTAATTAGGCTATTGTACGACTTGTATTTCCTATTTTTTTAGCCTTCCGAAGTTCGACCAAAAAATCGGCGATTTTTGAAAATTTTCCTTTGGTCCCCCCTTTGCTACTTTGCGAAAAATGGCCATTTTCGATACTTTGAGAAAAAGTGTTATTTCTCGTCTAATAGGTCTTTTTTCATGCGGTTTTTTGCATAGTTCCAATCTACAATAGTTTAGCTTTCGATCCATACTAATTAGGCTATTGTACGACTTGTATTTCCAATTTTTTTAGCCTTCCGAAGTTCGACCAAAAAATCGGCGATTTTTGAAAATTTTCCTTTGGTCCCCCCTTTGCTACTTTGCGAAAAATGGCCATTTTCGATACTTTTAGAAAAAGTGTTATTTCTCGTCTAATAGGTCTTTTTTCATGCGGTTTTTTGCATAGTTCCAATCTACAATAGTTTAGCTTTCGATCCATACTAATTAGGCTATTGTACGACTTGTATTTCCAATTTTTTTAGCCTTCCGAAGTTCGACCAAAAAATCGGCGATTTTTGAAAATTTTCCTTTGGTCCCCCCTTTGCTACTTTGCGAAAAAAGGCCATTTTCGATACTTTTAGAAAAAGTGTTATTTCTCGTCTAATAGGTCTTTTTTCATGCGGTTTTTTGCATAGTTCCAATCTACAATAGTTTAGCTCTCGATCCATACTAATTAGGCTATTGTACGACTTGTATTTCCAATTTTTTTAGCCTTCCGAAGTTCGACCAAAAAATCGGCGATTTTTGAAAATTTTCCTTTGGTCCCCCCTTTGCTACTTTGCGAAAAATGGCCATTTTCGATACTTTTAGAAAAAGTGTTATTTCTCGTCTAATAGGTCTTTTTTCATGCGGTTTTTTGCATAGTTCCAATCTACAATAGTTTAGCTTTCGATCCATACTAATTAGGCTATTGTACGACTTGTATTTCCAATTTTTTTAGCCTTCCGAAGTTCGACCAAAAAATCGGCGATTTTTGAAAATTTTCCTTTGGTCCCCCCTTTGCTACTTTGCGAAAAATGGCCATTTTCGATACTTTTAGAAAAAGTGTTATTTCTCGTCTAATAGGTCTTTTTTCATGCGGTTTTTTGCATAGTTCCAATCTACAATAGTTTAGCTTTCGATCCATACTAATTAGGCTATTGTACGACTTGTATTTCCAATTTTTTTAGCCTTCCGAAGTTCGACCAAAAAATCGGCGATTTTTGAAAATTTTCCTTTGGTCCCCCCTTTGCTACTTTGCGAAAAATGGCCATTTTCGATACTTTTAGAAAAAGTGTTATTTCTCGTCTAATAGGTCTTTTTTCATGCGGTTTTTTGCATAGTTCCAATCTACAATAGTTTAGCTTTCGATCCATACTAATTAGGCTATTGTACGACTTGTATTTCCAATTTTTTTAGCCTTCCGAAGTTCGACCAAAAAATCGGCGATTTTTGAAAATTTTCCTTTGGTCCCCCCTTTGCTACTTTGCGAAAAATGGCCATTTTCGATACTTTTAGAAAAAGTGTTATTTCTCGTCTAATAGGTCTTTTTTCATGCGGTTTTTTGCATAGTTCCAATCTACAATAGTTTAGCTTTCGATCCATACTAATTAGGCTATTGTACGACTTGTATTTCCTATTTTTTTAGCCTTCCGAAGTTCGACCAAAAAATCGGCGATTTTTGAAAATTTTCCTTTGGTCCCCCCTTTGCTACTTTGCGAAAAATGGCCATTTTCGATACTTTTAGAAAAAGTGTTATTTCTCGTCTAATAGGTCTTTTTTCATGCGGTTTTTTGCATAGTTCCAATCTACAATAGTTTAGCTTTCGATCCATACTAATTAGGCTATTGTACGACTTGTATTTCCAATTTTTTTAGCCTTCCGAAGTTCGACCAAAAAATCGGCGATTTTTGAAAATTTTCCTTTGGTCCCCCCTTTGCTACTTTGCGAAAAATGGCCATTTTCGATACTTTTAGAAAAAGTGTTATTTCTCGTCTAATAGGTCTTTTTTCATGCGGTTTTTTGCATAGTTCCAATCTACAATAGTTTAGCTTTCGATCCATACTAATTAGGCTATTGTACGACTTGTATTTCCAATTTTTTTAGCCTTCCGAAGTTCGACCAAAAAATCGGCGATTTTTGAAAATTTTCCTTTGGTCCCCCCTTTGCTACTTTGCGAAAAATGGCCATTTTCGATACTTTTAGAAAAAGTGTTATTTCTCGTCTAATAGGTCTTTTTTCATGCGGTTTTTTGCATAGTTCCAATCTACAATAGTTTAGCTTTCGATCCATACTAATTAGGCTATTGTACGACTTGTATTTCCAATTTTTTTAGCCTTCCGAAGTTCGACCAAAAAATCGGCGATTTTTGAAAATTTTCCTTTGGTCCCCCCTTTGCTACTTTGCGAAAAATGGCCATTTTCGATACTTTTAGAAAAAGTGTTATTTCTCGTCTAATAGGTCTTTTTTCATGCGGTTTTTTGCATAGTTCCAATCTACAATAGTTTAGCTTTCGATCCATACTAATTAGGCTATTGTACGACTTGTATTTCCAATTTTTTTAGCCTTCCGAAGTTCGACCAAAAAATCGGCGATTTTTGAAAATTTTCCTTTGGTCCCCCCTTTGCTACTTTGCGAAAAATGGCCATTTTCGATACTTTTAGAAAAAGTGTTATTTCTCGTCTAATAGGTCTTTTTTCATGCGGTTTTTTGCATAGTTCCAATCTACAATAGTTTAGCTTTCGATCCATACTAATTAGGCTATTGTACGACTTGTATTTCCTATTTTTTTAGCCTTCCCAAGTTCGACCAAAAAATCGGCGATTTTTGAAAATTTTCCTTTGGTCCCCCCTTTGCTACTTTGCGAAAAATGGCCATTTTCGATACTTTTAGAAAAAGTGTTATTTCTCGTCTAATAGGTCTTTTTTCATGCGGTTTTTTGCATAGTTCCAATCTACAATAGTTTAGCTTTCGATCCATACTAATTAGGCTATTGTACGACTTGTATTTCCAATTTTTTTAGCCTTCCGAAGTTCGACCAAAAAATCGGCGATTTTTGAAATTTTCCTTTGGTCCCCCCTTTGCTACTTTGCGAAAAATGGCCATTTTCGATACTTTTAGAAAAAGTGTTATTTCTCGTCTAATAGGTCTTTTTTCATGCGGTTTTTTTCATAGTTCCAATCTACAATAGTTTAGCTTTCGATCCATACTAATTAGGCTATTGTACGACATGTATTTCCTATTTTTTTAGCCTTCCGAAGTTCGACCAAAAAATCGGCGATTTTTGAAAATTTTCCTTTGGTCCCCCCTTTGCTACTTTGCGAAAAATGGCCATTTTCGATACTTTTAGAAAAAGTGTTATTTCTCGTCTAATAGGTCTTTTATCATGCGGTTTTTTGCATAGTTCCAATCTACAATAGTTTAGCTTTCGATCCATACTAATTAGGCTATTGTACGACTTGTATTTCCAATTTTTTTAGCCTTCCGAAGTTCGACCAAAAAATCGGCGATTTTTGAAAATTTTCCTTTGGTCCCCCCTTTGCTACTTTGCGAAAAATGGCCATTTTCGATACTTTTAGAAAAAGTGTTATTTCTCGTCTAATAGGTCTTTTTTCATGCGGTTTTTTGCATAGTTCCAATCTACAATAGTTTAGCTTTCGATCCATACTAATTAGGCTATTGTACGACTTGTATTTCCAATTTTTTTAGCCTTCCGAAGTTCGACCAAAAAATCGGCGATTTTTGAAAATTTTCCTTTGGTCCCCCCTTTGCTACTTTGCGAAAAATGGCCATTTTCGATACTTTTAGAAAAAGTGTTATTTCTCGTCTAATAGGTCTTTTTTCATGCGGTTTTTTGCATAGTTCCAATCTACAATAGTTTAGCTTTCGATCCATACTAATTAGGCTATTGTACGACTTGTATTTCCTATTTTTTTAGCCTTCCGAAGTTCGACCAAAAAATCGGCGATTTTTGAAAATTTTCCTTTGGTCCCCCCTTTGCTACTTTGCGAAAAATGGCCATTTTCGATACTTTTAGAAAAAGTGTTATTTCTCGTCTAATAGGTCTTTTTTCATGCGGTTTTTTGCATAGTTCCAATCTACAATAGTTTAGCTTTCGATCCATACTAATTAGGCTATTGTACGACTTGTATTTCCAATTTTTTTAGCCTTCCGAAGTTCGACCAAAAAATCGGCGATTTTTGAAAATTTTCCTTTGGTCCCCCCTTTGCTACTTTGCGAAAAATGGCCATTTTCGATACTTTTAGAAAAAGTGTTATTTCTCGTCTAATAGGTCTTTTTTCATGCGGTTTTTTGCATAGTTCCAATCTACAATAGTTTAGCTTTCGATCCATACTAATTAGGCTATTGTACGACTTGTATTTCCAATTTTTTTAGCCTTCCGAAGTTCGACCAAAAAATCGGCGATTTTTGAAATTTTCCTTTGGTCCCCCCTTTGCTACTTTGCGAAAAATGGCCATTTTCGATACTTTTAGAAAAAGTGTTATTTCTCGTCTAATAGGTCTTTTTTCATGCGGTTTTTTTCATAGTTCCAATCTACAATAGTTTAGCTTTCGATCCATACTAATTAGGCTATTGTACGACTTGTATTTCCTATTTTTTTAGCCTTCCGAAGTTCGACCAAAAAATCGGCGATTTTTGAAAATTTTCCTTTGGTCCCCCCTTTGCTACTTTGCGAAAAATGGCCATTTTCGATACTTTTAGAAAAAGTGTTATTTCTCGTCTAATAGGTCTTTTTTCATGCGGTTTTTTGCATAGTTCCAATCTACAATAGTTTAGCTTTCGATCCATACTAATTAGGCTATTGTACGACTTGTATTTCCTATTTTTTTAGCCTTCCGAAGTTCGACCAAAAAATCGGCGATTTTTGAAAATTTTCCTTTGGTCCCCCCTTTGCTACTTTGCGAAAAATGGCCATTTTCGATACTTTTAGAAAAAGTGTTATTTCTCGTCTAATAGGTCTTTTTTCATGCGGTTTTTTGCATAGTTCCAATCTACAATAGTTTAGCTTTCGATCCATACTAATTAGGCTATTGTACGACTTGTATTTCCTATTTTTTTAGCCTTCCGAAGTTCGACCAAAAAATCGGCGATTTTTGAAAATTTTCCTTTGGTCCCCCCTTTGCTACTTTGCGAAAAATGGCCATTTTCGATACTTTTAGAAAAAGTGTTATTTCTCGTCTAATAGGTCTTTTTTCATGCGGTTTTTTGCATAGTTCCAATCTACAATAGTTTAGCTTTCGATCCATACTAATTAGGCTATTGTACGACTTGTATTTCCTATTTTTTTAGCCTTCCGAAGTTCGACCAAAAAATCGGCGATTTTTGAAAATTTTCCTTTGGTCCCCCCTTTGCTACTTTGCGAAAAATGGCCATTTTCGATACTTTTAGAAAAAGTGTTATTTCTCGTCTAATAGGTCTTTTTTCATGCGGTTTTTTGCATAGTTCCAATCTACAATAGTTTAGCTTTCGATCCATACTAATTAGGCTATTGTACGACTTGTATTTCCTATTTTTTTAGCCTTCCGAAGTTCGACCAAAAAATCGGCGATTTTTGAAAATTTTCCTTTGGTCCCCCCTTTGCTACTTTGCGAAAAATGGCCATTTTCGATACTTTTAGAAAAAGTGTTATTTCTCGTCTAATAGGTCTTTTTTCATGCGGTTTTTTGCATAGTTCCAATCTACAATAGTTTAGCTTTCGATCCATACTAATTAGGCTATTGTACGACTTGTATTTCCAATTTTTTTAGCCTTCCGAAGTTCGACCAAAAAATCGGCGATTTTTGAAAATTTTCCTTTGGTCCCCCCTTTGCTACTTTGCGAAAAATGGCCATTTTCGATACTTTTAGAAAAAGTGTTATTTCTCGTCTAATAGGTCTTTTTTCATGCGGTTTTTTGCATAGTTCCAATCTACAATAGTTTAGCTTTCGATCCATACTAATTAGGCTATTGTACGACTTGTATTTCCAATTTTTTTAGCCTTCCGAAGTTCGACCAAAAAATCGGCGATTTTTGAAAATTTTCCTTTGGTCCCCCCTTTGCTACTTTGCGAAAAATGGCCATTTTCGATACTTTTAGAAAAAGTGTTATTTCTCGTCTAATAGGTCTTTTTTCATGCGGTTTTTTGCATAGTTCCAATCTACAATAGTTTAGCTTTCGATCCATACTAATTAGGCTATTGTACGACTTGTATTTCCAATTTTTTTAGCCTTCCGAAGTTCGACCAAAAAATCGGCGATTTTTGAAAATTTTCCTTTGGTCCCCCCTTTGCTACTTTGCGAAAAATGGCCATTTTCGATACTTTTAGAAAAAGTGTTATTTCTCGTCTAATAGGTCTTTTTTCATGCGGTTTTTTGCATAGTTCCAATCTACAATAGTTTAGCTTTCGATCCATACTAATTAGGCTATTGTACGACTTGTATTTCCAATTTTTTTAGCCTTCCGAAGTTCGACCAAAAAATCGGCGATTTTTGAAAATTTTCCTTTGGTCCCCCCTTTGCTACTTTGCGAAAAATGGCCATTTTCGATACTTTTAGAAAAAGTGTTATTTCTCGTCTAATAGGTCTTTTTTCATGCGGTTTTTTGCATAGTTCCAATCTACAATAGTTTAGCTTTCGATCCATACTAATTAGGCTATTGTACGACTTGTATTTCCTATTTTTTTAGCCTTCCGAAGTTCGACCAAAAAATCGGCGATTTTTGAAAATTTTCCTTTGGTCCCCCCTTTGCTACTTTGCGAAAAATGGCCATTTTCGATACTTTTAGAAAAAGTGTTATTTCTCGTCTAATAGGTCTTTTTTCATGCGGTTTTTTGCATAGTTCCAATCTACAATAGTTTAGCTTTCGATCCATACTAATTAGGCTATTGTACGACTTGTATTTCCAATTTTTTTAGCCTTCCGAAGTTCGACCAAAAAATCGGCGATTTTTGAAAATTTTCCTTTGGTCCCCCCTTTGCTACTTTGCGAAAAATGGCCATTTTCGATACTTTTAGAAAAAGTGTTATTTCTCGTCTAATAGGTCTTTTTTCATGCGGTTTTTTGCATAGTTCCAATCTACAATAGTTTAGCTTTCGATCCATACTAATTAGGCTATTGTACGACTTGTATTTCCTATTTTTTTAGCCTTCCGAAGTTCGACCAAAAAATCGGCGATTTTTGAAAATTTTCCTTTGGTCCCCCCTTTGCTACTTTGCGAAAAATGGCCATTTTCGATACTTTTAGAAAAAGTGTTATTTCTCGTCTAATAGGTCTTTTTTCATGCGGTTTTTTGCATAGTTCCAATCTACAATAGTTTAGCTTTCGATCCATACTAATTAGGCTATTGTACGACTTGTATTTCCTATTTTTTTAGCCTTCCGAAGTTCGACCAAAAAATCGGCGATTTTTGAAAATTTTCCTTTGGTCCCCCCTTTGCTACTTTGCGAAAAATGGCCATTTTCGATACTTTTAGAAAAAGTGTTATTTCTCGTCTAATAGGTCTTTTTTCATGCGGTTTTTTGCATAGTTCCAATCTACAATAGTTTAGCTTTCGATCCATACTAATTAGGCTATTGTACGACTTGTATTTCCTATTTTTTTAGCCTTCCGAAGTTCGACCAAAAAATCGGCGATTTTTGAAAATTTTCCTTTGGTCCCCCCTTTGCTACTTTGCGAAAAATGGCCATTTTCGATACTTTTAGAAAAAGTGTTATTTCTCGTCTAATAGGTCTTTTTTCATGCGGTTTTTTGCATAGTTCCAATCTACAATAGTTTAGCTTTCGATCCATACTAATTAGGCTATTGTACGACTTGTATTTCCAATTTTTTTAGCCTTCCGAAGTTCGACCAAAAAATCGGCGATTTTTGAAAATTTTCCTTTGGTCCCCCCTTTGCTACTTTGCGAAAAATGGCCATTTTCGATACTTTTAGAAAAAGTGTTATTTCTCGTCTAATAGGTCTTTTTTCATGCGGTTTTTTGCATAGTTCCAATCTACAATAGTTTAGCTTTCGATCCATACTAATTAGGCTATTGTACGACTTGTATTTCCAATTTTTTTAGCCTTCCGAAGTTCGACCAAAAAATCGGCGATTTTTGAAAATTTTCCTTTGGTCCCCCCTTTGCTACTTTGCGAAAAATGGCCATTTTCGATACTTTTAGAAAAAGTGTTATTTCTCGTCTAATAGGTCTTTTTTCATGCGGTTTTTTGCATAGTTCCAATCTACAATAGTTTAGCTTTCGATCCATACTAATTAGGCTATTGTACGACTTGTATTTCCAATTTTTTTAGCCTTCCGAAGTTCGACCAAAAAATCGGCGATTTTTGAAAATTTTCCTTTGGTCCCCCCTTTGCTACTTTGCGAAAAATGGCCATTTTCGATACTTTTAGAAAAAGTGTTATTTCTCGTCTAATAGGTCTTTTTTCATGCGGTTTTTTGCATAGTTCCAATCTACAATAGTTTAGCTTTCGATCCATACTAATTAGGCTATTGTACGACTTGTATTTCCTATTTTTTTAGCCTTCCGAAGTTCGACCAAAAAATCGGCGATTTTTGAAAATTTTCCTTTGGTCCCCCCTTTGCTACTTTGCGAAAAATGGCCATTTTCGATACTTTTAGAAAAAGTGTTATTTCTCGTCTAATAGGTCTTTTTTCATGCGGTTTTTTGCATAGTTCCAATCTACAATAGTTTAGCTTTCGATCCATACTAATTAGGCTATTGTACGACTTGTATTTCCTATTTTTTTAGCCTTCCGAAGTTCGACCAAAAAATCGGCGATTTTTGAAAATTTTCCTTTGGTCCCCCCTTTGCTACTTTGCGAAAAATGGCCATTTTCGATACTTTTAGAAAAAGTGTTATTTCTCGTCTAATAGGTCTTTTTTCATGCGGTTTTTTGCATAGTTCCAATCTACAATAGTTTAGCTTTCGATCCATACTAATTAGGCTATTGTACGACTTGTATTTCCAATTTTTTTAGCCTTCCGAAGTTCGACCAAAAAATCGGCGATTTTTGAAAATTTTCCTTTGGTCCCCCCTTTGCTACTTTGCGAAAAATGGCCATTTTCGATACTTTTAGAAAAAGTGTTATTTCTCGTCTAATAGGTCTTTTTTCATGCGGTTTTTTGCATAGTTCCAATCTACAATAGTTTAGCTTTCGATCCATACTAATTAGGCTATTGTACGACTTGTATTTCCTATTTTTTTAGCCTTCCGAAGTTCGACCAAAAAATCGGCGATTTTTGAAAATTTTCCTTTGGTCCCCCCTTTGCTACTTTGCGAAAAATGGCCATTTTCGATACTTTTAGAAAAAGTGTTATTTCTCGTCTAATAGGTCTTTTTTCATGCGGTTTTTTGCATAGTTCCAATCTACAATAGTTTAGCTTTCGATCCATACTAATTAGGCTATTGTACGACTTGTATTTCCAATTTTTTTAGCCTTCCGAAGTTCGACCAAAAAATCGGCGATTTTTGAAAATTTTCCTTTGGTCCCCCCTTTGCTACTTTGCGAAAAATGGCCATTTTCGATACTTTTAGAAAAAGTGTTATTTCTCGTCTAATAGGTCTTGTTTCATGCGGTTTTTTGCATAGTTCCAATCTACAATAGTTTAGCTTTCGATCCATACTAATTAGGCTATTGTACGACTTGTATTTCCTATTTTTTTAGCCTTCCGAAGTTCGACCAAAAAATCGGCGATTTTTGAAAATTTTCCTTTGGTCCCCCCTTTGCTACTTTGCGAAAAATGGCCATTTTCGATACTTTTAGAAAAAGTGTTATTTCTCGTCTAATAGGTCTTTTTTCATGCGGTTTTTTGCATAGTTCCAATCTACAATAGTTTAGCTTTCGATCCATACTAATTAGGCTATTGTACGACTTGTATTTCCAATGTTTTTAGCCTTCCGAAGTTCGACCAAAAAATCGGCGATTTTTGAAAATTTTCCTTTGGTCCCCCCTTTGCTACTTTGCGAAAAATGGCCATTTTCGATACTTTTAGAAAAAGTGTTATTTCTCGTCTAATAGGTCTTTTTTCATGCGGTTTTTTGCATAGTTCCAATCTACAATAGTTTAGCTTTCGATCCATACTAATTAGGCTATTGTACGACTTGTATTTCCTATTTTTTTAGCCTTCCGAAGTTCGACCAAAAAATCGGCGATTTTTGAAAATTTTCCTTTGGTCCCCCCTTTGCTACTTTGCGAAAAATGGCCATTTTCGATACTTTTAGAAAAAGTGTTATTTCTCGTCTAATAGGTCTTTTTTCATGCGGTTTTTTGCATAGTTCCAATCTACAATAGTTTAGCTTTCGATCCATAGTAATTAGGCTATTGTACGACTTGTATTTCCTATTTTTTTAGCCTTCCGAAGTTCGACCAAAAAATCGGCGATTTTTGAAAATTTTCCTTTGGTCCCCCCTTTGCTACTTTGCGAAAAATGGCCATTTTCGATACTTTTAGAAAAAGTGTTATTTCTCGTCTAATAGGTCTTTTTTCATGCGGTTTTTTGCATAGTTCCAATCTACAATAGTTTAGCTTTCGATCCATACTAATTAGGCTATTGTACGACTTGTATTTCCAATTTTTTTAGCCTTCCGAAGTTCGACCAAAAAATCGGCGATTTTTGAAAATTTTCCTTTGGTCCCCCCTTTGCTACTTTGCGAAAAATGGCCATTTTCGATACTTTTAGAAAAAGTGTTATTTCTCGTCTAATAGGTCTTTTTTCATGCGGTTTTTTGCATAGTTCCAATCTACAATAGTTTAGCTTTCGATCCATACTAATTAGGCTATTGTACGACTTGTATTTCCAATTTTTTTAGCCTTCCGAAGTTCGACCAAAAAATCGGCGATTTTTGAAAATTTTCCTTTGGTCCCCCCTTTGCTACTTTGCGAAAAATGGCCATTTTCGATACTTTTAGAAAAAGTGTTATTTCTCGTCTAATAGGTCTTTTTTCATGCGGTTTTTTGCATAGTTCCAATCTACAATAGTTTAGCTTTCGATCCATACTAATTAGGCTATTGTACGACTTGTATTTCCAATTTTTTTAGCCTTCCGAAGTTCGACCAAAAAATCGGCGATTTTTGAAAATTTTCCTTTGGTCCCCCCTTTGCTACTTTGCGAAAAATGGCCATTTTCGATACTTTTAGAAAAAGTGTTATTTCTCGTCTAATAGGTCTTTTTTCATGCGGTTTTTTGCATAGTTCCAATCTACAATAGTTTAGCTTTCGATCCATACTAATTAGGCTATTGTACGACTTGTATTTCCAATTTTTTTAGCCTTCCGAAGTTCGACCAAAAAATCGGCGATTTTTGAAAATTTTCCTTTGGTCCCCCCTTTGCTACTTTGCGAAAAATGGCCATTTTCGATACTTTTAGAAAAAGTGTTATTTCTCGTCTAATAGGTCTTTTTTCATGCGGTTTTTTGCATAGTTCCAATCTACAATAGTTTAGCTTTCGATCCATACTAATTAGGCTATTGTACGACTTGTATTTCCAATTTTTTTAGCCTTCCGAAGTTCGACCAAAAAATCGGCGATTTTTGAAAATTTTCCTTTGGTCCCCCCTTTGCTACTTTGCGAAAAATGGCCATTTTCGATACTTTTAGAAAAAGTGTTATTTCTCGTCTAATAGGTCTTTTTTCATGCGGTTTTTTGCATAGTTCCAATCTACAATAGTTTAGCTTTCGATCCATACTAATTAGGCTATTGTACGACTTGTATTTCCAATTTTTTTAGCCTTCCGAAGTTCGACCAAAAAATCGGCGATTTTTGAAAATTTTCCTTTGGTCCCCCCTTTGCTACTTTGCGAAAAATGGCCATTTTCGATACTTTTAGAAAAAGTGTTATTTCTCGTCTAATAGGTCTTTTTTCATGCGGTTTTTTGCATAGTTCCAATCTACAATAGTTTAGCTTTCGATCCATACTAATTAGGCTATTGTACGACTTGTATTTCCAATTTTTTTAGCCTTCCGAAGTTCGACCAAAAAATCGGCGATTTTTGAAAATTTTCCTTTGGTCCCCCCTTTGCTACTTTGCGAAAAATGGCCATTTTCGATACTTTTAGAAAAAGTGTTATTTCTCGTCTAATAGGTCTTTTTTCATGCGGTTTTTTGCATAGTTCCAATCTACAATAGTTTAGCTTTCGATCCATACTAATTAGGCTATTGTACGACTTGTATTTCCTATTTTTTTAGCCTTCCGAAGTTCGACCAAAAAATCGGCGATTTTTGAAAATTTTCCTTTGGTCCCCCCTTTGCTACTTTGCGAAAAATGGCCATTTTCGATACTTTTAGAAAAAGTGTTATTTCTCGTCTAATAGGTCTTTTTTCATGCGGTTTTTTGCATAGTTCCAATCTACAATAGTTTAGCTTTCGATCCATACTAATTAGGCTATTGTACGACTTGTATTTCCAATTTTTTTAGCCTTCCGAAGTTCGACCAAAAAATCGGCGATTTTTGAAAATTTTCCTTTGGTCCCCCCTTTGCTACTTTGCGAAAAATGGCCATTTTCGATACTTTTAGAAAAAGTGTTATTTCTCGTCTAATAGGTCTTTTTTCATGCGGTTTTTTGCATAGTTCCAATCTACAATAGTTTAGCTTTCGATCCATACTAATTAGGCTATTGTACGACTTGTATTTCCAATTTTTTTAGCCTTCCGAAGTTCGACCAAAAAATCGGCGATTTTTGAAAATTTTCCTTTGGTCCCCCCTTTGCTACTTTGCGAAAAATGGCCATTTTCGATACTTTTAGAAAAAGTGTTATTTCTCGTCTAATAGGTCTTTTTTCATGCGGTTTTTTGCATAGTTCCAATCTACAATAGTTTAGCTTTCGATCCATACTAATTAGGCTATTGTACGACTTGTATTTCCTATTTTTTTAGCCTTCCGAAGTTCGACCAAAAAATCGGCGATTTTTGAAAATTTTCCTTTGGTCCCCCCTTTGCTACTTTGCGAAAAATGGCCATTTTCGATACTTTTAGAAAAAGTGTTATTTCTCGTCTAATAGGTCTTTTTTCATGCGGTTTTTTGCATAGTTCCAATCTACAATAGTTTAGCTTTCGATCCATACTAATTAGGCTATTGTACGACTTGTATTTCCAATTTTTTTAGCCTTCCGAAGTTCGACCAAAAAATCGGCGATTTTTGAAAATTTTCCTTTGGTCCCCCCTTTGCTACTTTGCGAAAAATGGCCATTTTCGATACTTTTAGAAAAAGTGTTATTTCTCGTCTAATAGGTCTTTTTTCATGCGGTTTTTTGCATAGTTCCAATCTACAATAGTTTAGCTTTCGATCCATACTAATTAGGCTATTGTACGACTTGTATTTCCAATTTTTTTAGCCTTCCGAAGTTCGACCAAAAAATCGGCGATTTTTGAAAATTTTCCTTTGGTCCCCCCTTTGCTACTTTGCGAAAAATGGCCATTTTCGATACTTTTAGAAAAAGTGTTATTTCTCGTCTAATAGGTCTTTTTTCATGCGGTTTTTTGCATAGTTCCAATCTACAATAGTTTAGCTTTCGATCCATACTAATTAGGCTATTGTACGACTTGTATTTCCAATTTTTTTAGCCTTCCGAAGTTCGACCAAAAAATCGGCGATTTTTGAAAATTTTCCTTTGGTCCCCCCTTTGCTACTTTGCGAAAAATGGCCATTTTCGATACTTTTAGAAAAAGTGTTATTTCTCGTCTAATAGGTCTTTTTTCATGCGGTTTTTTGCATAGTTCCAATCTACAATAGTTTAGCTTTCGATCCATACTAATTAGGCTATTGTACGACTTGTATTTCCAATTTTTTTAGCCTTCCGAAGTTCGACCAAAAAATCGGCGATTTTTGAAAATTTTCCTTTGGTCCCCCCTTTGCTACTTTGCGAAAAATGGCCATTTTCGATACTTTTAGAAAAAGTGTTATTTCTCGTCTAATAGGTCTTTTTTCATGCGGTTTTTTGCATAGTTCCAATCTACAATAGTTTAGCTTTCGATCCATACTAATTAGGCTATTGTACGACTTGTATTTCCAATTTTTTTAGCCTTCCGAAGTTCGACCAAAAAATCGGCGATTTTTGAAAATTTTCCTTTGGTCCCCCCTTTGCTACTTTGCGAAAAATGGCCATTTTCGATACTTTTAGAAAAAGTGTTATTTCTCGTCTAATAGGTCTTTTTTCATGCGGTTTTTTGCATAGTTCCAATCTACAATAGTTTAGCTTTCGATCCATACTAATTAGGCTATTGTACGACTTGTATTTCCAATTTTTTTAGCCTTCCGAAGTTCGACCAAAAAATCGGCGATTTTTGAAAATTTTCCTTTGGTCCCCCCTTTGCTACTTTGCGAAAAATGGCCATTTTCGATACTTTTAGAAAAAGTGTTATTTCTCGTCTAATAGGTCTTTTTTCATGCGGTTTTTTGCATAGTTCCAATCTACAATAGTTTAGCTTTCGATCCATACTAATTAGGCTATTGTACGACTTGTATTTCCTATTTTTTTAGCCTTCCGAAGTTCGACCAAAAAATCGGCGATTTTTGAAAATTTTCCTTTGGTCCCCCCTTTGCTACTTTGCGAAAAATGGCCATTTTCGATACTTTTAGAAAAAGTGTTATTTCTCGTCTAATAGGTCTTTTTTCATGCGGTTTTTTGCATAGTTCCAATCTACAATAGTTTAGCTTTCGATCCATACTAATTAGGCTATTGTACGACTTGTATTTCCAATTTTTTTAGCCTTCCGAAGTTCGACCAAAAAATCGGCGATTTTGAAAATTTTCCTTTGGTCCCCCCTTTGCTACTTTGCGAAAAATGGCCATTTTCGATACTTTTAGAAAAAGTGTTATTTCTCGTCTAATAGGTCTTTTTTCATGCGGTTTTTTGCATAGTTCCAATCTACAATAGTTTAGCTTTCGATCCATACTAATTAGGCTATTGTACGACTTGTATTTCCTATTTTTTTAGCCTTCCGAAGTTCGACCAAAAAATCGGCGATTTTTGAAAATTTTCCTTTGGTCCCCCCTTTGCTACTTTGCGAAAAATGGCCATTTTCGATACTTTTAGAAAAAGTGTTATTTCTCGTCTAATAGGTCTTTTTTCATGCGGTTTTTTGCATAGTTCCAATCTACAATAGTTTAGCTTTCGATCCATACTAATTAGGCTATTGTACGACTTGTATTTCCAATTTTTTTAGCCTTCCGAAGTTCGACCAAAAAATCGGCGATTTTTGAAAATTTTCCTTTGGTCCCCCCTTTGCTACTTTGCGAAAAATGGCCATTTTCGATACTTTTAGAAAAAGTGTTATTTCTCGTCTAATAGGTCTTTTTTCATGCGGTTTTTTGCATAGTTCCAATCTACAATAGTTTAGCTTTCGATCCATACTAATTAGGCTATTGTACGACTTGTATTTCCTATTTTTTTAGCCTTCCGAAGTTCGACCAAAAAATCGGCGATTTTTGAAAATTTTCCTTTGGTCCCCCCTTTGCTACTTTGCGAAAAATGGCCATTTTCGATACTTTTAGAAAAAGTGTTATTTCTCGTCTAATAGGTCTTTTTTCATGCGGTTTTTTGCATAGTTCCAATCTACAATAGTTTAGCTTTCGATCCATACTAATTAGGCTATTGTACGACTTGTATTTCCAATTTTTTTAGCCTTCCGAAGTTCGACCAAAAAATCGGCGATTTTTGAAAATTTTCCTTTGGTCCCCCCTTTGCTACTTTGCGAAAAATGGCCATTTTCGATACTTTTAGAAAAAGTGTTATTTCTCGTCTAATAGGTCTTTTTTCATGCGGTTTTTTGCATAGTTCCAATCTACAATAGTTTAGCTTTCGATCCATACTAATTAGGCTATTGTACGACTTGTATTTCCTATTTTTTTAGCCTTCCGAAGTTCGACCAAAAAATCGGCGATTTTTGAAAAAAATTTTCCTTTGGTCCCCCCTTTGCTACTTTGCGAAAAATGGCCATTTTCGATACTTTTAGAAAAAGTGTTATTTCTCGTCTGATAGGTCTTTTTTCATGCGGTTTTTTGCATAGTTCCAATCTACAATAGTTTAGCTTTCGATCCATACTAATTAGGCTATTGTACGACTTGTATTTCCAATTTTTTTAGCCTTCCGAAGTTCGACCAAAAAATCGGCGATTTTTGAAAATTTTCCTTTGGTCCCCCCTTTGCTACTTTGCGAAAAATGGCCATTTTCGATACTTTTAGAAAAAGTGTTATTTCTCGTCTAATAGGTCTTTTTTCATGCGGTTTTTTGCATAGTTCCAATCTACAATAGTTTAGCTTTCGATCCATACTAATTAGGCTATTGTACGACTTGTATTTCCTATTTTTTTAGCCTTCCGAAGTTCGACCAAAAAATCGGCGATTTTTGAAAATTTTCCTTTGGTCCCCCCTTTGCTACTTTGCGAAAAATGGCCATTTTCGATACTTTTAGAAAAAGTGTTATTTCTCGTCTAATAGGTCTTTTTTCATGCGGTTTTTTGCATAGTTCCAATCTACAATAGTTTAGCTTTCGATCCATACTAATTAGGCTATTGTACGACTTGTATTTCCAATTTTTTTGGCCTTCCGAAGTTCGACCAAAAAATCGGCGATTTTTGAAAATTTTCCTTTGGTCCCCCCTTTGCTACTTTGCGAAAAATGGCCATTTTCGATACTTTTAGAAAAAGTGTTATTTCTCGTCTAATAGGTCTTTTTTCATGCGGTTTTTTGCATAGTTCCAATCTACAATAGTTTAGCTTTCGATCCATACTAATTAGGCTATTGTACGACTTGTATTTCCTATTTTTTTAGCCTTCCGAAGTTCGACCAAAAAATCGGCGATTTTTGAAAATTTTCCTTTGGTCCCCCCTTTGCTACTTTGCGAAAAATGGCCATTTTCGATACTTTTAGAAAAAGTGTTATTTCTCGTCTAATAGGTCTTTTTTCATGCGGTTTTTTGCATAGTTCCAATCTACAATAGTTTAGCTTTCGATCCATACTAATTAGGCTATTGTACGACTTGTATTTCCAATTTTTTTAGCCTTCCGAAGTTCGACCAAAAAATCGGCGATTTTTGAAAATTTTCCTTTGGTCCCCCCTTTGCTACTTTGCGAAAAATGGCCATTTTCGATACTTTTAGAAAAAGTGTTATTTCTCGTCTAATAGGTCTTTTTTCATGCGGTTTTTTGCATAGTTCCAATCTACAATAGTTTAGCTTTCGATCCATACTAATTAGGCTATTGTACGACTTGTATTTCCTATTTTTTTAGCCTTCCGAAGTTCGACCAAAAAGTCGGCGATTTTTGAAAATTTTCCTTTGGTCCCCCCTTTGCTACTTTGCGAAAAATGGCCATTTTCGATACTTTTAGAAAAAGTGTTATTTCTCGTCTAATAGGTCTTTTTTCATGCGGTGTTTTGCATAGTTCCAATCTACAATAGTTTAGCTTTTGATCCATACTAATTAGGCTATTGTACGACTTGTATTTCCTATTTTTTTAGCCTTCCGAAGTTCGACCAAAAAATCGGCGATTTTTGAAAAAAATTTTCCTTTGGTCCCCCCTTTGCTACTTTGCGAAACATGGCCATTTTCGATACTTTTAGAAAAAGTGTTATTTCTCGTCTAATAGGTCTTTTTTCATGCGGTTTTTTGCATAGTTCCAATGTACAATAGTTTAGCTTTCGATCCATACTAATTAGGCTATTGTACGACTTGTATTTCCTATTTTTTTAGCCTTCCGAAGTTCGACCAAAAAATCGGCGATTTTTGAAAATTTTCCTTTCGTCCCCCCTTTGCTACTTTGCGAAAAATGGCCATTTTCGATACTTTTAGAAAAAGTGTTATTTCTCGTCTAATAGGTCTTTTTTCATGCGGTTTTTTGCATAGTTCCAATCTACAATAGTTTAGCTTTCGATCCATACTAATTAGGCTATTGTACGACTTGTATTTCCAATTTTTTTAGCCTTCCGAAGTTCGACCAAAAAATCGGCGATTTTTGAAAATTTTCCTTTGGTCCCCCCTTTGCTACTTTGCGAAAAATGGCCATTTTCGATACTTTTAGAAAAAGTGTTATTTCTCGTCTAATAGGTCTTTTTTCATGCGGTTTTTTGCATAGTTCCAATCTACAATAGTTTAGCTTTCGATCCATACTAATTAGGCTATTGTACGACTTGTATTTCCTATTTTTTTAGCCTTCCGAAGTTCGACCAAAAAATCGGCGATTTTTGAAAAAAATTTTCCTTTGGTCCCCCCTTTGCTACTTTGCGAAAAATGGCCATTTTCGATACTTTTAGAAAAAGTGTTATTTCTCGTCTAATAGGTCTTTTTTCATGCGGTTTTTTGCATAGTTCCAATCTACAATAGTTTAGCTTTCGATCCATACTAATTAGGCTATTGTACGACTTGTATTTCCAATTTTTTTAGCCTTCCGAAGTTCGACCAAAAAATCGGCGATTTTTGAAAATTTTCCTTTGGTCCCCCCTTTGCTACTTTGCGAAAAATGGCCATTTTCGATACTTTTAGAAAAAGTGTTATTTCTCGTCTAATAGGTCTTTTTTCATGCGGTTTTTTGCATAGTTCCAATCTACAATAGTTTAGCTTTCGATCCATACTAATTAGGCTATTGTACGACTTGTATTTCCTATTTTTTTAGCCTTCCGAAGTTCGACCAAAAAATCGGCGATTTTTGAAAATTTTCCTTTGGTCCCCCCTTTGCTACTTTGCGAAAAATGGCCATTTTCGATACTTTTAGAAAAAGTGTTATTTCTCGTCTAATATGTCTTTTTTCATGCGGTTTTTTGCATAGTTCCAATCTACAATAGTTTAGCTTTCGATCCATACTAATTAGGCTATTGTACGACTTGTATTTCCTATTTTTTTAGCCTTCCGAAGTTCGACCAAAAAATCGGCGATTTTTGAAAATTTTCCTTTGGTCCCCCCTTTGCTACTTTGCGAAAAATGGCCATTTTCGATACTTTTAGAAAAAGTGTTATTTCTCGTCTAATAGGTCTTTTTTCATGCGGTTTTTTGCATAGTTCCAATCTACAATAGTTTAGCTTTCGATCCATACTAATTAGGCTATTGTACGACTTGTATTTCCAATTTTTTTAGCCTTCCGAAGTTCGACCAAAAAATCGGCGATTTTTGAAAAAAATTTTCCTTTGGTCCCCCCTTTGCTACTTCGCGAAAAATGGCCATTTTCGATACTTTTAGAAAAAGTGTTATTTCTCGTCTAATAGGTCTTTTTTCATGCGGTTTTTTGCATAGTTCCAATCTACAATAGTTTAGCTTTCGATCCATACTAATTAGGCTATTGTACGACTTGTATTTCCTATTTTTTTAGCCTTCCGAAGTTCGACCAAAAAATCGGCGATTTTTGAAAATTTTCCTTTGGTCCCCCCTTTGCTACTTTGCGAAAAATGGCCATTTTCGATACTTTTAGAAAAAGTGTTATTTCTCGTCTAATAGGTCTTTTTTCATGCGGTTTTTTGCATAGTTCCAATCTACAATAGTTTAGCTTTCGATCCATACTAATTAGGCTATTGTACGACTTGTATTTCCTATTTTTTTAGCCTTCCGAAGTTCGACCAAAAAATCGGCGATTTTTGAAAATTTTCCTTTGGTCCCCCCTTTGCTACTTTGCGAAAAATGGCCATTTTCGATACTTTTAGAAAAAGTGTTATTTCTCGTCTAATAGGTCTTTTTTCATGCGGTTTTTTGCATAGTTCCAATCTACAATAGTTTAGCTTTCGATCCATACTAATTAGGCTATTGTACGACTTGTATTTCCTATTTTTTTAGCCTTCCGAAGTTCGACCAAAAAATCGGCGATTTTTGAAAATTTTCCTTTGGTCCCCCCTTTGCTACTTTGCGAAAAATGGCCATTTTCGATACTTTTAGAAAAAGTGTTATTTCTCGTCTAATAGGTCTTTTTTCATGCGGTTTTTTGCATAGTTCCAATCTACAATAGTTTAGCTTTCGATCCATACTAATTAGGCTATTGTACGACTTGTATTTCCAATTTTTTTAGCCTTCCGAAGTTCGACCAAAAAATCGGCGATTTTTGAAAAAAATTTTCCTTTGGTCCCCCCTTTGCTACTTTGCGAAAAATGGCCATTTTCGATACTTTTAGAAAAAGTGTTATTTCTCGTCTAATAGGTCTTTTTTCATGCGGTTTTTTGCATAGTTCCAATCTACAATAGTTTAGCTTTCGATCCATACTAATTAGGCTATTGTACGACTTGTGTTTCCTTTTTTTTTAGCCTTCCGAAGTTCGACCAAAAAATCGGCGATTTTTGAAAATTTTCCTTTGGTCCCCCCTTTGCTACTTTGCGAAAAATGGCCATTTTCGATACTTTTAGAAAAAGTGTTATTTCTCGTCTAATAGGTCTTTTTTCATGCGGTTTTTTGCATAGTTCCAATCTACAATAGTTTAGCTTTCGATCCATACTAATTAGGCTATTGTACGACTTGTATTTCCTATTTTTTTAGCCTTCCGAAGTTCGACCAAAAAATCGGCGATTTTTGAAAATTTTCCTTTGGTCCCCCCTTTGCTACTTTGCGAAAAATGGCCATTTTCGATACTTTTAGAAAAAGTGTTATTTCTCGTCTAATAGGTCTTTTTTCATGCGGTTTTTTGCATAGTTCCAATCTACAATAGTTTAGCTTTCGATCCATACTAATTAGGCTATTGTACGACTTGTATTTCCTATTTTTTTAGCCTTCCGAAGTTCGACCAAAAAATCGGCGATTTTTGAAAATTTTCCTTTGGTCCCCCCTTTGCTACTTTGCGAAAAATGGCCATTTTCGATACTTTTAGAAAAAGTGTTATTTCTCGTCTAATAGGTCTTTTTTCATGCGGTTTTTTGCATAGTTCCAATCTACAATAGTTTAGCTTTCGATCCATACTAATTAGGCTATTGTACGACTTGTATTTCCTTTTTTTTAGCCTTCCGAAGTTCGACCAAAAAATCGGCGATTTTTGAAAATTTTCCTTTGGTCCCCCCTTTGCTACTTTGCGAAAAATGGCCATTTTCGATACTTTTAGAAAAAGTGTTATTTCTCGTCTAATAGGTCTTTTTTCATGCGGTTTTTTGCATAGTTCCAATCTACAATAGTTTAGCTTTCGATCCATACTAATTAGGCTATTGTACGACTTGTATTTCCAATTTTTTTAGCCTTCCGAAGTTCGACCAAAAAATCGGCGATTTTTGAAAATTTTCCTTTGGTCCCCCCTTTGCTACTTTGCGAAAAATGGCCATTTTCGATACTTTTAGAAAAAGTGTTATTTCTCGTCTAATAGGTCTTTTTTCATGCGGTTTTTTGCATAGTTCCAATTTACAATAGTTTAGCTTTCGATCCATACTAATTAGGCTATTGTACGACTTGTATTTCCTATTTTTTTAGCCTTCCGAAGTTCGACCAAAAAATCGGCGATTTTTGAAAATTTTCCTTTGGTCTCCCCTTTGCTACTTTGCGAAAAATGGCCATTTTCGATACTTTTAGAAAAAGTGTTATTTCTCGTCTAATAGGTCTTTTTTCATGCGGTTTTTTGCATAGTTCCAATCTACAATAGTTTAGCTTTCGATCCATACTAATTAGGCTATTGTACGACTTGTATTTCTTATTTTTTTAGCCTTCCGAAGTTCGACCAAAAAATCGGCGATTTTTGAAAATTTTCCTTTGGTCCCCCCTTTGCTACTTTGCGAAAAATGGCCATTTTCGATACTTTTAGAAAAAGTGTTATTTCTCGTCTAATAGGTCTTTTTTCATGCGGTTTTTTGCATAGTTCCAATCTACAATAGTTTAGCTTTCGATCCATACTAATTAGGCTATTGTACGACTTGTATTTCCTATTTTTTTAGCCTTCCGAAGTTCGACCAAAAAATCGGCGATTTTTGAAAATTTTCCTTTGGTCCCCCCTTTGCTACTTTGCGAAAAATGGCCATTTTCGATACTTTTAGAAAAAGTGTTATTTCTCGTCTAATAGGTCTTTTTTCATGCGGTTTTTTGCATAGTTCCAATCTACAATAGTTTAGCTTTCGATCCATACTAATTAGGCTATTGTACGACTTGTATTTTCTATTTTTTTAGCCTTCCGAAGTTCGACCAAAAAATCGGCGATTTTTGAAAAAAATTTTCCTTTGGTCCCCCCTTTGCTACTTTGCGAAAAATGGCCATTTTCGATACTTTTAGAAAAAGTGTTATTTCTCGTCTAATAGGTCTTTTTTCATGCGGTTTTTTGCATAGTTCCAATCTACAATAGTTTAGCTTTCGATCCATACTAATTAGGCTATTGTACGACTTGTATTTCCTATTTTTTTAGCCTTCCGAAGTTCGACCAAAAAAATCGGCGATTTTTGAAAATTTTCCTTTGGTCCCCCCTTTGCTACTTTGCGAAAAATGGCCATTTTCGATACTTTTAGAAAAAGTGTTATTTCTCGTCTAATAGGTCTTTTTTCATGCGGTTTTTTGCATAGTTCCAATCTACAATAGTTTAGCTTTCGATCCATACTAATTAGGCTATTGTACGACTTGTATTTCCAATTTTTTTAGCCTTCCGAAGCTCGACCAAAAAATCGGCGATTTTTGAAAAAATTTTCCTTTGGTCCCCCCTTTGCTACTTTGCGAAAAATGGCCATTTTCGATACTTTTAGAAAAAGTGTTATTTCTCGTCTAATAGGTCTTTTTTCATGCGGTTTTTTGCATAGTTCCAATCTACAATAGTTTAGCTTTCGATCCATACTAATTAGGCTATTGTACGACTTGTATTTCCTATTTTTTTAGCCTTCCGAAGTTCGACCAAAAAATCGGCGATTTTTGAAAATTTTCCTTTGGTCCCCCCTTTGCTACTTTGCGAAAAATGGCCATTTTCGATACTTTTAGAAAAAGTGTTATTTCTCGTCTAATAGGTCTTTTTTCATGCGGTTTTTTGCATAGTTCCAATCTACAATAGTTTAGCTTTCGATCCATACTAATTAGGCTATTGTACGACTTGTATTTCCTATTTTTTTAGCCTTCCGAAGTTCGACCAAAAAATCTGCGATTTTTGAAAATGTTCCTTTGGTCCCCCCTTTGCTACTTTGCGAAAAATGGCCATTTTCGATACTTTTAGAAAAAGTGTTATTTCTCGTCTAATATGTCTTTTTTCATGCGGTTTTTTGCATAGTTCCAATCTACAATAGTTTAGCTTTCGATCCATACTAATTAGGCTATTGTACGACTTGTATTTCCTATTTTTTTAGCCTTCCGAAGTTCGACCAAAAAATCGGCGATTTTTGAAAATTTTCCTTTGGTCCCCCCTTTGCTACTTTGCGAAAAATGGCCATTTTCGATACTTTTAGAAAAAGTGTTATTTCTCGTCTAATAGGTCTTTTTTCATGCGGTTTTTTGCATAGTTCCAATCTACAATAGTTTAGCTTTCGATCCATACTAATTAGGCTATTGTACGACTTGTATTTCCAATTTTTTTAGCCTTCCGAAGTTCGACCAAAAAATCGGCGATTTTTGAAAATTTTCCTTTGGTCCCCCCTTTGCTACTTTGCGAAAAATGGCCATTTTCGATACTTTTAGAAAAAGTGTTATTTCTCGTCTAATAGGTCTTTTTTCATGCGGTTTTTTGCATAGTTCCAATCTACAATAGTTTAGCTTTCGATCCATACTAATTAGGCTATTGTACGACTTGTATTTCCAATTTTTTTAGCCTTCCGAAGTTCGACCAAAAAATCGGCGATTTTTGAAAATTTTCCTTTGGTCCCCCCTTTGCTACTTTGCGAAAAATGGCCATTTTCGATACTTTTAGAAAAAGTGTTATTTCTCGTCTAATAGGTCTTTTTTCATGCGGTTTTTTGCATAGTTCCAATCTACAATAGTTTAGCTTTCGATCCATACTAATTAGGCTATTGTACGACTTGTATTTCCTATTTTTTTAGCCTTCCGAAGTTCGACCAAAAAATCGGCGATTTTTGAAAATTTTCCTTTGGTCCCCCCTTTGCTACTTTGCGAAAAATGGCCATTTTCGATACTTTTAGAAAAAGTGTTATTTCTCGTCTAATAGGTCTTTTTTCATGCGGTTTTTTGCATAGTTCCAATCTACAATAGTTTAGCTTTCGATCCATACTAATTAGGCTATTGTACGACTTGTATTTCCAATTTTTTTAGCCTTCCGAAGTTCGACCAAAAAATCGGCGATTTTTGAAAATTTTCCTTTGGTCCCCCCTTTGCTACTTTGCGAAAAATGGCCATTTTCGATACTTTTAGAAAAAGTGTTATTTCTCGTCTAATAGGTCTTTTTTCATGCGGTTTTTTGCATAGTTCCAATCTACAATAGTTTAGCTTTCGATCCATACTAATTAGGCTATTGTACGACTTGTATTTCCTATTTTTTTAGCCTTCCGAAGTTCGACCAAAAAATCGGCGATTTTTGAAAATTTTCCTTTGGTCCCCCCTTTGCTACTTTGCGAAAAATGGCCATTTTCGATACTTTTAGAAAAAGTGTTATTTCTCGTCTAATAGGTCTTTTTTCATGCGGTTTTTTGCATAGTTCCAATCTACAATAGTTTAGCTTTCGATCCATACTAATTAGGCTATTGTACGACTTGTATTTCCTATTTTTTTAGCCTTCCGAAGTTCGACCAAAAAATCGGCGATTTTTGAAAATTTTCCTTTGGTCCCCCCTTTGCTACTTTGCGAAAAATGGCCATTTTCGATACTTTTAGAAAAAGTGTTATTTCTCGTCTAATAGGTCTTTTTTCATGCGGTTTTTTGCATAGTTCCAATCTACAATAGTTTAGCTTTCGATCCATACTAATTAGGCTATTGTACGACTTGTATTTCCTATTTTTTTAGCCTTCCGAAGTTCGACCAAAAAATCGGCGATTTTTGAAAATTTTCCTTTGGTCCCCCCTTTGCTACTTTGCGAAAAATGGCCATTTTCGATACTTTTAGAAAAAGTGTTATTTCTCGTCTAATAGGTCTTTTTTCATGCGGTTTTTTGCATAGTTCCAATCTACAATAGTTTAGCTTTCGATCCATACTAATTAGGCTATTGTACGACTTGTATTTCCTATTTTTTTAGCCTTCCGAAGTTCGACCAAAAAATCTGCGATTTTTGAAAATGTTCCTTTGGTCCCCCCTTTGCTACTTTGCGAAAAATGGCCATTTTCGATACTTTTAGAAAAAGTGTTATTTCTCGTCTAATATGTCTTTTTTCATGCGGTTTTTTGCATAGTTCCAATCTACAATAGTTTAGCTTTCGATCCATACTAATTAGGCTATTGTACGACTTGTATTTCCTATTTTTTTAGCCTTCCGAAGTTCGACCAAAAAATCGGCGATTTTTGAAAATTTTCCTTTGGTCCCCCCTTTGCTACTTTGCGAAAAATGGCCATTTTCGATACTTTTAGAAAAAGTGTTATTTCTCGTCTAATAGGTCTTTTTTCATGCGGTTTTTTGCATAGTTCCAATCTACAATAGTTTAGCTTTCGATCCATACTAATTAGGCTATTGTACGACTTGTATTTCCTATTTTTTTAGCCTTCCGAAGTTCGACCAAAAAATCTGCGATTTTTGAAAATGTTCCTTTGGTCCCCCCTTTGCTACTTTGCGAAAAATGGCCATTTTCGATACTTTTAGAAAAAGTGTTATTTCTCGTCTAATATGTCTTTTTTCATGCGGTTTTTTGCATAGTTCCAATCTACAATAGTTTAGCTTTCGATCCATACTAATTAGGCTATTGTACGACTTGTATTTCCTATTTTTTTAGCCTTCCGAAGTTCGACCAAAAAATCGGCGATTTTTGAAAATTTTCCTTTGGTCCCCCCTTTGCTACTTTGCGAAAAATGGCCATTTTCGATACTTTTAGAAAAAGTGTTATTTCTCGTCTAATAGGTCTTTTTTCATGCGGTTTTTTGCATAGTTCCAATCTACAATAGTTTAGCTTTCGATCCATACTAATTAGGCTATTGTACGACTTGTATTTCCTATTTTTTTAGCCTTCCGAAGTTCGACCAAAAAATCGGCGATTTTTGAAAATTTTCCTTTGGTCCCCCCTTTGCTACTTTGCGAAAAATGGCCATTTTCGATACTTTTAGAAAAAGTGTTATTTCTCGTCTAATAGGTCTTTTTTCATGCGGTTTTTTGCATAGTTCCAATCTACAATAGTTTAGCTTTCGATCCATACTAATTAGGCTATTGTACGACTTGTATTTCCTATTTTTTTAGCCTTCCGAAGTTCGACCAAAAAATCGGCGATTTTTGAAAATTTTCCTTTGGTCCCCCCTTTGCTACTTTGCGAAAAATGGCCATTTTCGATACTTTTAGAAAAAGTGTTATTTCTCGTCTAATAGGTCTTTTTTCATGCGGTTTTTTGCATAGTTCCAATCTACAATAGTTTAGCTTTCGATCCATACTAATTAGGCTATTGTACGACTTGTATTTCCTATTTTTTTAGCCTTCCGAAGTTCGACCAAAAAATCGGCGATTTTTGAAAATTTTCCTTTGGTCCCCCCTTTGCTACTTTGCGAAAAATGGCCATTTTCGATACTTTTAGAAAAAGTGTTATTTCTCGTCTAATAGGTCTTTTTTCATGCGGTTTTTTGCATAGTTCCAATCTACAATAGTTTAGCTTTCGATCCATACTAATTAGGCTATTGTACGACTTGTATTTCCTATTTTTTTAGCCTTCCGAAGTTCGACCAAAAAATCGGCGATTTTTGAAAATTTTCCTTTGGTCCCCCCTTTGCTACTTTGCGAAAAATGGCCATTTTCGATACTTTTAGAAAAAGTGTTATTTCTCGTCTAATAGGTCTTTTTTCATGCGGTTTTTTGCATAGTTCCAATCTACAATAGTTTAGCTTTCGATCCATACTAATTAGGCTATTGTACGACTTGTATTTCCTATTTTTTTAGCCTTCCGAAGTTCGACCAAAAAATCGGCGATTTTTGAAAATTTTCCTTTGGTCCCCCCTTTGCTACTTTGCGAAAAATGGCCATTTTCGATACTTTTAGAAAAAGTGTTATTTCTCGTCTAATAGGTCTTTTTTCATGCGGTTTTTTGCATAGTTCCAATCTACAATAGTTTAGCTTTCGATCCATACTAATTAGGCTATTGTACGACTTGTATTTCCAATTTTTTTAGCCTTCCGAAGTTCGACCAAAAAATCGGCGATTTTTGAAAATTTTCCTTTGGTCCCCCCTTTGCTACTTTGCGAAAAATGGCCATTTTCGATACTTTTAGAAAAAGTGTTATTTCTCGTCTAATAGGTCTTTTTTCATGCGGTTTTTTGCATAGTTCCAATCTACAATAGTTTAGCTTTCGATCCATACTAATTAGGCTATTGTACGACTTGTATTTCCTATTTTTTTAGCCTTCCGAAGTTCGACCAAAAAATCGGCGATTTTTGAAAATTTTCCTTTGGTCCCCCCTTTGCTACTTTGCGAAAAATGGCCATTTTCGATACTTTTAGAAAAAGTGTTATTTCTCGTCTAATAGGTCTTTTTTCATGCGGTTTTTTGCATAGTTCCAATCTACAATAGTTTAGCTTTCGATCCATACTAATTAGGCTATTGTACGACTTGTATTTCCTATTTTTTTAGCCTTCCGAAGTTCGACCAAAAAATCGGCGATTTTTGAAAATTTTCCTTTGGTCCCCCCTTTGCTACTTTGCGAAAAATGGCCATTTTCGATACTTTTAGAAAAAGTGTTATTTCCCGTCTAATAGGTCTTTTTTCATGCGGTTTTTTGCATAGTTCAAATCTACAATAGTTTAGCTTTCGATCCATACTAATTAGGCTATTGTACGACTTGTATTTCCTATTTTTTTAGCCTTCCGAAGTTCGACCAAAAAATCGGCGATTTTTGAAAATTTTCCTTTGGTCCCCCCTTTGCTACTTTGCGAAAAATGGCCATTTTCGATACTTTTAGAAAAAGTGTTATTTCTCGTCTAACAGGTCTTTTTTCATGCGGTTTTTTGCATAGTTCCAATCTACAATAGTTTAGCTTTCGATCCATACTAATTAGGCTATTGTACGACTTGTATTTCCTATTTTTTTAGCCTTCCGAAGTTCGACCAAAAAATCGGCGATTTTTGAAAATTTTCCTTTGGTCCCCCCTTTGCTACTTTGCGAAAAATGGCCATTTTCGATACTTTTAGAAAAAGTGTTATTTCTCGTCAAATAGGTCTTTTTTCATGCGGTTTTTTGCATAGTTCCAATCTACAATAGTTTAGCTTTCGATCCATACTAATTAGGCTATTGTACGACTTGTATTTCCTATTTTTTTAGCCTTCCGAAGTTCGACCAAAAAATCGGCGATTTTTGAAAATTTTCCTTTGGTCCCCCCTTTGCTACTTTGCGAAAAATGGCCATTTTCGATACTTTTAGAAAAAGTGTTATTTCTCGTCTAATAGGTCTTTTTTCATGCGGTTTTTTGCATAGTTCAAATCTACAATAGTTTAGCTTTCGATCCATACTAATTAGGCTATTGTACGACTTGTATTTCCTATTTTTTTAGCCTTCCGAAGTTCGACCAAAAAATCGGCGATTTTTGAAAATTTTCCTTTGGTGCCCCCTTTGCTACTTTGCGAAAAATGGCCATTTTCGATACTTTTAGAAAAAGTGTTATTTCTCGTCTAATAGGTCTTTTTTCATGCGGTTTTTTGCATAGTTCCAATCTACAATAGTTTAGCTTTCGATCCATACTAATTAGGCTATTGTACGACTTGTATTTCCTATTTTTTTAGCCTTCCGAAGTTCGACCAAAAAATCGGCGATTTTTGAAAATTTTCCTTTGGTCCCCCCTTTGCTACTTTGCGAAAAATGGCCATTTTCGATACTTTTAGAAAAAGTGTTATTTCTCGTCTAATAGGTCTTTTATCATGCGGTTTTTTGCATAGTTCCAATCTACAATAGTTTAGCTTTCGATCCATACTAATTAGGCTATTGTACGACTTGTATTTCCTATTTTTTTAGCCTTCCGAAGTTCGACCAAAAAATCAGCGATTTTTGAAAATTTTCCTTTGGTTCCCCCTTTGCTACTTTGCGAAAAATGGCCATTTTCGATACTTTTAGAAAAAGTGTTATTTCTCGTCTAATAGGTCTTTTTTCATGCGGTTTTTTGCATAGTTCAAATCTACAATAGTTTAGCTTTCGATCCATACTAATTAGGCTATTGTACGACTTGTATTTCCTATTTTTTTAGCCTTCCGAAGTTCGACCAAAAAATCGGCGATTTTTGAAAATTTTCCTTTGGTCCCCCCTTTGCTACTTTGCGAAAAATGGCCATTTTCGATACTTTTAGAAAAAGTGTTATTTCTCGTCTAATAGGTCTTTTTTCATGCGGTTTTTTGCATAGTTCCAATCTACAATAGTTTAGCTTTCGATCCATACTAATTAGGCTATTGTACGACTTGTATTTCCTATTTTTTTAGCCTTCCGAAGTTCGACCAAAAAATCGGCGATTTTTGAAAATTTTCCTTTGGTCCCCCCTTTGCTACTTTGCGAAAAATGGCCATTTTCGATACTTTTAGAAAAAGTGTTATTTCTCGTCTAATAGGTCTTTTTTCATGCGGTTTTTTGCATAGTTCCAATCTACAATAGTTTAGCTTTCGATCCATACTAATTAGGCTATTGTACGACTTGTATTTCCAATTTTTTTAGCCTTCCGAAGTTCGACCAAAAAATCGGCGATTTTTGAAAATTTTCCTTTGGTCCCCCCTTTGCTACTTTGCGAAAAATGGCCATTTTCGATACTTTTAGAAAAAGTGTTATTTCTCGTCTAATAGGTCTTTTTTCATGCGGTTTTTTGCATAGTTCCAATCTACAATAGTTTAGCTTTCGATCCATACTAATTAGGCTATTGTACGACTTGTATTTCCTATTTTTTTAGCCTTCCGAAGTTCGACCAAAAAATCGGCGATTTTTGAAAATTTTCCTTTGGTCCCCCCTTTGCTACTTTGCGAAAAATGGCCATTTTCGATACTTTTAGAAAAAGTGTTATTTCTCGTCTAATAGGTCTTTTTTCATGCGGTTTTTTGCATAGTTCCAATCTACAATAGTTTAGCTTTCGATCCATACTAATTAGGCTATTGTACGACTTGTATTTCCTATTTTTTTAGCCTTCCGAAGTTCGACCAAAAAATCGGCGATTTTTGAAAATTTTCCTTTGGTCCCCCCTTTGCTACTTTGCGAAAAATGGCCATTTTCGATACTTTTAGAAAAAGTGTTATTTCCCGTCTAATAGGTCTTTTTTCATGCGGTTTTTTGCATAGTTCAAATCTACAATAGTTTAGCTTTCGATCCATACTAATTAGGCTATTGTACGACTTGTATTTCCTATTTTTTTAGCCTTCCGAAGTTCGACCAAAAAATCGGCGATTTTTGAAAATTTTCCTTTGGTCCCCCCTTTGCTACTTTGCGAAAAATGGCCATTTTCGATACTTTTAGAAAAAGTGTTATTTCTCGTCTAACAGGTCTTTTTTCATGCGGTTTTTTGCATAGTTCCAATCTACAATAGTTTAGCTTTCGATCCATACTAATTAGGCTATTGTACGACTTGTATTTCCTATTTTTTTAGCCTTCCGAAGTTCGACCAAAAAATCGGCGATTTTTGAAAATTTTCCTTTGGTCCCCCCTTTGCTACTTTGCGAAAAATGGCCATTTTCGATACTTTTAGAAAAAGTGTTATTTCTCGTCAAATAGGTCTTTTTTCATGCGGTTTTTTGCATAGTTCCAATCTACAATAGTTTAGCTTTCGATCCATACTAATTAGGCTATTGTACGACTTGTATTTCCTATTTTTTTAGCCTTCCGAAGTTCGACCAAAAAATCGGCGATTTTTGAAAATTTTCCTTTGGTCCCCCCTTTGCTACTTTGCGAAAAATGGCCATTTTCGATACTTTTAGAAAAAGTGTTATTTCTCGTCTAATAGGTCTTTTTTCATGCGGTTTTTTGCATAGTTCAAATCTACAATAGTTTAGCTTTCGATCCATACTAATTAGGCTATTGTACGACTTGTATTTCCTATTTTTTTAGCCTTCCGAAGTTCGACCAAAAAATCGGCGATTTTTGAAAATTTTCCTTTGGTGCCCCCTTTGCTACTTTGCGAAAAATGGCCATTTTCGATACTTTTAGAAAAAGTGTTATTTCTCGTCTAATAGGTCTTTTTTCATGCGGTTTTTTGCATAGTTCCAATCTACAATAGTTTAGCTTTCGATCCATACTAATTAGGCTATTGTACGACTTGTATTTCCTATTTTTTTAGCCTTCCGAAGTTCGACCAAAAATCGGCGATTTTTGAAAATTTTCCTTTGGTCCCCCCTTTGCTACTTTGCGAAAAATGGCCATTTTCGATACTTTTAGAAAAAGTGTTATTTCTCGTCTAATAGGTCTTTTATCATGCGGTTTTTTGCATAGTTCCAATCTACAATAGTTTAGCTTTCGATCCATACTAATTAGGCTATTGTACGACTTGTATTTCCTATTTTTTTAGCCTTCCGAAGTTCGACCAAAAAATCAGCGATTTTTGAAAATTTTCCTTTGGTTCCCCCTTTGCTACTTTGCGAAAAATGGCCATTTTCGATACTTTTAGAAAAAGTGTTATTTCTCGTCTAATAGGTCTTTTTTCATGCGGTTTTTTGCATAGTTCAAATCTACAATAGTTTAGCTTTCGATCCATACTAATTAGGCTATTGTACGACTTGTATTTCCTATTTTTTTAGCCTTCCGAAGTTCGACCAAAAAATCGGCGATTTTTGAAAATTTTCCTTTGGTCCCCCCTTTGCTACTTTGCGAAAAATGGCCATTTTCGATACTTTTAGAAAAAGTGTTATTTCTCGTCTAATAGGTCTTTTTTCATGCGGTTTTTTGCATAGTTCCAATCTACAATAGTTTAGCTTTCGATCCATACTAATTAGGCTATTGTACGACTTGTATTTCCTATTTTTTTAGCCTTCCGAAGTTCGACCAAAAAATCGGCGATTTTTGAAAATTTTCCTTTGGTCCCCCCTTTGCTACTTTGCGAAAAATGGCCATTTTCGATACTTTTAGAAAAAGTGTTATTTCTCGTCTAATAGGTCTTTTTTCATGCGGTTTTTTGCATAGTTCCAATCTACAATAGTTTAGCTTTCGATCCATACTAATTAGGCTATTGTACGACTTGTATTTCCTATTTTTTTAGCCTTCCGAAGTTCGACCAAAAAATCGGCGATTTTTGAAAATTTTCCTTTGGTCCCCCCTTTGCTACTTTGCGAAAAATGGCCATTTTCGATACTTTTAGAAAAAGTGTTATTTCTCGTCTAATAGGTCTTTTTTCATGCGGTTTTTTGCATAGTTCCAATCTACAATAGTTTAGCTTTCGATCCATACTAATTAGGCTATTGTACGACTTGTATTTCCTATTTTTTTAGCCTTCCGAAGTTCGACCAAAAAATCGGCGATTTTTGAAAATTTTCCTTTGGTCCCCCCTTTGCTACTTTGCGAAAAATGGCCATTTTCGATACTTTTAGAAAAAGTGTTATTTCCCGTCTAATAGGTCTTTTTTCATGCGGTTTTTTGCATAGTTCAAATCTACAATAGTTTAGCTTTCGATCCATACTAATTAGGCTATTGTACGACTTGTATTTCCTATTTTTTTAGCCTTCCGAAGTTCGACCAAAAAATCGGCGATTTTTGAAAATTTTCCTTTGGTCCCCCCTTTGCTACTTTGCGAAAAATGGCCATTTTCGATACTTTTAGAAAAAGTGTTATTTCTCGTCTAATAGGTCTTTTTTCATGCGGTTTTTTGCATAGTTCCAATCTACAATAGTTTAGCTTTCGATCCATACTAATTAGGCTATTGTACGACTTGTATTTCCTATTTTTTTAGCCTTCCGAAGTTCGACCAAAAAATCGGCGATTTTTGAAAATTTTCCTTTGGTCCCCCCTTTGCTACTTTGCGAAAAATGGCCATTTTCGATACTTTTAGAAAAAGTGTTATTTCTCGTCTAACAGGTCTTTTTTCATGCGGTTTTTTGCATAGTTCCAATCTACAATAGTTTAGCTTTCGATCCATACTAATTAGGCTATTGTACGACTTGTATTTCCTATTTTTTTAGCCTTCCGAAGTTCGACCAAAAAATCGGCGATTTTTGAAAATTTTCCTTTGGTCCCCCCTTTGCTACTTTGCGAAAAATGGCCATTTTCGATACTTTTAGAAAAAGTGTTATTTCTCGTCTAATAGGTCTTTTTTCATGCGGTTTTTTGCATAGTTCCAATCTACAATAGTTTAGCTTTCGATCCATACTAATTAGGCTATTGTACGACTTGTATTTCCTATTTTTTTAGCCTTCCGAAGTTCGACCAAAAAATCGGCGATTTTTGAAAATTTTCCTTTGGTCCCCCCTTTGCTACTTTGCGAAAAATGGCCATTTTCGATACTTTTAGAAAAAGTGTTATTTCTCGTCTAACAGGTCTTTTTTCATGCGGTTTTTTGCATAGTTCCAATCTACAATAGTTTAGCTTTCGATCCATACTAATTAGGCTATTGTACGACTTGTATTTCCTATTTTTTTAGCCTTCCGAAGTTCGACCAAAAAATCGGCGATTTTTGAAAATTTTCCTTTGGTCCCCCCTTTGCTACTTTGCGAAAAATGGCCATTTTCGATACTTTTAGAAAAAGTGTTATTTCCCGTCTAATAGGTCTTTTTTCATGCGGTTTTTTGCATAGTTCAAATCTACAATAGTTTAGCTTTCGATCCATACTAATTAGGCTATTGTACGACTTGTATTTCCTATTTTTTTAGCCTTCCGAAGTTCGACCAAAAAATCGGCGATTTTTGAAAATTTTCCTTTGGTCCCCCCTTTGCTACTTTGCGAAAAATGGCCATTTTCGATACTTTTAGAAAAAGTGTTATTTCTCGTCTAATAGGTCTTTTTTCATGCGGTTTTTTGCATAGTTCCAATCTACAATAGTTTAGCTTTCGATCCATACTAATTAGGCTATTGTACGACTTGTATTTCCTATTTTTTTAGCCTTCCGAAGTTCGACCAAAAAATCGGCGATTTTTGAAAATTTTCCTTTGGTCCCCCCTTTGCTACTTTGCGAAAAATGGCCATTTTCGATACTTTTAGAAAAAGTGTTATTTCTCGTCTAACAGGTCTTTTTTCATGCGGTTTTTTGCATAGTTCCAATCTACAATAGTTTAGCTTTCGATCCATACTAATTAGGCTATTGTACGACTTGTATTTCCTATTTTTTTAGCCTTCCGAAGTTCGACCAAAAAATCGGCGATTTTTGAAAATTTTCCTTTGGTCCCCCCTTTGCTACTTTGCGAAAAATGGCCATTTTCGATACTTTTAGAAAAAGTGTTATTTCTCGTCTAATAGGTCTTTTTTCATGCGGTTTTTTGCATAGTTCCAATCTACAATAGTTTAGCTTTCGATCCATACTAATTAGGCTATTGTACGACTTGTATTTCCTATTTTTTTAGCCTTCCGAAGTTCGACCAAAAAATCGGCGATTTTTGAAAATTTTCCTTTGGTCCCCCCTTTGCTACTTTGCGAAAAATGGCCATTTTCGATACTTTTAGAAAAAGTGTTATTTCTCGTCTAATAGGTCTTTTTTCATGCGGTTTTTTGCATAGTTCCAATCTACAATAGTTTAGCTTTCGATCCATACTAATTAGGCTATTGTACGACTTGTATTTCCTATTTTTTTAGCCTTCCGAAGTTCGACCAAAAAATCGGCGATTTTTGAAAATTTTCCTTTGGTCCCCCCTTTGCTACTTTGCGAAAAATGGCCATTTTCGATACTTTTAGAAAAAGTGTTATTTCTCGTCTAATAGGTCTTTTTTCATGCGGTTTTTTGCATAGTTCCAATCTACAATAGTTTAGCTTTCGATCCATACTAATTAGGCTATTGTACGACTTGTATTTCCTATTTTTTTAGCCTTCCGAAGTTCGACCAAAAAATCGGCGATTTTGAAAATTTTCCTTTGGTCCCCCCTTTGCTACTTTGCGAAAAATGGCCATTTTCGATACTTTTAGAAAAAGTGTTATTTCTCGTCTAATAGGTCTTTTTTCATGCGGTTTTTTGCATAGTTCCAATCTACAATAGTTTAGCTTTCGATTCCATACTAATTAGGCTATTGTACGACTTGTATTTCCTATTTTTTTAGCCTTCCGAAGTTCGACCAAAAAATCGGCGATTTTTGAAAATTTTCCTTTGGTCCCCCCTTTGCTACTTTGCGAAAAATGGCCATTTTCGATACTTTTAGAAAAAGTGTTATTTCTCGTCTAATAGGTCTTTTTTCATGCGGTTTTTTGCATAGTTCCAATCTACAATAGTTTAGCTTTCGATCCATACTAATTAGGCTATTGTACGACTTGTATTTCCTATTTTTTTAGCCTTCCGAAGTTCGACCAAAAAATCGGCGATTTTTGAAAATTTTCCTTTGGTCCCCCCTTTGCTACTTTGCGAAAAATGGCCATTTTCGATACTTTTAGAAAAAGTGTTATTTCTCGTCAAATAGGTCTTTTTTCATGCGGTTTTTTGCATAGTTCCAATCTACAATAGTTTAGCTTTCGATCCATACTAATTAGGCTATTGTACGACTTGTATTTCCTATTTTTTTAGCCTTCCGAAGTTCGACCAAAAAATCGGCGATTTTTGAAAATTTTCCTTTGGTCCCCCCTTTGCTACTTTGCGAAAAATGGCCATTTTCGATACTTTTAGAAAAAGTGTTATTTCTCGTCTAATAGGTCTTTTTTCATGCGGTTTTTTGCATAGTTCCAATCTACAATAGTTTAGCTTTCGATCCATACTAATTAGGCTATTGTACGACTTGTATTTCCTATTTTTTTAGCCTTCCGAAGTTCGACCAAAAAATCGGCGATTTTTGAAAATTTTCCTTTGGTCCCCCCTTTGCTACTTTGCGAAAAATGGCCATTTTCGATACTTTTAGAAAAAGTGTTATTTCTCGTCTAATAGGTCTTTTATCATGCGGTTTTTTGCATAGTTCCAATCTACAATAGTTTAGCTTTCGATCCATACTAATTAGGCTATTGTACGACTTGTATTTCCTATTTTTTTAGCCTTCCGAAGTTCGACCAAAAAATCGGCGATTTTTGAAAATTTTCCTTTGGTTCCCCCTTTGCTACTTTGCGAAAAATGGCCATTTTCGATACTTTTAGAAAAAGTGTTATTTCTCGTCTAATAGGTCTTTTTTCATGCGGTTTTTTGCATAGTTCCAATCTACAATAGTTTAGCTTTCGATCCATACTAATTAGGCTATTGTACGACTTGTATTTCCTATTTTTTTAGCCTTCCGAAGTTCGACCAAAAAATCGGCGATTTTTGAAAATTTTCCTTTGGTCCCCCCTTTGCTACTTTGCGAAAAATGACCATTTTCGATACTTTTAGAAAAAGTGTTATTTCTCGTCTAATAGGTCTTTTTTCATGCGGTTTTTTGCATAGTTCCAATCTACAATAGTTTAGCTTTCGATCCATACTAATTAGGCTATTTTACGACTTGTATTTCCTATTTTTTTAGCCTTCCGAAGTTCGACCAAAAAAATCGGCGATTTTTGAAAATTTTCCTTTGGTCCCCCCTTTGCTACTTTGCGAAAAATGGCCATTTTCGATACTTTTAGAAAAAGTGTTATTTCTCGTCTAATAGGTCTTTTTTCATGCGGTTTTTTGCATAGTTCCAATCTACAATAGTTTAGCTTTCGATCCATACTAATTAGGCTATTTTACGACTTGTATTTCCTATTTTTTTAGCCTTCCGAAGTTCGACCAAAAAATCGGCGATTTTTGAAAATTTTCCTTTGGTGCCCCCTTTGCTACTTTGCGAAAAATGGACATTTTCGATACTTTTAGAAAAAGTGTTATTTCTCGTCTAATAGGTCTTTTTTCATGCGGTTTTTTGCATAGTTCCAATCTACAATAGTTTAGCTTTCGATCCATACTAATTAGGCTATTTTACGACTTGTATTTCCTATTTTTTTAGCCTTCCGAAGTTCGACCAAAAAATCAGCGATTTTTGAAAATTTTCCTTTGGTTCCCCCTTTGCTACTTTGCGAAAAATGGCCATTTTCGATACTTTTAGAAAAAGTGTTATTTCTCGTCTAATAGGTCTTTTTTCATGCGGTTTTTTGCATAGTTCAAATCTACAATAGTTTAGCTTTCGATCCATACTAATTAGGCTATTGTACGACTTGTATTTCCTATTTTTTTAGCCTTCCGAAGTTCGACCAAAAAATCGGCGATTTTTGAAAATTTTCCTTTGGTGCCCCCTTTGCTACTTTGCGAAAAATGGCCATTTTCGATACTTTTAGAAAAAGTGTTATTTCTCGTCTAATAGGTCTTTTTTCATGCGGTTTTTTGCATAGTTCCAATCTACAATAGTTTAGCTTTCGATCCATACTAATTAGGCTATTGTACGACTTGTATTTCCTATTTTTTTAGCCTTCCGAAGTTCGACCAAAAAATCAGCGATTTTTGAAAATTTTCCTTTGGTTCCCCCTTTGCTACTTTGCGAAAAATGGCCATTTTCGATACTTTTAAAAAAAGTGTTATTTCTCGTCTAATAGGTCTTTTTTCATGCGGTTTTTTGCATAGTTCAAATCTACAATAGTTTAGCTTTCGATCCATACTATTTAGGCTATTGTACGACTTGTATTTCCTATTTTTTTAGCCTTCCGAAGTTCGACCAAAAAATCGGCGATTTTTGAAAATTTTCCTTTGGTCCCCCCTTTGCTACTTTGCGAAAAATGGCCATTTTCGATACTTTTAGAAAAAGTGTTATTTCTCGTCTAATAGGTCTTTTTTCATGCGGTTTTTTGCATAGTTCCAATCTACAATAGTTTAGCTTTCGATCCATACTAATTAGGCTATTGTACGACTTGTATTTCCAATTTTTTTAGCCTTCCGAAGTTCGACCAAAAAATCGGCGATTTTTGAAAATTTTCCTTTGGTCCCCCCTTTGCTACTTTGCGAAAAATGGCCATTTTCGATACTTTTAGAAAAAGTGTTATTTCTCGTCTAATAGGTCTTTTTTCATGCGGTTTTTTGCATAGTTCCAATCTACAATAGTTTAGCTTTCGATCCATACTAATTAGGCTATTGTACGACTTGTATTTCCTATGTTTTTAGCCTTCCGAAGTTCGACCAAAAAATCGGCGATTTTTGAAAATTTTCCTTTGGTCCCCCCTTTGCTACTTTGCGAAAAATGGCCATTTTCGATACTTTTAGAAAAAGTGTTTTTTCTCGTCTAATAGGTCTTTTTTCATGCGGTTTTTTGCATAGTTCCAATCTACAATAGTTTAGCTTTCGATCCATACTAATTAGGCTATTGTACGACTTGTATTTCCTATTTTTTTAGCCTTCCGAAGTTCGACCAAAAAATCGGCGATTTTTGAAAATTTTCCTTTGGTCCCCCCTTTGCTACTTTGCGAAAAATGGCCATTTTCGATACTTTTAGAAAAAGTGTTATTTCTCGTCTAATAGGTCTTTTTTCATGCGGTTTTTTCCATAGTTCCAATCTACAATAGTTTAGCTTTCGATCCATACTAATTAGGCTATTGTACGACTTGTATTTCCTAATTTTTTAGCCTTCCGAAGTTCGACCAAAAAATCGGCGATTTTTGAAAATTTTCCTTTGGTCCCCCCTTTGCTACTTTGCGAAAAATGGCCATTTTCGATACTTTTAGAAAAAGTGTTATTTCTCGTCTAATAGGTCTTTTTTCATGCGGTTTTTTGCATAGTTCCAATCTACAATAGTTTAGCTTTCGATCCATACTAATTAGGCTATTGTACGACTTGTATTTCCTATGTTTTTAGCCTTCCGAAGTTCGACCAAAAAATCGGCGATTTTTGAAAATTTTCCTTTGGTCCCCCCTTTGCTACTTTGCGAAAAATGGCCATTTTCGATACTTTTAGAAAAAGTGTTATTTCTCGTCTAATAGGTCTTTTTTCATGCGGTTTTTTGCATAGTTCCAATCTACAATAGTTTAGCTTTCGATCCATACTAATTAGGCTATTGTACGACTTGTATTTCCTATTTTTTTAGCCTTCCGAAGTTCGACCAAAAAATCGGCGATTTTTGAAAATTTTCCTTTGGTCCCCCCTTTGCTACTTTGCGAAAAATGGCCATTTTCGATACTTTTAGAAAAAGTGTTATTTCTCGTCTAATAGGTCTTTTTTCATGCGGTTTTTTGCATAGTTCCAATCTACAATAGTTTAGCTTTCGATCCATACTAATTAGGCTATTGTACGACTTGTATTTCCTATTTTTTTAGCCTTCCGAAGTTCGACCAAAAAATCGGCGATTTTTGAAAATTTTCCTTTGGTCCCCCCTTTGCTACTTTGCGAAAAATGGCCATTTTCGATACTTTTAGAAAAAGTGTTATTTCTCGTCTAATAGGTCTTTTTTCATGCGGTTTTTTGCATAGTTCCAATCTACAATAGTTTAGCTTTCGATCCATACTAATTAGGCTATTGTACGACTTGTATTTCCTATTTTTTTAGCCTTCCGAAGTTCGACCAAAAAATCGGCGATTTTTGAAAATTTTCCTTTGGTCCCCCCTTTGCTACTTTGCGAAAAATGGCCATTTTCGATACTTTTAGAAAAAGTGTTATTTCTCGTCTAATAGGTCTTTTTTCATGCGGTTTTTTGCATAGTTCCAATCTACAATAGTTTAGCTTTCGATCCATACTAATTAGGCTATTGTACGACTTGTATTTCCTATTTTTTTAGCCTTCCGAAGTTCGACCAAAAAATCGGCGATTTTTGAAAATTTTCCTTTGGTCCCCCCTTTGCTACTTTGCGAAAAATGGCCATTTTCGATACTTTTAGAAAAAGTGTTATTTCTCGTCCAATAGGTCTTTTTTCATGCGGTTTTTTGCATAGTTCCAATCTACAATAGTTTAGCTTTCGATCCATACTAATTAGGCTATTGTACGACTTGTATTTCCAATTTTTTTAGCCTTCCGAAGTTCGACCAAAAAATCGGCGATTTTTGAAAATTTTCCTTTGGTCCCCCCTTTGCTACTTTGCGAAAAATGGCCATTTTCGATACTTTTAGAAAAAGTGTTATTTCTCGTCTAATAGGTCTTTTTTCATGCGGTTTTTTGCATAGTTCCAATCTACAATAGTTTAGCTTTCGATCCATACTAATTAGGCTATTGTACGACTTGTATTTCCTATTTTTTTAGCCTTCCGAAGTTCGACCAAAAAATCGGCGATTTTTGAAAATTTTCCTTTGGTCCCCCCTTTGCTACTTTGCGAAAAATGGCCATTTTCGATACTTTTAGAAAAAGTGTTATTTCTCGTCTAATAGGTCTTTTTTTATGCGGTTTTTTGCATAGTTCCAATCTACAATAGTTTAGCTTTCGATCCATACTAATTAGGCTATTGTACGACTTGTATTTCCTATGTTTTTAGCCTTCCGAAGTTCGACCAAAAAATCCGCGATTTTTGAAAATTTTCCTTTGGTCCCCCCTTTGCTACTTTGCGAAAAATGGCCATTTTCGATACTTTTAGAAAAAGTGTTATTTCTCGTCTAATAGGTCTTTTTTCATGCGGTTTTTTGCATAGTTCCAATCTACAATAGTTTAGCTTTCGATCCATACTAATTAGGCTATTGTACGACTTGTATTTCCTATTTTTTTAGCCTTCCGAAGTTCGACCAAAAAATCGGCGATTTTTGAAAATTTTCCTTTGGTCCCCCTTTTGCTACTTTGCGAAAAATGGCCATTTTCGATACTTTTAGAAAAAGTGTTATTTCTCGTCTAATAGGTCTTTTTTCATGCGGTTTTTTGCATAGTTCCAATCTACAATAGTTTAGCTTTCGATCCATACTAATTAGGCTATTGTACGACTTGTATTTCCTATTTTTTTAGCCTTCCGAAGTTCGACCAAAAAATCGGCGATTTTTGAAAATTTTCCTTTGGTCCCCCCTTTGCTACTTTGCGAAAAATGGCCATTTTCGATACTTTTAGAAAAAGTGTTATTTCTCGTCTAATAGGTCTTTTTTCATGCGGTTTTTTCCATAGTTCAAATCTACAATAGTTTAGCTTTCGATCCATACTAATTAGGCTATTGTACGACTTGTATTTCCTATTTTTTTAGCCTTCCGAAGTTCGACCAAAAAATCGGCGATTTTTGAAAATTTTCCTTTGGTCCCCCCTTTGCTACTTTGCAAAAAATGGCCATTTTCGATACTTTTAGAAAAAGTGTTATTTCTCGTCTAATAGGTCTTTTTTCATGCGGTTTTTTGCATAGTTCCAATCTACAATAGTTTAGCTTTCGATCCATACTAATTAGGCTATTGTACGACTTGTATTTCCTATTTTTTTAGCCTTCCGAAGTTCGACCAAAAAATCGGCGATTTTTGAAAATTTTCCTTTGGTCCCCCCTTTGCTACTTTGCGAAAAATGGCCATTTTCGATACTTTTAGAAAAAGTGTTATTTCTCGTCTAATAGGTCTTTTTTCATGCGGTTTTTTGCATAGTTCCAATCTACAATAGTTTAGCTTTCGATCCATACTAATTAGGCTATTGTACGACTTGTATTTCCTATTTTTTTAGCCTTTCGAAGTTCGACCAAAAAATCGGCGATTTTTGAAAATTTTCCTTTGGTCCCCCCTTTGCTACTTTGCGAAAAATGGCCATTTTCGATACTTTTAGAAAAAGTGTTATTTCTCGTCTAATAGGTCTTTTTTCATGCGTTTTTTGCATAGTTCCAATCTACAATAGTTTAGCTTTCGATCCATACTAATTAGGCTATTGTACGACTTGTATTTCCTATTTTTTTAGCCTTCCGAAGTTCGACCAAAAAATCGGCGATTTTTGAAAATTTTCCTTTGGTCCCCCCTTTGCTACTTTGCGAAAAATGGCCATTTTGGATACTTTTAGAAAAAGTGTTATTTCTCGTCTAATAGGTCTTTTTTCATGCGGTTTTTTGCCTAGTTCCAATCTACAATAGTTTAGCTTTCGATCCATACTAATTAGGCTATTGTACGACTTGTATTTCCTATTTTTTTAGCCTTCCGAAGTTCGACCAAAAAATCGGCGATTTTTGAAAATTTTCCTTTGGTCCCCCCTTTGCTACTTTGCGAAAAATGGCCATTTTCGATACTTTTAGAAAAAGTGTTATTTCTCGTCTAATAGGTCTTTTTTCATGCGGTTTTTTGCATAGTTCCAATCTACAATAGTTTAGCTTTCGATCCATACTAATTAGGCTATTGTACGACTTGTATTTCCTATTTTTTTAGCCTTCCGAAGTTCGACCAAAAAATCGGCGATTTTTGAAAATTTTCCTTTGGTCGCCCCTTTGCTACTTTGCGAAAAATGGCCATTTTCGATACTTTTAGAAAAAGTGTTATTTCTCGTCTAATAGGTCTTTTTTCATGCGGTTTTTTGCATAGTTCCAATCTACAATAGTTTAGCTTTCGATCCATACTAATTAGGCTATTGTACGACTTGTATTTCCTATTTTTTTAGCCTTCCGAAGTTCGACCAAAAAATCGGCGATTTTTGAAAATTTTCCTTTGGTCCCCCCTTTGCTACTTTGCGAAAAATGGCCATTTTCGATACTTTTAGAAAAAGTGTTATTTCTCGTCTAATAGGTCTTTCTTCATGCGGTTTTTTGCATAGTTCAAATCTACAATAGTTTAGCTTTCGATCCATACTAATTAGGCTATTGTACGACTTGTATTTCCTATTTTTTTAGCCTTCCGAAGTTCGACCAAAAAATCGGCGATTTTTGAAAATTTTCCTTTGGTCCCCCCTTTGCTACTTTGCAAAAAATGGCCATTTTCGATACTTTTAGAAAAAGTGTTATTTCTCGTCTAATAGGTCTTTTTTCATGCGGTTTTTTGCATAGTTCAAATCTACAATAGTTTAGCTTTCGATCCATACTAATTAGGCTATTGTAGGACTTGTATTTCCTATTTTTTTAGCCTTCCGAAGTTCGACCAAAAAATCGGCAATTTTTGAAAATTTTCCTTTGGTCCCCCCTTTGCTACTTTGCGAAAAATGGCCATTTTCGATACTTTTAGAAAAAGTGTTATTTCTCGTCTAATAGGTCTTTTTTCATGCGGTTTTTTGCATAGTTCAAATCTACAATAGTTTAGCTTTCGATCCATACTAATTAGGCTATTGTACGACTTGTTATTCCTATTTTTTTAGCCTTCCGAAGTTCGACCAAAAAATCGGCGATTTTTGAAAATTTTCCTTTGGTCCCCCCTTTGCTACTTTGCGAAAAATGGCCATTTTCGATACTTTTAGAAAAAGTGTTATTTCTCGTCTAATAGGTCTTTTTTCATGCGGTTTTTTGCATAGTTCCAATCTACAATAGTTTAGCTTTCGATCCATACTAATTAGGCTATTGTACGACTTGTATTTCCTATTTTTTTAGCCTTCCGAAGTTCGACCAAAAAATCGGCGATTTTTGAAAATTTTCCTTTGGTCCCCCCTTTGCTACTTTGCGAAAAATGGCCATTTTCGATACTTTTAGAAAAAGTGTTATTTCTCGTCTAATAGGTCTTTTTTCATGCGGTTTTTTGCATAGTTCAAATCTACAATAGTTTAGCTTTCGATCCATACTAATTAGGCTATTGTACGACTTGTATTTCCTATTTTTTTAGCATTTCGAAGTTCGACCAAAAAATCGGCGATTTTTGAAAATTTTCCTTTGGTCCCCCCTTTGCTACTTTGCGAAAAATGGCCATTCTCAATACTTTTAGAAAAAAAGTTATTTCTCGTCTAATAGGTTGTTTTTTTATGCGGTTTTTTGCATAGTTCAAATCTACAATAGTTTAGCTTTCGATCCATACTAATTAGGCTATTGTACGACTTGTATTTCCTATTTTTTTAGCCTTTCGAAGTTCGACCAAAAAATCGGCGATTTTTGAAAATTTTCCTTTGGTCCCCCCTTTGCTACTTTGCGAAAAATGGCCATTTTCGATACTTTTAGAAAAAGTGTTATTTCTCGTCTAATAGGTCTTTTTTCATGCGTTTTTTGCATAGTTCAAATCTACAATAGTTTAGCTTTCGATCCATACTAATTAGGCTATTGTACGACTTGTATTTCCTATTTTTTTAGCCTTCCGAAGTTCGACCAAAAAATCGGCGATTTTTGAAAATTTTCCTTTGGTCCCCCCTTTGCTACTTTGCGAAAAATGGCCATTTTCGATACTTTTAGAAAAAGTGTTATTTCTCGTCTAATAGGTCTTTTTTCATGCGGTTTTTTGCATAGTTCAAATCTACAATAGTTTAGCTTTCGATCCATACTAATTAGGCTATTGTACGACTTGTATTTCCTATTTTTTTAGCCTTCCGAAGTTCGACCAAAAAATCGGCGATTTTTGAAAATTTTCCTTTGGTCCCCCCTTTGCTACTTTGCGAAAAATGGCCATTTTCGATACTTTTAGAAAAAGTGTTATTTCTCGTCTAATAGGTCTTTTTTCATGCGGTTTTTTGCATAGTTCAAATCTACAATAGTTTAGCTTTCGATCCATACTAATTAGGCTATTGTACGACTTGTATTTCCTATTTTTTTAGCCTTCCGAAGTTCGACCAAAAAATCGGCGATTTTTGAAAATTTTCCTTTGGTCCCCCCTTTGCTACTTTGCGAAAAATGGCCATTCTCGATACTTTTAGAAAAAAAGTTATTTCTCGTCTAATAGGTTGTTTTTTTATGCGGTTTTTTGCATAGTTCAAATCTACAATAGTTTAGCTTTCGATCCATACTAATTAGGCTATTGTACGACTTGTATTTCCTATTTTTTTAGCCTTCCGAAGTTCGACCAAAAAATCGTCGATTTTTGAAAATTTTCCTTTTTTCCCCCATATGCTACTATGCGAAAAATGGCCATTTTCGATACTTTTAGAAAAAGTGTTATTTCTCCTCCAATAGGTCTTTTTTCATGCGGTTTTTTGCGTAGTTCCAATCTATAATAATTTAGCTTTCGATCCATACTAATTAGGCTATTGTACGACTTGTATTTCCTATTTTTTAAGCCTTCCGAATTTCGACCAAAAAATCAGCGATTTTTAAAAATTTTCCTTTGGTCCTCCCTTTGCTACTTTGCGAAAAATGGCCATTTTCGATACTTTTAGAAAAAGTGTTATTTCTCGTCTAATAGGTCTTTTTTCATGCGGTTTTTTGCATAGTTCAAATTTACAATAGTTTAGCTTTCGATCCATACTAATTAGGCTATTCTACGACTTGTATTTCCTATTTTTTTAGCCTTCCGAAGTTCGACCAAAAAATCGGCGATTTTTGAAAATTTCCCTTTCGTCCCCTCTATGCTACTATGCGAAAAATGGCCATTTTCAATACTTTTAGATAAAGTGTTATTTCTCGTCTAATAGGTCTTTTTTTTATGCGGTTTTTTGCATAGTTCAAATCTACAAGACTTTAGCTTTCGATCCATACTAATTAGGCTATTGTACGACTTGTATTTCCTTTTTTTTTAGCCTTCCGAAGTTCGACCAAAAATTCGGCGATTTTTGAAAATTTTCCTTTGGTCCCCCCTTTGCTACTTTAAGAAAAATGGCCATTTTCGATACTTTTAGAAAAAGTGTTATTTCTCGTCTAATAGGTCTTTTTTCATGCGGGTTTTGCATAGTTCAAATCTACAATAGTTTAGCTTTCGATCCATACTAATTAGGCTATTGTACGACTTGTATTTCCTATTTTTTTAGCTTTTCGAAGTTCGACCAAAAAATCGGCGATTTTTGAAAATTTTCCTTTGGTCCCCCCTTTGCTACTTTGCAAAAAATGGCCATTTCGATACTTTTAGAAAAAGTGTTATTTCTCGTCTAATAAGTCTTTTTTCATGCGGTTTTATGCATAGTTTAAATCTACAATAATTTAGCTTTCGATCCATACTAATTAGGCTATTGTACGACTTGTATTTCCTTTTTTTTTAGCCTTCCGAAGTTCGACCAGAAAATCGGCGATTTTTGAAAATTTTCCTTTGGTCCCCCCTTTGCTACTTTGCGAAAAATGGCCATTTTCGATACTTTTAGAAAAAGTGTTATTTCTCGTCTAATAGGTCTTTTTTTATGCGGTTTTTTGCATAGTTCCAATCTACAATAGTTTAGCTTTCGATCCATACTAATTAAGCTATTGTACGACTTGTATTTCCTTTTTTTTTAGCCTTCCGAAGTTCGACCAAAAAATCGGCGATTTTTGAAAATTTTCCTTTGGTCCCCACCTTGCTACTTTGCGAAAAATGGCCATTTTCGATATTTTTAGAAAAAGTGTTATTTCTTGTCTAATAGGTCTTTTTTCGTGCGGCTTTTTGCATAGTTCAAATTTACGATAGTTTAGCTTTCGATCCATACTAATTAGGCTATTCTACGACTTGTATTTCCTATTTTTTTAGCCTTCCGAAGTTCGACCAAAAAATCGGCGATTTTTGAAAATTTCCCTTTCGTCCCCTCTATGCTACTATGCGAAAAATGGCCATTTTCAATACTTTTAGATAAAGTGTTATTTCTCGTCTAATAGGTCTTTTTTTTATGCGGTTTTTTGCATAGTTCAAATCTACAAGACTTTAGCTTTCGATCCATACTAATTAGGCTATTGTACGACTTGTATTTCCTTTTTTTTTAGCCTTCCGAAGTTCGACCAAAAATTCGGCGATTTTTGAAAATTTTCCTTTGGTCCCCCCTTTGCTACTTTAAGAAAAATGGCCATTTTCGATACTTTTAGAAAAAGTGTTATTTCTCGTCTAATAGGTCTTTTTTCATGCGGGTTTTGCATAGTTCAAATCTACAATAGTTTAGCTTTCGATCCATACTAATTAGGCTATTGTACGACTTGTATTTCCTATTTTTTTAGCTTTTCGAAGTTCGACCAAAAAATCGGCGATTTTTGAAAATTTTCCTTTGGTCCCCCCTTTGCTACTTTGCAAAAAATGGCCATTTCGATACTTTTAGAAAAAGTGTTATTTCTCGTCTAATAAGTCTTTTTTCATGCGGTTTTATGCATAGTTTAAATCTACAATAATTTAGCTTTCGATCCATACTAATTAGGCTATTGTACGACTTGTATTTCCTTTTTTTTTAGCCTTCCGAAGTTCGACCAGAAAATCGGCGATTTTTGAAAATTTTCCTTTGGTCCCCCCTTTGCTACTTTGCGAAAAATGGCCATTTTCGATACTTTTAGAAAAAGTGTTATTTCTCGTCTAATAGGTCTTTTTTTATGCGGTTTTTTGCATAGTTCCAATCTACAATAGTTTAGCTTTCGATCCATACTAATTAAGCTATTGTACGACTTGTATTTCCTTTTTTTTTAGCCTTCCGAAGTTCGACCAAAAAATCGGCGATTTTTGAAAATTTTCCTTTGGTCCCCACCTTGCTACTTTGCGAAAAATGGCCATTTTCGATATTTTTAGAAAAAGTGTTATTTCTTGTCTAATAGGTCTTTTTTCGTGCGGCTTTTTGCATAGTTCAAATTTACGATAGTTTAGCTTTCGATCCATACTAATTAAGCTATTGTACGACTTGTATTTCCTATTTTTTTAGCCTTCCGAAGTTCGACCAAAAAATCGGCGATTTTTGGAAATTTTCCTTTGGTCCCCCCTTTGCTACTTTGCGAAAAATGGCCATTTTCGATACTTTTAGAAAAAGTGTTATTTCTCGTCTAATAGGTCTTTTTTCATGCGGTTTTTTGGACAGTCGAAATTTAGGATAGTTTAGCTTTCCATCCATACGAATTAGGCGGTTGTGCGAATTTTATTTCCTATGTTTTTTGCCTTCCGAAATTTGCCCAAAAAATCGGTTATTTTGAAAATTTTCCCTTGGTCCCCCCTTTGCTGTTTTGCCAAGAACCGCGGTTTTCGACACTTTTAAAAAAAGAGGTTATTTCTCTTCTAATATGTGTTTTTTTAATGCGGTTTTTTGCATAGTCGAAATTTAGGATAGTTTAGCTTGCCATTCATACCAATTAGGCTGTTGTGCGAATTGTATTTCTTATTTTTTTAGCCTTCCGAAGTTTGCCCAAAAAATCGGTTATTTTGAAAATTTTCCCTTTGTCCCCCCTTTGCTATTTTGCTAAAAACCGCCGTTTTTGAGACTTTTGAAAAAAATGTTATTTCTTGTCTAATAGGTGTTTTTTCATGCGGTTTTTTGCATAGTCGAAATCTAGGATAGTTTAGCTTTCCATCCATACTAATTAGGCTGTTGTGCGACTAGTCTTTCCTATTTTTTTTAGCCTTCCGAAGTTTGCCCAAAAAATCGGCCAGTTTTGAAAATTTTCCCTTGGTCCCGTCTTTGCTACTTTTCCAAAACCCGCGGTTTTCGACACTTTTGGAAAAAATGTTATTTCTCGTCTAATAGGTGTTTTTTTAAGCGGTTTTTTGCATAGTCAAAATCTAGGATAGTTTAGCTTTCCATCCATACCAGTTAGGCTGTTGTGCGACTTGTATTTCCTATATTTTTAGCGTTCCGAAGTTTGCCCAAAAAATCGGCCGTTTTTGAAAATTTTCCTTTGGTCTCCACTTTGCTATTTTTCCAAAAACCGCGGTTTTCGACACTTTTGGACAAAATGTCATTTCTCGTCTAATAGGTGTTTTTTCATGCAGTTTTTTGCATCGTTCAAATCTACAATAGTTTAGCTTTCGATCCATACTAATTAGGCTATTGTGCGACTTGTATTTCCTATTTTTTTAGCCTTCCGAAGTTCGACCAAAAAATCGGCGATTTTTGAAAATTTTCCTTTCGTTCCCCCTTTGCTACTTTGCAAAAAACGGCCACTTTCGATACTTTTAGAAAAAGTGTTATTTCTCGTCTAATAGGTCTTTTTTTATGCGGTTTTTTGCATCGTTCAAATCTACAATAGTTTAGCTTTCGATCTATACTAATTAGGCCATTGTACGACTTGTATTTCCTATTATTCTAGCCTTCCGAAGTTCAACCAATAATCGGCGATTTTTGGAAATTCTCTTTTGGTCCCCCCTTTGCTACTTTGCGAAAAATGGCCATTTTCGATACTTTTAGAAAGAGTGATATTTCTCGTCTAATAGGCCTTTTTTCATGCGGTTTTTTGCATAGTTCAAATCTACAATAGTTTAGCTTTCGATCCATACTAATTAGGCTATTGTACGACTTGTATTTCCTGTTTTTTTAGCCTTCCGAAGTTCGACCAAAAATCGGCGATTTTTGAAAATTTTCCTTTGGTCCCCCCTTTGCTACTTTGCGAAAAATGGCCATTTTCGATACTTTTAGAAAAAAATTTATTTCTCGTGTAATAGGTGTTTTTTCAAGCGGTTTTTTGCATAGTCGAAATTTAGGATAGTTTAGCTTTCCTTCCATACCAATTAGGCGGTTGTGCTAATTTTATTTCCTATGTTTTTTGCCTTCCGAAATTTGCCCAAAAAATCGGCCATTTTTGAAAATTTTCCCTTGGTCCCCCCTTTGCTGTTTTGCCAAGAACCGCGGTTTTCGACACTTTTAAAAAAAGAGGTTATTTCTCTTCTAATATGTGTTTTTTAATGCGGTTTTTTGCATAGTCGAAATTTAGGATAGTTTAGCTTGCCATTCATACCAATTAGGCTGTTGTGCGAATTGTATTTCTTATTTTTTTAGCCTTCCGAAGTTTGCCCAAAAAATCGGTTATTTTGAAAATTTTCCCTTTGTCCCCCCTTTGCTATTTTGCTAAAAACCGCCGTTTTTGAGACTTTTGAAAAAAATGTTATTTCTTGTCTAATAGGTGTTTTTTCATGCGATTTTTTGCATAGTCGAAATCTAGGATAGTTTAGCTTTCCATCCATACTAATTAGGCTGTTGTGCGACTAGTCTTTCCTATTTTTTTTAGCCTTCCGAAGTTTGCCCAAAAAATCGGCCAGTTTTGAAAATTTTCTCTTGGTCCCGTCTTTGCTACTTTGCCAAAACCCGCGGTTTTCGACACTTTTGGAAAAAATGTTATTTCTCGTCTAATAGGTGTTTTTTTAAGCGGTTTTTTGCATAGTCGAAATCTAGGATAGTTTAGCTTTCCATCCATACCAGTTAGGCTGTTGTGCGACTTGTATTTCCTATATTTTTAGCGTTCCGAAGTTTGCCCAAAAAATCGGCCATTTTTGAAAATTTTCCTTTGGTCTCCACTTTGCTATTTTTCCAAAAACCGCGGTTTTCGACACTTTTGGACAAAATGTCATTTCTCGTCTAATAGGTGTTTTTTCATGCGGTTTTTGCATAGTCAAAATCTAGGATAGCTTAGCTTTCCATCCATACCAATTAGGCTGTTGTACGACTTGTATTTCCTATATTTTAGGCCGTCCGAAATTTGCCCAAAAAATCGGCCATTTTTGAAAATTTTTGCTTGGTGCCCCCTTTGCTATTTTGCGAAAAACCTCGGTTTTTGACACTTTTGGAAAAAAAGTCATTTCTCGTCCAATAGGTGTTTTTTCATGCGGTTTTTTGCATAGTCGAAATCTAGGATAGTTTAGCTTTCCATCCGTGCCAATTAGGCCGTTGTACGACTTGTATTTCCTATTTTTTTGGCCTTCCGAAGTTTGCCCATAAAAATCGGCCATTTTTAAAAATTTTCCCTTGGTCCCCCCTTTGCTACTTTGCGGAAAATGGCCATTTTTGATACTTTTCGAAAAAGCGTTTTTTCTCGTCTAATAGGTTTTTTTAAATGCGGTTTTTTGCATAATCGAAATCTAGGATAGTTTAGCTTTCAATCCATGCCAATTAGGCTGTTGTGCGACTTCTTTTTTTTTTTTAGAAGGACACAATGTAATTTTATAAGGACAGAAAAAATTTCCATTTGTTCCTAAATTCTTTTTCCTTATTACAAGTGGCTGCAAGATATTTTTCTATATTAATTTTTTTGCTCACAAGTGAGGCAAAATCATCGAAATTGTACTTTATGGTATTTAAAGCGTTAACATACAAGAAATATTTACCTAAAATAATAAGATGGTTGAGGGCCAAACAGTAGTTGTGACAGCGAATAATTCCGAACATAATCTCCAGTTCTGACATAAGCAGTTTCGTATTACTAGAGGTTGAGTACCACTCCCGGAATCCATCCCAAAAGGAATTTGCGTGCTTGCAGTTTACAAACAAATGCCACAGGGTCTGACATTCAGAAGGACAAAAGGGACAGAAGGGCGAGGCAACTTTTTTCATTTTATATAACAAGCTATTCGTTGGTAAAATTCGGTGAATGATTTTGTATTGGAACATCGTCAATTTAATTTCTCTCGTGGCTTTGAATGGTAGGAGGTAGATTTTAGACAAGTCACTTTTCTCGACGCCAGACGCTAAAAGTTTTTTCTCAGGAGTTGGTGGAGGTAGATCTTCAAGGTAAAGTAGGGTACTGTATATTGCCTTACATGACAGTGAACAGATTGAGGTGGGCGGCGTGACCGAGTCTTTGGAACATTCTTGCAATAGTTTCTTCCAATTTTGGGGAATAGAAGAGAGAATACTGTAATATTGTAAAAAGCTACATTTTACATTGAATTTACTGCAAAAAGAATTAAATGGGAGGAAATGGCCCTCACAGGAGTCAAAAAGATCCGAGATTTGTTTTATTCCTGCTTGATACCAATGAGGAAAGAATACCATTTTCTTATTCACAGTTAAAAATCGGTTATTCCAGATTGGCTGCGAGAGAACCTCATTTTTATTTTTAGGTGTGGCCGTTGCGATGTCCTGCCAGTAGAAAATGATTTGTTTGTAGAAAGCAGGAAGATGGTTGTTTAGGTCAAGGAGATTATAATCATAATTACATTTAAACAGTTCTGTACCGCCAACATCGGCTAGCAGCAATTTAGGTATGTACTGCCATGGGGCATTTGAGTTAGAGCATAACCGTTTCACCCAATTTAACTTAAGCGCTTTGTCGAAGAGAGAAAAATCCTTCATGTCAAGGCCACCAGCTGTTTTTTGCTTGATAAGTGTAGTCTTTTTTATTTTGGCGGGCTTGTGATCCCAAATAAAGTCGAACGTAATCTTGTCTACTTCTTTACTGAATTCTTTAGGGATATTCATGACACTGCAGATAAACACAAGTTTTGAAAGTGCTAATGTTTTAATTATATTTATCCTGCCAGCGATGGAGAGGTTTCTTTGGGACCACATATTCAATGTTTTCTTTAAAGATCCTAATTTGTCAAAAAAATGTTTCTTTTCAGACACTCCTAGATCATATGTGAAATGCGCGCCAAGCGCGTAAACTGGCTCGGCGCTCAACTGGAGATCATGTATGGTGCCTTTTCTGTTACGCATAGAGCCAAGCCATAACATTTCAGATTTTTTTTGGTTTAGTTTTAGACCAGAACATCTTTCAAAAAGCGATAATAAATCAAATAACCTTGACAGTGACTGGACATCAGAAAGAAGTACAGTTGTGTCGTCTGCATATTGCGAAAGTTTAACCTCATTATGTTCATCTATTGGAATACCTTTTATTTCTTTTGAGCGTCTAATACGTTGTGCGAGTAACTCAATAGCAATAACGAATAATGTGCCGGAAAGTGGGCAACCTTGACACACCCCGCGTTCTAGATGAAAATGTTTTGAGGCGTATCCGTTATTCAGAACACAACTAGAGATATCTGTATAAAACACTTTTATCCATTGTCGGAGGTCAAGACCGAAATTAAACGTTTCGAGGCATCTATGAATAAAATTCCACTCAATCGAGTCAAACACTTTCTCAAAATCCAAGAACACGGCTACCCCTGGAATATTCTTCGCTTTAGTGAAATGCATTGTATCTGCTATTAACCTAATACTTTCTCCAATGAACCTTCCTTTAACATATCCAGATTGACAGGGATGAATTAAGTTCGGCAAGATCTTCCCTACGCGCAGAGCAATGGTCTTCGTCACTATTTTATAGTCTACATTCAATAAAGATACAGGCCGCCAGTTTTTTAAATATTCAGTATTCTTCTTCTTCTTCGGAATTAAGGAAATAATCCCTTGACGTTGAGAGATAGAAAGAGTTCCGTTTCGAAAGGCGTAATTAAAGCTACTTACCATAAATGAACCGAGCAGGTTCCAAAAATAGCGATAGAATTCAGGCGTTAGCCCGTCCGTGCCGGGAGTTTTATTGTTTTCCATAGATTTTAATGCAAGCTCACACTCCTGAACCGACATGACACCTTCGCACGTTTTCGCGATTTCTTCTGATAATGCATTTTCTATTTCAAAGAACTCATTGAAAGTTGAGCAGTTGGGGTCCATATTTCTTGATGTGTAAATCTCTTCGAAAAAGCGTTCTTCTTCCTCCAGGATGTCCTTCGGGTTTGTGATTTTGTCACCTTCATTATTAACTAAGGACGTTATATGTTTCTTTTTTTGGTCCTTTTTTCTAAGTTATAAAAGTATTTACTATTCCTCTCACCATGCTCGTACCAACGCGCTCTACTACGCACGATTGTTCCTCGTGTTTTAATACCCGCAATTTTGGAAAGCTTGAATTTTATTCTCTCCAGCTCAGTCTTAAGAGAATCGCTGTATGACGCCTGGAGTTTGATTTGCAATCTCATCATTTCTGACAAAAGAATTGATTCTTCGTCACGTTTTCGTTTAGCTTTCTTCTTTGAAAAAGCTATTGTAAAAGCGCGAATTTCCATTTTAATCATTTCCCAGTACAACCCTTTGTCGTTGACTTGTTCATGCTTTTTTGCAAACATTGGAATTTTAAATGTTAACAGTTCCACGTAATTAGTATCTGACAGCAAGGAGTTGTTAAACTTCCAAAACCCTGGCCCTCGAGGGAGTTCACTTTCGTTGAAAGACATGGAGAGAGCGACGGCGGAGTGATCTGAATAAATGGTTGGAAGTATTTTGCAATCCTTTACGCGATCTTTTTGCTGCTTTGAAATAAAGAAGTAGTCAAGTCTACACTTTATCTTCATTGACGGGTTAGCCCATGAAAAGCATGGTTGATCTGGATTCTTGAAACGCCAGGAATCAAGTAAATAATGTGTTTTGATTAACGACTGAAGCTCGTCGAGAGAGGCTTTTTTGCTGTCTATCGGTCTACCGCCTTTTTTGTCTGAAGTGCTAATTGTACAGTTAAAATCATCTCCCAGCACCAAGTTGTCATTGGCGTAAGGCATTAGAAATTCTTTTGAAACGTCCCTGAGGAAAACAACTTGTTGGATTGTATCATTCGGTGCGTAAATGTTTACTAAAACCACTTTCGTACCATCAATAATAATCTCGGCTAAAATACATCTGCCAGAATTATCCGCATTAATTTTTTGGAAGTCAACGTCAAGACGTGGTTTGAATAAAATCATGACTCCTCTACTATGAGAGGAGCCATGACTGGCCACGATTTTGCCTCCCCATTCTGTTTCCATCTTTTGATGGATTCCGGCGAGGAATAAGTTTCTTGCAAGAAAATTATATCCGATTGCTGTTGGTGCAACCAACGAAAAACTTGTCTTCGCTTTCTCGAGCTGTTTAGCCCTCTAACATTAAGTGATAGCAGTTTATACATTTGATTTCCAATAACAGGATAGACGGGGTGTCCAAGAAATAATGAAAACAGTTTTTTTAGAATTATGCTCACAGTGCGGTTGATATTTGTGGCCAGGCTTGATTCTTATTACCTCGTTAGCATCGAAACAAAGTTGATCAACATAACAGGAGAGAAAGCTAAAACGAAAGCACATGCAGAAACACATACAGAAACACATAACTATTACAGACTTACCTAAAGCTTTGTACGGCATTTTGACTGGATATAGAAAGTGGAAAGCTGCAGCTCTCAAGTAGGTGGTTCCGTAGAAAAAATATATATATAAATAAACTAAACTGCATTTTAACTTTCATTTTAACTTAATTGTCCGTTAAACGCCCATAGAAAGAAAATTGAGATGTTTCTTCACCACGGTAAAGAGCACCGTCGATGATCAACTTTTGGACATTGAAGTATGCGTTTTTCTTCTCGCGTCTGGCCGCCTTTAGTATCGGATATAACAACTTTCTTACCTCGTCAACTTCTTTAGGAAAATCGTCGGATATTCCAAATCCGGTACCTCTTGGGAGATTTTTGATGAAGGATTTAATAAAAAATTTATCTTGAAAATCCGTCAGCCTAACTATGATCGGTCTTGGTTTAAGACTTCGCCCATTTTATTGTGAATGGCGCGACGTAATTCTGTGAACTCTGTCAAAATGAATGTTTTTTTCGTCGACTGGAAGAATCTTTAGCTTTGTACGCATGAATTCTCTTAGGGCGAGTTCAGTGTCATTGTTTGTTTCGTTTTCACGTTCCTTTATTCCAAAGAACTTTAAGTTTCCTCTACGACTGTGACATTCGAGTTTAACATGTCGGCGGTGCAGCTCTTTGATTTCATGCTCGATGCGTTCGCTAGAAGTGTTCGCTGCTTCTTGCTTAAGATTAACTCCATCAACGAGGGCTCTTAGGTCTTCTATCTCTGCTTGCGAGTTTTTCAAACTCGTTTGGAGGGCTTTATTTTCTTCTACAAGAAGAGTAATCCTCTGTTTATAATTCTCCAGCTCGGGCAGTATAGCTAATAGCGTGTTGAGTTTCTCTTCAATGCCGGAGAGCCTCGAGTTTGTAGCCTCGAGGCACTTCTTGCATCCATGCTTGTGATGTTGGTCGGACGCGTCTTCTTCATCCGTTTGCAAGCTTTCCTCTCTGACAAGATACTACGAACACACTTTCGGTGTGACCGCCATCTTTCGTGCCTCTTTCCAGTCCCTTGTGCGAGTTGTATTTCCTTTTTTTTAGCCTTCCGAAGTTTGCCCAAAAAATCAGCCATTTCTTAAAATTTTCCCTTGGTCCCCCCTTTGCTATTTTGCCTAAAACGGTGGTTTTCGACACTTTTGGAAAAAATGTTATTTCTCGACCAATATGTGTTTTTTCATGCGGTTTTTTGCATAGTCGAAATCTAGGATATTTAGCTTTCCATCCATACCAATTAGGCTGTTGTGCGACCTGTATTTCCTATTTTTTTAGCCTTCCGAAGTTTGCGCAAAAAATCGGCCATTTTTGAAAATTTTCCCTTGGTCTTTCCTTTGCTATTTTGCCAAAAACCGCGCTTTTCGACACTTTTGGAAAAAATGTTATTTCTCGTCTAATAGGTGTATTTTCATGCGGTTTTTTGCATAGTCGAAATTTAGGATAGTTTAGCTTTCCATCCATACCAATTAGGCTGTTGTGCGACATGTATTTCCTGTTTTTTTAGCCTTCCCAAGTTTGCGCAAAAAAATCGGCCACTTTTGAAAATTTTCCCTTGGTCCCCCCTTTGCTATTTTGCCAAAAACCGCTGTTTTCGACACTTTTCGAAAAAATGTTATTTCTCGTCTAATAGGTGTTTTTTCATGCGGTCTTTTGCATAGTCGAAATCTAGGATAGTTTAGCTTTCCATCCATACCAATCAGGGTGTTGTGCGACTTGTATTTCCTATTTTTTTAGCTTTCGGAAGTTTGCCCAAAACATCGGCCATTTTTGAAAATTTTCCCTTGGTCCCCCCTTTGCTATTTTGCCAGAAAGCGCGGTTTTCCACACTTTTTGAAAAAATATTATTTCTCGTCTAATACGTGTTTTATCATGCGGTTTTTTGCATAGTCGAAATCTAGGATAGTTTAGCTTTCCATCCATACCAATCAGGCTGTTGTGCGACTTGTATTTCCTATTTTTTTAGCCTTAGGAAGTTTGCCCAAAAAATCGGCCATTTCTAAAAATTTTCCCTTGGTCCCCCCTTTGCTATTTTGCCAAAAACCGCTGTTTTCGACACTCTTCGAAAAAATGTTATTTCTCGTCTAATAGGTGTTTTTTCATGCGGTCTTTTGCATAGTCGAAATCTAGGATAGTTTAGCTTTCCATCCATACCAATCAGGGTGTTGTGCGACTTGTATTTCCTTTTTTTTAGCCTTCCGAAGTTTGCCCAAAAAATCGGCCATTTTTGAAAATTTTCCCTCGGTCCCCCCTTTGCTATTTTGCCAAAAACCGCGGTTTTCCACACTTTTGGAAAAAATGTTATTTCTCGTCTACTAGGTGTTTTTTCATGCTGTTTTTTCCATAGTCGAAATCTAGGATAGTTTAGCTTTCTATCCATACCAATTAGGCTGTTGTGCGACTTGTATTTCATATTTCTTTAGCCTTCCGAACTTTGCCCAAAAAATCGGCCATTTTTTAATATTTTCCCTTGGTCCCCCCTCTGCTATTTTGCTAAAAACCGCGGTTTTCGACATTTTTGGAAAAAATGTTATTTTTCTTCTAGTAAGTGTTTTTTCATGCGGTTTTTTGCATAGTCGAAATCTAGGATAGTTTAGCTTTCCATCGATACAAATTAGGCTGTTGTGCGACTTGTATTTCCTATTTTTTTACCCTTCCGAAGTTTGCCCAAAAAGTCAGCCGTTTTTGAAAATTTTCCCTTGGTCCCCCCTTTGCTATTTTGCCAAAAACCGCGGTTTTCGACACTTATGGAAAAAATGTTATTTCTCGTCTAAAAGGTATTTTTTTCATGCGGTTTTTTGCATAGTTCAAATCTAGGATAGTTTACGTTTTAATCCATACCAATTAGGCTGTTGTGCGACTTGTATTTCCTATTTTTTTGGCCTTCCGAAGTTTGCAATGTTATTTCTCGTCTATTAGGTGTTTTTTTATCCGGTTTTTTGCATAGTCTAAATCTAAGATAGTTAAGCTTTCCATCCATACCAATTAGGCTGTTGTGTGACTTGTATTTCCTATTTTGTTAGCCTTCCGAATTTTGCTTAAACAATCGGCCACTTTTGAAAATTTTCTCTTGGTCCCCCTCTTTGCTATTTTGCCAAAAACCGCGGTTTTCGACACTTTTGGCAAAAATGTTATTTCTCGTCTAGTAGGTGTTTTTTCATGCGGTTTTTTGCTTAGTCGAAATCTAGGATAGTTTAGCTTTCCATCCATACGAATCAAGCTCCTGTGCGACTTGTATTTCCTATTTGTTTAGCCTTCCGAATTTTGCCCAAAACATCGGCCATTTTTGAAAAGTTTTCCTTTTTCCCCCCTTTGCTATTTTGCCAAAAACCGCGGTTTTCGACACTTTTGGAAAAAATGTCATTTCTCGTCTAATAGGTGTTTTTTCATGCGGTTTTTTGCATAGTCGAAATCTAGGATAGATTAGCTTTCCATTCATACCAATTAGGCTGTTGTGCGACTTGTATGTCCTATTTTTTTAGCCTTCGGACGATTGCCCAAAAAATAGGCCATTTTTGAAAAATTTCCCTTGGTCCCTCCTTTGCTATTTTGCCAAAAACCGCGTTTTTGCACACTTTTGGAAAAAATGTTATTTTTCGTCTAATAGGTTTTTTTTTTATGTGGTTTTTAGCATAGCCGAAATCTAGGATAGTTTAGCTTTCTATCCATACCAATTAGGCTGTTGTGCGACTTGTATTTCCCATATTTTTAGCCTTCCGAACTTTGCCCAAAAAATCGGCCACTTTTTAAAAATTTGCCTTGGTATCCGTCCTTTGCTATTTTGCCAAAAACCGCGGTTTTCAACACTTTTGGTAAAAATATCATTTCTCGTCTAATATGTGTTTTTTCATGCAGTTTTTCGCATAGTCGAAATCTAAGATAGTTTAGCTTTCCATCCAAACCAATTAGGCTGTTGTGCGACTTGTAGTTCCTATTTTTTTGGCCTTCCGAAGTTTGCCCAAAAAATCGGCCACTTCTGAACGTTTTCCCTTGGTCCCCCATTTGCTATTTTGCCAAAAACCGCGGTTTTCCACACTTTTAGAAAAAGTGTTATTTCCCGTCTAATTGGTGTTTTTTCACGCGGTTTTTTGCAAAGTCGAAATCTAGGATTGTTTAGCTTTCCATCCATACCAATGAGTCTCTTGCGCGACTTGTATTTTCTATTTTTTTAGCCTTTGGAACTTCGCCCAAAAAATCGGCCATTTTTTAAAATTTTCCCTTCGTCTTTCCTTTGCTATTTTGCCAAAAACCGCGGCTTTCGACACTTTTGGAAAAAATGTTATTTCTCGTCTACTAGGTGTTTTTTCATGCGGTTTTTTCCATAGTCGAAATCTAGGATAGTTTAGCTTTCTATCCATACCAATTAGGCTGTTGTGCGACTTGTATTTCATATTTTTTTAGCCTTCGGAACTTTGCCCAAAAAATCGGCCATTTTTGAAAATTTTCCCTCGGTCCCCCCTTTGCTATTTTGCCAAAAACCGCGGTTTTCGACACTTTTGGAAAAAATGTTATTTCTCGTCTAGTAGGTGTTTTTTTCATGCGGTTTTTTGCATAGTCGAAATCTAGGATAGTTTAGCTTTCCATCGATGCAAATTAGGCTGTTGTGCGACTTGTATTTCCTATTTTTTTAGCCTTCGGACGATTGCCCAAAAAATCGGCCATTTTTGAAAAATTTCCCTTGGTCCCCCCTTTGCTATTTTGCCAAAAACCGCGTTTTTGCACACTTTTGGAAAAAATGTTATTTTTCGTCTAATAGGTTTTTTTTTATGTGGTTTTTAGCATAGCCGAAATCTAGGATAGTTTAGCTTTCTATCCATACCAATTAGGCTGTTGTGCGACTTGTATTTCCCATATTTTTAGCCTTCCGAACTTTGCCCAAAAAATCGGCCACTTTTTAAAAATTTGCCTTGGTATCCGTCCTTTGCTATTTTGCCAAAAACCGCGGTTTTCAACACTTTTGGTAAAAATATCATTTCTCGTCAGGAGCCATAATCGGGGATGGAGACCGTAAGCGCGCGCCATTTCTAGTATTGGGGTTGGCTCCATGATATGGGACAATTATTCTATTTTTAGAACAAATTGCGCCATCGCGTGCGCGACACGCACGTACATTGCTGCGAGGATTTTCGCGGATGTCGCGCAGGGAAAATGGCGGGCGATATTACCTTCGTGAATGAGGCAGATATAGGATTTCTCTCAGCAGTATCGCTTCCAAATTTAAGCCAAGCCCTCCTTGACAACTTCCTTGACCTTGACAGTGAACATGAAAGTGAGGATGATTCAGAAGACGAGTGGAGTGACTTTTCGGACCTATCGAGTGGAAATGATTCGTCGGACATGTCTGGGGAGGAATCGCCTAGCAGAGGACAGAAAGATGTAAGGAGGAAAAAGGTACCAAAAGCCAGAAACAAACAGGGGAATGAGTCCAGTAAAGAGAAAAGGAAAAAGAGTTCTGGAAAATACCTTTCTAACGACGACGTAAAAAGGCTGGAGGAGACTCTTAAGTCTTACGTTTTGAGTGCACAAACACATTGCGAAAATGAATTAAGAAATGAAAAATCATTGTCAATATTTCCAGTTCGCAAGCAAATGGTGTCCACCCTACTCAATAGCGACACGATCAGGGTAATGTTTGTGAAGCTTTGTCGGGATATTTACTCCAAAATAATTAAAGCTTTCACCGAAATATCCAGTGCTAAGGTGAAAAACAGTGACAAAAGGGCTTCGTTTTCAGTTATTTGTTCCCAATTGTTGTTGACGGTGGAGGAATCAGAAGTCTGGAGAAACATGAAAAAGATAATTGTCACCACCATTCAGTTGCAGGAGAACGAAACAGACGAAGTCAACTTTCATGCTGCCGTTGTTCTTAACACCATCTACTGGGCACTTTACGAAAATTTTCACAGCGCAGTCATGCAAATTAAGATTGATTCTGACAAACGGAAAACCCAAACAAATGCAAGTGAAGGAGCGGACACTGTTGTCGATTCCGACTTTGTGGACGTTGCTAGAGTATCTGGGGCGGCGCTGCACAAACTACGGAAAGGAAGAGAAAAGATTGTTAATGGGCGGAAAGGAGCCAGGAGAGTTTCAGAAGCGACAAAGGAAAATTATGCAGCCGAAGTTAAAATTATGTCTGAAATGGTCTGTTCTGCAGAGGAGAAAACATCTTTGCCATTGGGTCTAAAAAGGTTGGACGAGGGAAAGTTGACTTTCTTCAATAGTAAGTTTACTGTTGTTTTGTTAACGTTAGATAAAAGAATAAGAGAAATGTTGACTGAAAAAAATCTGAAGAGATATCCAAAAAACCTTATGAAGCTGACAAAACAATCGGTTGCTTTAGACGAGGAGCTACAAGAGTTATTTTTGGCAGCATCAAAAAGGGCATGCACAGCACCATTTGAAGAGATTAGGGCTTGCTCCATATGGCAAGAGCTAGTAAAGAGAATATGTAATACCAGATTTAAGGAATTCTATAGTGCTCAAGAAGAGAAAAAACTGATTCAGGAGGGAAAAGTCGTTTCAGCCGACCAAAGCTTGAGGGACAAGCTGAAAACTTACAGTGTCGATAAGCGTACTTAATTAATTAAGGATGCTTAATAATATGATCTTACAAACTTAATTACGCTTTCTTCTAGGCAGCAGACCAGTTCAAGTGGTCTCTTTGTGATAGTTTATACTTAGGGCAACGTCAGCTTGCCTTATATAATATGACAAGTCTCGTTTTTACTGAAAAACAATAGTAAGTAATATAACAAAAGAATAACCAAAGTGACAGCTTGAAGAGGTCTTTGATCTTTTTATTGAGAGCTGTACTCAGCTTATCAGGTACATTGGTACTCCAACTCAGTAACTGTTAGAGCTGCAGAAAAATTAACCAAAAAAATGTGTCTGGGTGATAGAATAATGTTATTTTGAACTTGAAACTTGCACTCAATATATTGTATGAATTCAATGAAAGACCCATCAAAGGACTGCATGTCTTTATAGCACAAAGACATAATTAATATCTATAGTTCTCAGGTATGGCTCAAGTTTTGTAAGTTACATGCACACCAGTACATACCATTTTAAATATGTAATAAATAAAGGATCAAGAAAAGTTTTTAATATGTGCAGTCAAATGACTTTAAAAGACTATTTATAACAATTAATATATTTTGGTGTCACATTTTCTTGTTCCTATGTAAATGGTGACCAATGACTAATGCCAAAGTGCAGCCAGCTTAAAAAAGACACAGCATTTCATTAAAAAATTAAAATTCCAGGCTGAAATGAGATTTTATGACAAGAATTGTTATCTACTAACAAAATGAAATGCTTGGAGGAGAAATCAATTTACTTCAACTTCAGCCACACAACAGTTTTTAACTGTACTGAATGTACTTTTTTTCTGAAATGACAGAGGCACATTATCTGTTGTACTCCACCCAAGTGATTTGGGCATACTGTATCGAGGTGCTGTAAAACTTCTGGTATGTCTTGGCTAGCCACAATATTAACTCGTTTTCTTTGGATGGTAGGGAATGGGAAAGTATACACCCATACTGTAAATGCCTGTGGCTATCAAAAATTGCACATGCCCCATTTTCCCAAACTAAAATTACTACTGTCCTCCCAACAGACACAAAGATGCCAACTGATTTCTGTTTCATGCTTGCCCGTTCCCTGACATTTGAAATGACATCCTGGAAGTTATTACCAGTAATAAAAAAATCTTTGGGATCCTCATAAGAAAGGAGGTGTAGATCATCTCCAACAGAGCTGAATGCATCTTCTACATCAAGCCCACCAACTCCTGCAGCAGAAAAGCATTCATCAAAGATTTTATTGCCCCCAGAAATACTTGAAACCACATGACCAAACCACCCCTCTTCAAGAACTTTCTTTGGTTCACCAATCAACCCAGAGGAGAACTTAAAACCCATTACAAGGGCTATTAGGGTGCATGCAGAGCTACCTTGCCTACCCTGAAAAGTGCTTTGAGAAATTTGGGAGGGAAAAATAAATTCTTTAACACCCTGATAACCATAAGTGAATCTCTGAGAAAGACCCTCTGTCCCAGTTTAAAAAGTTGGAAATGGAGATATTTGTTTTCCCCAGACAGAGACTGGATCCAAGAGCACTGCCATGGCAACAACATAGCAGGTGTCATTCTGTTTTGCTTGTGATGTGCATTTCTATTGATAAGTTTGAAGATCACTGCTCCAATATTTCTAGAGATATTCTTGATTCAGTATTTTGTTGTTCAAGTGGAGCTATTTATGACATGATCACTTTCCTCATTGGCATGATTAATACAAAAACATGAATATCTCTAAAATGAAAAAAGATATTCCAAATTATAAGGGAAATTCCATTCTTCTTTACTTTGAAAATCATTTCAAATAAGCAGCAATTATTTTGTACTGCATGGGCACTTTAAAGGCTTCACCAATCCAAAAACAGTTTTGAGTTACTGAATGGATCTGAAAGTAACAGTTTAATTTACACTAACAACAACATAAAACTGTATATGCAATAACAAAAGGGGTCAGACGAAACTGCATATTGAGCTAGGTTTTTTAACTTTGTCAAATTTAACTCAGTTCATACTCCATGTTTCAACAATACAGCAAAAAAACGCTTAAAATTTAAATAGGTTATATTACTTCATGATCTGCAATGAGCCCTATAATGATTCAAATAACATCATTGATGATTGCCATGTATATGCATGTAGATGTACCAAACATTAAGGAAGATATAGTAAAACTTAAATACAGATACACCAATATGGCTGTTATGATAAGCAAAGGGAATACCCTCTATTCACCTTTGTCTCATCAAACAAGAGTTCTCCAACTCCCAGTGGCTCTGGTCTTCCACTAAGGACTGCAGTGGTTTTAAATTGATTAAACAAAGTGAGTTGCTCGATGATTCTTTCTTCATGGATACCTTCCTCTACTGTTCTCTTTGCCATTACCCTCTCCAAGGATCTCCTGCATGGAAGCTGGAGAATGTCCAGCTTCTTGAGGTCATCAAACAGGACCGGGCAGCGTGCATAAATAGCAAGAGCCACTCGCCAAGTCGCCTGAGTCCAACGATTAGATCGATGTCCATATCCTTTAATAGAACGTGTATAGAACAGTTTTAAGCTGAGTGTCGTAAAACCAAAATCAAACCAGTTTACTTACCAATTAGACTTCTCAGCTAACCTCAAATTGTGGTATAACCAAAACCAAAGCAATTGCCTGATTACTAAATCAACACATCTAAATATCTGGGTAATACAGGATTTCAAAATTTAATGCAAGAATAGTTTGTAACAGAATCCCTTGTGATCATGAGATGGATTGGGCCTAGAAGAAAAAGCATTGTACATACATGTCTGTAGAGTAACTAAAAGCATTTCTTATTGATAAAATTATTAGTGTTCTTGAACACCTGAGAGGACTTCCATATAAAACGGAGAGGGAAGTATGTAAGAAATTGTGACTAAACCCTTGAAGGGGACCAGTGGCCTGGCCCAAGCTATTTAACCCTCTTGAAAGATACAACACATTTAAAAAGTACAGAAATTATTTATATTTTCTCCTCTTTTCCTCTGACATTCGCCCGAACACCCTAAGTGAGAAATACAAAGCCCTATGCAGGGGAAGAGAGGAGGGGGGCGAGGGTGGTGGTCTGGAACAGTGAAGTTTATAAAACACACCAGGGATGATCAGATATATTTGTGCCAAAGTGTGAACTTTTCTCTTCCCGTATCCTTCACACAGCCCCTTAAGTTATTTGGTTACTGATTATCACGCAAAATTACTGATAATTCCTCTTACTTAATTTCTTATCATCTTCTGACCAATTTACAATTTTGCATTTCGGAGTATCCTGAAGCATGTAGATCAAATTACACACCTTCTAAAACTTACCGTTTTTTGCCTGATCTTTTCGGAAATTCACTTTGTCCGAATCCCATATCTCACGCAAGACTTGCCCTGCACCGGGTCGTAAACTATCAGCTTCTGCCACACATTTTTCAAATTCCTTTCTTCCCATGGGTGTAGATTCAACTCGCTCCATCAATTTGTCCAAGTCAGAGCTATGTGTATCAGACATTAAAACAGAGAACTTCTTTCTGTACCGTTTGACCTGCTTTGTCATGTTTTTCCTTGATTGCCGCATATTTTTCAATCGCTTACTTTGGCTCTTTGGACTGAGGCCAGAGAAGCGAACTTTGGATGACACAGATTGTCTGCTCCTTACGTCTTCTTCAGTCAGAGACTTCTTTTGGTTTAAGCGTTCTGACAGTTTTTGTTCTGTTTTGTAGCAACATCGACACTTTCTTCCACTCTCACATTGGGCATTTTTTATCAATCGCGCGCAATTTCTTGACAAAACTCTGTGCCAAGGAAGGGTCTGTTCTTCTACTTCTGAGGACAGATAATCCTGCTGGCCAGTTATCCTAGTGTCCACTCCAGGACAAGGACGATTCTCGACGACTTCGTTTATTGCATTTCTCAGTTGTCCCGGCTGATTAATATTAATTGTGCCCCTTCTTACGAGCTCAAAGTGGTACACAAACAAACGATATTCACCATTTGCATCAACAACGAGTCTCACGTCGTCAAAAGGCACGTCGTCAGAGAGAGAGGCTTTCCGTTTCTTGACGACAACCAGGGATGGCTTTCCACTTCTTTCCACAACCTCGACACGAGCCTCTACTCTGGGATCCTGGAGATCTGACGCGATGGCTTCAAGAGATCTTAATTCGTTGCTCTTGGCAAGAATGTGTTCACGAAGGTTAAGCTTACCAACCTGCACATAATTGAAGTATATTGGGTGTTAATTAATTTATTTTAGTCCAGAAAGCCCGGGAAAGAGCGTGAAAACCGATGCCGTGAATTAAACTAAAAGCAACAAATTTAATTAATCGACTTGCGTACCACGTACCTGAAAGGGTTTCTCACTGTTCGTGTCATCCCAGAGTGTCTTAAACACCGTTTTCACTCTCTTTTGTTGTGTGGCTGAGCTGACTTCTTCCAAATTTAAATCATTTGCTCTTTTAACAGAGCTATCGACTTCCATATCAATTTATTCACAGCTGTTATCCCCTGGCATCACTGTACAAAATCGCAACTTTCGCCCGCCATTTTATTATCACGCCATTTGATTACGCAAGAGGACAACATCCACGCGAGAACCCACGAATTGTGCGTGAGTCCGCGCAGATATATGACGTCAGGATGGCGCAATTTGTTCTAAAAATAGAAAAATTGTCCCATATCATGGTTCCGCGCGGATCCCAATACTTACGGTCTCCATCCCCGATTATGGCTCCTGTTCTCGTCTAATATGTGTTTTTTCATGCAGTTTTTCGCATAGTCGAAATCTAAGATAGTTAGCTTTCCATCCAAACCAATTAGGCTGTTGTGCGACTTGTAGTTCCTATTTTTTTGGCCTTCCGAACTTTGCCCAAAAAATCAGCCGTTTTTGAAAATTTTCCCTTGGTCCCCCCTTTCCTTGGATAGGGAACCCGCGCCCGCAGTGCGCGCGGCAGTCAAAACCGCGCTATCCTGTCAATCATTTGCCCTTTCACCGGAAACAGGGCATTTCGGTTTTTGTCGATCTATCCATCCCGTCGAAACGACGCTACCAAAGTGTTTATTCGCGAAGTCAGTACAACTAAATACATGATCAATGTGGTTGTGCCGTCTTCTTACACTTGATTCGAAAATGCCAGCCTGAATTCGTCTTAGAATAGTTAGAAAAAGCACAAATAACAGTTAAAGCACAACAGCTTACGTTCGAATTCTGCTCGCCGACAACCCAAGTTTGTTGACAAAAAAAAATGCCACAAAATGTTTTAAATGGTTTTTTGGCCCTCTATTAATAGCGTTCACGTGAATTTTAAATGGGGTATCGGGAAAGAAAAATTGTCAAGCTGATATGTGTTTCGTGTAAACATACATTTTCAAGTTGCAAAAATTTGTAGAAGCAATACAAACCTTTTACTGACCATTACTCGAAGGAACTCCATTTATAAGCTGCAAGGAAGCCGCTGATGAATTTTGCACAAAAACCTCGGCCCCTAACACCGGAAAGCCATACTTGGAAAGTTTTTTTAGCGGAAGGCTCACTAAGGAAGAGCTTCTAGAGCTTGCCCTCCCGCAGGTCGCCAGATAGGTGCAAACAAGCTGATTCATTTCCGAAAAGAGTAAGATCTAGAAGGTGCAGTCAAATTTTGTTTCTTGTATTGTGCGAAAATTTATTCAAAACTTTTCCCTCACTCCCAAATAAGAACTTGCTGTGTCTTGCAATTCTACAATGAATTACTATTTACCAATACGAGAATCAACATCAAAGAGGCACTCCCAGGGGTTTGGGGGAAGAAGAGAACATGGCTTATTTGAACTGGGGAACAGAGTAACAATATCAAAATATTTTAGGGAAAAAGGGAAGAAAACCAATATTTAAATTTTAGGGATAAAAAAAGCTGGGAACAAGTTTGAAAGTAATTTGGGGAACACGGAAACAGAAGCAAATATTTAAAGGGAACAAGGAGGGCCTCATTAAATGTTCTGCTTCTTTAATCCAACTGCTCCAACAATTTTTGAATCACCGACACGAAAAGAAGACTCTCTTAGAGAAATAAATTATTTATAATAACACTATAGCATGCGAAACAATGCTCAGATGCTTACGAGCACCCTCGTGCCCGTGTTTGTAAAAAAGCACCATGAGGTATTCCTTGCAGCTGGTTTAGGCATTGTTTCATCTTTCAACATGGGGCAAAACCAAATCAACTCCATTCTCAGACGGCACTGGGGAAAGAAGCTAGAAGAAAAAACTAGCCTTAATCCAATTCTCCCAAGGCAATCTTTAAAGAATAAGATTATTGAAGGAACACTTTTTAGTGCCAATCCTAAGTCTTTTAAAACAAATGCAAACAATATTAATAGTCTTTAAATTCACAAAATGTCTCATATTCAATTAGATTTGGCTGCAATATTCCTTAAAACTGTACAGAACTATTTACCATAAAATGTGGAACATTTCCTGCCTATCTAAATATGCCACGAAAGGGCTCCAAAAAGCAACCAGTTAAGTTTTTAGATAAAGATAGTGTCTCTATGGAGATCTGACACAATACCTAAAAATTAAATAATTTGATGCCATGAAGACATTGAATGAACAAGCAATAAACAAACTGCAGCAATGTATTTTAGGTTCATAAAGTGGGGATGAAAAAAACAATTCCTCAACTGATGTTTCAATATGCATTTAAATTAATTTTCTATCAACATGTCAAGGGACTGACTTTTCAGTGTCTATTCACTGGTATTGATTTACGTTTCCATGATAAGTTTGAAAGTCAATCTGGCAACCACAGTGCCCTATGAAATGGGAAATAACTCTATCAAATCCTTTAAAGTAAAATTTTACAAGGGGCACCATTGTTGATGCCCTGCAAAGAACAAAGAATAAATTGAAAGGAGAGTTGGTCCGGAGTTTATCCACAGTGGACAGTTAGTGGCTGCATTCACCAATGTAGAGAACAAACACATCAAGTTTCTTCTCAAGCAACCAAGTATTCAAGGAGCTATTCAATTTCCAAAGAACACTATGGTAGTGTACCAGTACCTGGATGAATTCGGGTACCTGGCCTGAAAATGAAACTTGTGGAGCCAAACAACTTTTTGAGCTTAGTACTTACAGTGCGACGCGCCTTACCGTGGCCACCCAACAAGCTTTCACATTTGACAACTACGTGTAAAAAAGTCAACTCAATAACCCACGCAACGGTGCTCAATTTACAACCGTGCGAACTTTGCAAGGAGGCGTGACTGTCGATCAAATTCGCACTCCCTGATTGGCAATTTA
>OX421457.1:7738072-7748072 GCA_949126865.1 Montipora capitata | reverse complement strand
CATCCATATCAATTAGGCTATTCTACGACTTGCATTTCCTATTTTTTTAGCCTTCCGAACTTTGCCCAAAAAAGCGACCATTTTTGACTATTTTGGGATGCTCCCCTCTTTGCTATTTTTCGAAAAACGGCGGTTTTCGACTGTTTTGGAAAAAATGTCAATTTTTGTCTAATGGGTGTTTTTTTCATGCGGTTTTTTGCATAGCCGAAATCTAGGATAGTTTAGCTTTCCATCCATATCAATTATGTTATTCTACGAGTTGTGTTTCTTATTTTTAGCCTTCCGAAGTTTGCTCAAAAAATCGGCCCTTTTTAATATTTTTCCTTGGTTCCCCCCTTTGTTATTTTGCCAAAAACCGCGGTTTTCGAAACTTTTGGAAAAAATGTCATTTCTCGTCTAATAGGTGTTTTTTCATTCGGTTTTTTGCATAGCAGAAATCTAGGATAGTTTAGCTTTCCATCCATACCAATTAGGCTGTTGTGCGACTTGTATTTCCTATTTTTTTTGCCCTCCGAAGTTTGCCCAAAAAATCGGCCATTTTTGAAAATTTTCCCTTGGTCCCCCCTTTGCTATTTTGCCAAAAACCGCGATTTTCGACACTTTTGGAAAAAATGTCATTTCTCGTCTAATAGGTGTTTTTATGATGAGGTTTTTTGCATAGCAGAAATCTAGCATAGGTTAGCTTTCCATCCATACCATTTAGGCTATTCTATTCCTGGGTCCCCTTTCCGACGCTTTTGGAAAAAATGACATTTCTTGAAAAATTTTCTTTGGTCCCCCCTTTCCTATGTTGCGCAAAACCGAGGGTTTTTGACATTTTTGGAAAAAGTGTAATTTTCGTCTAATGGGTGTTTTTTTCATGCGGTTTTTTGCATAGTAGAAATCTAGGATAAATTAGCTTTCCATCCATACCAATTTGATTATTCTACGACTTGTATTTCCTATTTTTTTAGCTCTTGGAAGTTTGCCCAAAAAATCGGCCATTTTTGAAAAATTTCCCTTGGTCCCCTATTTCTATTTTGCGAAAAACCGCCGTTTTTGACACTTTGGAAAAATGTCATTACTCGTCTGATAGGTGTTTTTGCATGCGCTTGCTTGCTTAGTAGAAATCTAGGATAGTTTAGCTTTCCATCCTTACCAATTAGGCTATTCTACGACCTGTATTTCCTATATTTTTAGCCTTCCAAAGTTTGCGAAAAAAATTCGACCACTTATGAAAATTTTCCTTTTTCACCCCTTTGCTATTTTTCGAAAAACTGCGGTTTTTGACACGTATTTTCGTTTCTTGTCTCATTGTTGTTTTTTGATGTGTATCATCGACTTGAGCCGTATTTACAATTTTTCAAAGTTGATTCATTGTAAATATTGAAAAACCATATGCGCAGTACAGGATGCGCAGTGCACTACTGAAAAATCAATTTAATACGACAGACCAACCTCTTTTTCAGGTCTCTCTTCTCTGCCTCCCTTGTCGTTGAATCTTGACCGCTCTGGAGGCCATAGGCTCTTACCGATAGTGCTAGCACTTTTTTAGCATTATTTGGCTTCGCGAGCATTTCTTTTTTTACATTTTATCCCAAAAAGCACTTCTAGCGTTATTTTGTATTTTTGTATTTGTATAATTTTTTGTTAAAAAGCACAATCTGACTTTATTTATGTCGTCCAAAGCCGCATTTTGCCCTCTTTTTAGTCAAAGGAACCGAGGAGGCCTGGGGAATAGGTTTGCCAGGTCAGCGGTTGTCTTCTATAACCCAATCCGTCACACTCGTTCAAAGATGGCGTCATCCACGTTGTCATCAAGGAACAACGGAAGTCAGCCGGCGAAGGCCTAGATAGCTCGAGAGAGTACTCTGCCATCAATCAGCGGAAAAGATAAGACTAGGGGGAACTGTGATGCAAAAAACATAAGTATACATGATCGGATTCAGCAATATCCAGGAGAAGAACTATCAATCAAAGATGGGAAGTTGTTTTGTCTGGCAAGCCGCGAAATAGTGTCTACAAAGAAGAGTATTGTAGTTACACACTTGGCTTCAAAGAAACGTGGAAATGGTAAAGACAAACTGAAGATGTCTAAGCGGAAGGATCAGACGATTATGGAGGCTTTTAGAGCGGGGGACAGGACTCAGAAAGACAGCACTTTACCCATAACTGAACGGGCCTACCGACTCGAAGTGGTCGAAGAGTTTCTGAGGGCTGGCATCCCAATTGGGAAAATCGACATGCTACGGTCCTCTTAGAGAAAAATGGCCAACGTCTCACAGCAAGTGCTCATCTCGGTCAGTATATATCAATTGTTTTCAAGCAGGAAGTCGAAAGGATCAAAAATTGATTGACTTTGCCTGGTCAGACTGTCATGACAAGAGATGTTTCGATGATTTTTGACGGAAGTACACGACAAGGAGAAGCAATTGCTGTGATCGTGCTTTTCCTTGACGATAATTGGTTGATTATTCAACGTCTCGTCAGAATTGATATATGTTCCAAATCAGTAAGTGCAGATGATCTTGCACAAGTGCTTAATCAGTGCCTATCAGTTGATTATGGAGTCAAGGCCAATTCGTTGCTCGCAGCCATGAGAGATGCTGCAAGTGTGAACCAGGCAGCATTGGATAGGATTGCATTTATATTTCCTAAAATGCTCAACGTTAATTGTGTGTTTCTCACATACGCTTGACAATGTTTGGAATCATCTTGTCATTCCAACTCTTCTAGAGTTCGGTAGCGTATGGATTCGCCTGTTGCGCCATAGCTACAAGGCAAAGCTGTTGTGGAAGGATCAGACTGGCCAAAGACCAAGATCATACAGTGAGACGAGATGGTGGTCAAAGTGGGAAGTCTATCAACAAATATTAATGCAGTTTGGAGATATTGAGCGATTCTTGATAGAAGCAAAAGCCATTAAGGTCGGTCCACAGTTACTCCCTAAACTTCAAGCAATATTTTCCGCTCCTGAGCGACTAATCAACCTGAAGCTCGAGCTCGCCATCACTATCGATGTTGGGGAGCACTTTTTGAAAGCGACGTATTTCTTGGAAGGTGATGGCCCGCTCGTGCTCTCCTGTTATGACATACTCCATGCTGTTGCCCGAGCCTGCCAAGCCCCCCCCCCCCCCCCCCACTTTCCTAACGTGCATGCAGTCGCGGCAGGAATCGCCAAAGAAAATCCTGCCCAAAACGTAGTAGCCCTCGAACAGCAGACAAAGGCATGTGTCCAACCAGCCACTGATAGATTGGCTTCTGAGAAAGTTCAATATCCAGCTATATAACACAGTGTCAGCGTTCAAGGCTGCGAGGTATTTGTGTCCGGTCAGCGTTCAGTGGCTGAAGCCAACTCACCAATCAGCAGAGGCATTGCGAATCTTCCCTTTTCTCGATGATGATGATGGAATTATCAACGGCCTAAAGGCTGAACTACCTGCTTACTTTGCTGCCACTGAAGATGTGGTTATCAACACAGAAGAGCGAAAGGTAAAATGGTGGCACGACCACAAGGATCAGCTCCTTCATTGGGCGTCTGCAGTGAAGAAAGTGCTGCTGGTGCAGCCATCTTCGGGTGCAGCAGAAAGGGTATTCTCTATTTTCAATTCCTCATTCAACGATCAACAAGAGCACGCCTTAGTTGACTCTCTGCAAGCAAATGTGATGACCCAATACAAAAAGCGATGATTAACTTCTAGTATGGGTAATGATGACCCAATAACAAGCGATGATTAACTTCTAGTTTCAGAAAACCTCAAACGTTGTGTTGGACTAATGGAAAAAAAACATTGATCGTTACATTTTGTTGTTGAAAAATGTAACTGAAAATCTGAAAAATGTGATATTCTATGTTTAATATTTATGTAACCCACGAGCACTTTTTAAAAAAAAAATAGCATTATTTTAGCACTTTTTTGGCAAAAAAACAAGCACTGCTTTAAGAATTTAATGCTTTTCTTTACGAGCACTATCGGTGAAGGCGGCCTAGGAGGCAAGGACCTGCTTCACCAGAGTTTATGCTCTGTGACAAACGAGGCAGAGAAGAGAGACAAAATTTTGGATTTATCAACGGAGTTGATAATGTAAATTGACCACCTCACAGGAATTCTAAAAGCTGACGTTTCGAGTGTTAGCCCTCCGTCAGAGCGAATCGAGGAATTATGGGTTGTGTATAGTTTTTATAGTGGAGTAGGAGCTACGCTATCGGTGGTAACATGACAACGTGAAAAACAGGAATACATTAGTTAAATGAAAAGCGTTCGTTAATACCGTTGGGATTGAGGGTGCCGATTTGGAAGATGAATTTTTGCGGTTTTCCGTCGTACCTAGATGTAGGGAAAGGCCGCGGATATCCATGTGTTGTTTGGAGTGGTTAGACAGATTAAAATGACGAACGACTGGCTTAGATGTATCTTTGTAATTCTTCTCAACATCGCGAAGGTGTTCGCGGAATCGGTCGCCTAGTCATCTTCCTGTCTCGCCAATGTATAATTTATTACATAACGTACAGGCATAGTTAATCGAGGGACTGGTTATGAAACCTTAAAACTTTCAAAAGGGAAAACAATGTTGTCGCAATCGATGTTGAATTGACCGTGACCCTGCACAATCTTTTTATTTGTTTTCGCTTTCGCACGGGTTCACAAATTAGCTGCGCATAATTTAATCGAAGGATTTGATTGGTTATCTTCTCGAAAAAAGGTGTGTTTTGTACAGGGTCAAGACCAAAAATACGGACAAAACATGAAACAAAGGAACTTGTCAAGTTTCATAACCATCTCCATGCATTAACTACGGTACAGGTTATGCAATAAATGACATTTGCGCGGAGGTGCATGTGAAACGATCGGTGATCTTAAGAGATCGCTTAGGTCCCGATATTTTGCTAGTGTACAGAGTGAAAGGACAAGTTTTGCATCGTGAGCTCGCGCATTTGAAAGTGCCGGGTTGCACGTTAGTTTTGAGTGCGCTTCTAACTAAAAAGTTGACCCTGAGTGTTGGTCCGGCAGGAGTCGAACTCACGACCTCCTGCATGACAGCCCAATGCTCAACCAACTGAGCCTCCGATGCGCATCTACCTGTCTCGCCAATGTATAATTTATTAGATAACGTACAGGTTATGCAATAAATGACATTTGCAGAGGTACATGTGAAACGATCGGTGATCTTAACAGATCGCTTAGGTCCAACACGAGGGGAGAGACTAATAGCTTCACTCACTCACACTCACACTCACGACTAGGCGACCGATTCCGCGAAAACCTTCGCGATGTTGGGAAGAATGACAAAGATACATCTAAGCCAGTCGCTCGTCATTTTAATCTGCCTAACCACTCCAAACAACACATGGCTCTCTGCGGCCTTTCCCTACATCTAGGTACGACGGAAAGCCGCAAGAATCTGGATCAAAAATTCATCTTCCAAATCGGCACCCTCAATCCCCACGGTATTAACGAACGCTTTTCATTTAACTAATGTATTCCTATTTTTCACGTTGTCATGTTACCACCAATAACGTAGCTCCTACTCCACTATAAAAACTGTACACAACCCATAATTCCTCGATTCGCTCTGACGGAGGGTTAACGCTCGAAACGTCAGCTTTTAGAATTCCTGTGAGGTGGTCAATTTACATTATCAACTCCGTTGATATAACCCAATTTTTGTGTACTGCTTCCCCACCGACGTAGCACCACAGTTTCTTTAGCAACTACCCCGTTTATTCAGAGAAGAGAGACCCTGAGAAGTTTCGTCCGAATGTTTCTCATTCCATGTCCGGTACCTTGATGCCAATATTTGAGAAGTTTGTTTTATATTTATTATCATAATTTTTTGACTTAAATTTTAAGGAGAATTTGAGTGAACTCCAGCCTTGTCTGGGAAATGGACGACTTGCTGTGCCAAAAAATGTCACGTCCGGTGCTTTCAGAAATATGTCCGCTACTTTACAAAATTGTCGAAAACCCTGAGACAAGCCTGTCAGATTTCAACACTCTCTGCCTGGCTCGCGTGAGCGAAACAAAAATGGATAATTGCAATTCACTGGTATGAACCGGCCAGACAAGCAGCTCTTTTCCTTCCGGGCCCAACAATTGTAACACTGATCTGCTTATTTTGAAAACCTGGTCTTTTCACATGTTCCAAGTTTTCTTTTAATATTAGGTTAAAGGCCCGTGCAAACGCTCACAACAACACGCAACATTGCTGGGCCCAACAATTAATGTTGTCTTTGTTGCGCGATGTTAGCCGATGTGTGCAAACGCTCGCAACAATTCACAACATGTTCAGTGGGTCTTTAGAGGAGAATACAAAGGACTCTGGGACGTTTTCCATCTCCGACGCCATGTTGATTTCTTGTTTGCATGTATTTGTGTGGATACGTGGCATGTAGTGCGCGTGCGCCGGCGCAACATTGGTGGATGTGCTGTGCAAACGAAAGCAACATTGTTGGACCACGCTTCGATGACTGCGAAACAATAGAAATGTTGGCACTTGTTGGCTCTGAAGTTTGACCAGTTTCAAACTTCATCCAACAACTTCCAACAAGTCGCAACAACACGCAAAAACACGCAACATGATTTGAAAACGCTCGCAACATGTTGGACCCAACAATGTTGCGTCTTGTTGGCCAACAATGTAGCGAGCGTTTGCATGGGCCTTTAAAGGGAACCTCCACTAAAACAGGAATATATCTTTAAAATAGTTAACATAATGCTCTCAATCAAAATTGTTCGAACGTTTTCCAATGGAATCGTTTGTATCCGAAATAAATGAATTTCAAAAACGCTTGTTTTGGTTTTTAAATTTCCCGGGCGCCGCCATCTTAATAATTGTGACGTGTCATGGTTGCCCTATTGTTTTAAAACAAAAGCTCTTTGTGCAAATACAAAAGAGCAACCATAACACGTCACAATTATTCAAGATGGCGTCGCCCAGGAAATTTGCAAACCAAAACAAGCGTTTTTGAAATTCATTTATTTCGGATACAAACGATTCCATTAGGAAACGTTTGAACAATTTTGATTGTAAACATTATGTTAAATATTTTGAAGTTGTATTCTTGTTTTAGTGGAGGTTTCCTTTAAGCAACGACAACGGCGACGGCAACGAGAACGTCACGAATTTGCATATTTAGTGGGTAAAAACAATAGCTTCGCATGCCCTGCACGTGCGTTTTTCACTTTTGTCCACTTCGTTGCCGTCGTCAGCAAAACAACAACGTGAAATAGTTTTTGGTTTTCTGAAGAACGCCAGCACTTAAGGATAAATTTTCATTTTCTCTCCTAAAATGGAGTGCCGTTCCGACTGGTGTCATCTTTGAGGAATTACCACACCCTTGTCATATTAAAAACATTGAAATAGTCACCAAGCGATTGAAATAACGCAAATTTATATTTCGAGATGACGTTCTCGTTGCCGTCGCCGTTGTCGTTGCTTCAGCTCCCTATTGTTGCTGCTGTGCTATCATTGCGGAAACAAAATGCGTACCCATACATGACGTACCTACCAATAGCAACATCACTTTTTGTACACCGTGGGCTCAAGAAGGAAAGGCTGATCACTCTCTGTGTTTGGTGTCGTGTTTGGTACTGTTTGTTGTCCGGGCAAGAGAACTGATAGTCTTCGATCAAATGTCGCATCGAAAAGCGAATAAGCGCAGAAGCGAAACCGGCGAAGATGATGATTATTGGCTGTCTGTTACTCCACTAAAAAAGAGATCATTGCAGCAGAGGGAAGCCTCTGAGCATATGCACAATGAGAGTGCACAATTCCAACATGGTGTTTTTGCCGGCGATGAGGGTGGATCGGGCATTAGAAGATCATCAAGGACTCCAAAACCCAAAGTCTTTGACGGTGAAGAAACTGTTGTGACTGCGAGAACTCGAGAGACAACGACATCCAGTACTTCTGGTCGACTCTTGAAATCAGATGAATCACCGCTGTCTTCGACAAGCAGTCAACGCATTTCATCAAGCAATGATCGTTTGATCTCCAGGAAACATGAAAAGATCGTTGGTGCTGTTTATGACGAGGGTCATAAAAGGGAGACCAGGCGGAGTTATCAAGATTATTTAAAGCAACTCAAAACAGGACGTAATCAGGTACTAAAAACCGAAGATAAGTTTGAAATTGATAGCACCAAAGCCAATTCTGCAAAGAGGAAATCTAAAGATTTCAGTGGAGTTGTAACGCCAAAAGGAAACACAGGTGCACACAAGATTGCAAAAGAAAAAGCTCTATCAAACGAAGGTAGGAAGAAAGAAATCCCAGATAAGGGCTCGCCCAAGGTCAGATCGTCTTCTCGGACCCCTATTCCCAAAAGAGTATTTTCACTGATTGAAGGTGATGGAAATCCTGAGGTCAAGTCAGAGATACCTATGTCACTTGACCTTGAAAGTGAGCCTTTAGAATTGACATCACCTAAAGCACGATCATCGTTGAGAAATCAAGCACAAAAGAGTAGTTTGCTTGAAAATAATGCTCCAGAACAAAAATCACCCACATTAAAAGCCCTAAAACCTCAAGTCATCAAGAGGGAATACAGTGTGAAAGATGTGGAGAGTTTGCAAAATTTGTCAAAAACTACACTTACCCCAACAATGTCTGATGAACCATCACCAAAAGTTAGAGTGTCATCTCGTGGGCACGTTCCAAAGAAAACTTTCTCCCTTCTTGAAGGTAAAGAAAGACCTGGAGAGATTAAGGGAGCTCAAGATGACACAGAAAAAGCTCAGGAGGCTGAGAAACATGGACCAGGGAGATCAGTTGAAGTAATAGTTATGAAAACTGAAACGGAACAAACAAGTACAAAGGGACAACTGTTAAGCAGTAAACAGAGGTTTCCTAAGGAACAGGGTAAACAAACTTTGACTTCTGACAGTCGTGATGCAGATGAATCACCTATGCTAGTCACAATGGAATGTCAGGATTCGTCTAAACGTAAAAGTCAGTCAAGGAACTTAGATAATACTGATGTTAAGATTCCAAGCTCCTCCCAAGTTATTTCTGAAAGAAAACAATCTGATGACATTAAAGAGGACAACAATGAGAGGAGAGTGAATAAACGCAAGGGAAAACCTGTGAAAAGAAAAGTTGCTTCGACCCAAAAAACGTCTGTTATAGATGCTGGAGAGGAGACAGTCTTGGAGCTGGTCACTGATACTCAACTGTTGGAAACTCCAAAGCCACGCAAAACTAAGGTCCCGAGTAAAAGAAAACTAGAGTTGGAATCGTCAGAGAAGAGAAGTGTGTCAGGGGATGAGATTGCCACAAGAATAAAACAAGAACCAGTGGAAAACCCTGATTCATTTTCGTTCAGTGACTTGCTCACTGGAGTGGGAGAAATATTAGGGGTGTCTGGTGATTTGGCAAACAGCATCCCGAAGAGTAACAAAAAGGGAAAAGCAGGCAAGGATGAGTCATCTTCGTGTAAAAGCAAGGGCAAGGAAGCAACAAAGTCAAAAGGAAATTCTAAGGATTCTATCAGTAAAATTCCAGAGCAAGAACACATTGTTTTGAAATTGCATATTCCACATTCGGAGGAATCCACAAAACATAAGAAACATCATCATCATCATCATCACCATCATAAGCGCAAGCATTCAAGTAATCATAGGGATGGCTCTCCTAAGAAGTCCCACCACAAGAAAACTACACCAAAATTATCTGAGAGTGTTGAAGAATCTAATGGATGTCAGAGCCCAGAAACAAAGAAGAAAAAGATTTCTATTAAATTCAGGGGTCTGTCATCCAAGAATGTTGATCTTGAAATGGCTCCTGATAGCGCAGGACTGGTGGAAAGTGTCAAGGGTGATGATGCAGCCACTGGAGTGGCAAAATCAAAGGAACAGTCAGTGGAAACTGGCAGAGCAAAGGCTGAAAATCCTCCCAATGAGAGTGTCAAAAAGATAAAGAAACCAAAGCCAGCGGAGTCATCATCATCACACTCTGAAAGTGAGCATGTCAAGTTAGTGATCAAGAAAGACAAGCTTTCATCAAGCAATAAAACTGAGGAGAA
>OX421457.1:7720572-7728072 GCA_949126865.1 Montipora capitata | reverse complement strand
GCTTACCTTTTACATCTCCATGTTCTTCGCAAGACTTCTGAAACTTTATGCGGCGTGAAAATTTCCGTTGAAAGCGCTTCGCAACTATGGCGATCGTTGAGGAAAACTACTTCGTGTAAGAAAGGATCAGAGTCACCCGGCTGCTCCTCTTCGCTGATTTTATTGTGGCCAATCAGAGGCAGGGAATTTGAACGCTTCTGGAACTGCTTCGGTAATAATAAGTGCCCAGGTGCTCATCCCGTTCTTGTAGTGAATTTTCACCACGCACATTCTATCGTCCCGACTAGCTACCCCTGGGTCTCCGAGGATAAGAATCAACAAACTCAGTCCACATATGACGCCGAATCTGGGAATCGAACACGGGCCACCTTGGGTGGGAGGCGAGTGCTCTCAACACTGCGCCATCCCTGCTGTGTAAACACAGAAAAAGTCCTCTATTGCTTTTATAAAATATTTCTCAAAGATAATTCGACAAATGAAGGAAAATGCTGTTTTTTTTTACTTCTTGATTGAATCTGATTTTCTTGATGCGCGTCTGGCAACACCCGGACATCACCAATCAAAATTCGTGTGATGTCACAGCGGTGTTTATATACTCCCATCTAAACACAGCTATTGACCAATGAGAGCGCGCGTACTATCCTGATTATTTATAAAAATGAACACAACTGCGCTATTTACAAGCGCAGCCGATGAGTTGAGCCGGTGAACACTCACAGCAACTCCAGCTGGTGGTCTCAGTCGGACCTGGGGCCCGTTTCTCAAAAGTCCCAAAAAACTTTTCGGGCCCGCTTATTTAGGAAGGGCGATCTTTTAACATGTTTTCAAAGTAACAAAAAGCAAACTGAGTGTAAAGTTTGACTTAAATCCTCTCCGTTCTTAAGATACAAAGGGAATTGTGACACCCGAAAATGGCCCATAAAGTTTCGGGACTTTCGAGAAACGGGCGCCTGAGCCCGGGACCTCTGGATCTCTCAAGTCCAGCACCCTAACCAATCGGCTACGCTGACGATGACGACGATGGAGCCTTGAGCCATTGATACCGAAATATTGTGTGATTTTTCCGTGTTTTATCATGTACTGACTGTGCTTTTCTCCCTTGAGGACCCTGGTGAAGTCCATGGCAGCCTATCAGTGCTACTCGACTCTGCACTGTGCGCAATTGCACCAATACTGTTTCTCACTACACAAGTTCCAGAAATGGATGGCTGCTCCCAAAAGACCCAGGTATTTATTAACTGCACTTTACTATATGGCAAGCAATTCTCAATCTGATTAGCAACACTCTGATTGGCTGGCTTTCGGTCGGGATTTTACAGTACGAACCATTACCATGGAAACGGCGCGTTTCCGTATTTTTTCTCACCCCCTGGAAATTCAAGTTGACAAGCCACGTTAAAATGAAAACACCTTCTATGTCAATTAATATATATATATTTTAAATCTCGTCTCGCTACAAAAATGCTTGTCCTTAATTGGAGAAAGGTGTAACCAGCTTAACACATCACTGCACAACCTTGTTCCCAGAACTTTTCCCTCACTTGGAGAGGGAAGCGCCCTCGGAACGAGGTTGATTACTGCCTACAATAGCTACCTTTAAAGAGATATGTCCAGAAATGCACACAACAACAAAAATTGCAAAAAAGAGATAATGTTGGCGAATTTGGCAAATATGGCGAAAATGACAATTTTGCCACAATCGCCAACGAGGCAAAGGACAAAGCAGTGAAGGGGCCCCATAAAAGTTGGCGAAAGCGGCGAATTTGGCAAATATGGCGAAAATGACAATTTTGCCACAATCGCCAACGAGGCAAAGGACAAAGCAGTGAAGGGGCCCCATAAAACTTGGCGAAAGCGGCGAATTTGGCAAATATGGCGAAAATGACAATTTTGCCACAATCGCCAACGAGGCAAAGCACAAAGCAGTGAAGGGGCCCCATAAAAGTTGGCGAAAGCGGCGAATTTGGCAAATATGGCGAAAATGACAATTTTGCCACAATCGCCAACGAGGCAAAGCACAAAGCAGTATAGGGGCCCCATAAAAGTTGGCGAAAGCGGCGAATTTGGCAAATATGGCGAAAATGACAATTTTGCCACAATCGCCAACGAGGCAAAGGACAAAGCAGTGAAGGGGCCCCATAAAAGTTGGCGAAAGTGGCGAATTTGGCAAATATGGCGAAAATGACAATTTTGCCACAATCGCCAACGAGGCAAAGGACAAAGCAGTGAAGGGGCCCCATAAAAGTTGGCGAAAGCGGCGAATTTGGCAAATATGGCGAAAATGACAATTTTGCCACAATCGCCAACGAGGCAAAGCACAAAGCAGTATAGGGGCCCCATAAAAGTTGGCGAAAGCGGCGAATTTGGCAAATATGGCGAAAATGACAATTTTGCCACAATCGCCAACGAGGCAAAGCACAAAGCAGTATAGGGGCCCCATAAAAGTTGGCGAAAGCGGCGAATTTGGCAAATATGGCGAAAATGACAATTTTGCCACAATCGCCAATGAGGCAAAGCACAAAGCAGTATAGGGGCCCCATAAAAGTTGGCGAAAGCGGCGAATTTGGCAAATATGGCGAAAATGACAATTTTGCCACAATCGCCAACGAGGCAAAGCACAAAGCAGTGAAGGGGGCCCATAACTGTTGGCGAAAGCCGCGAATTTGGCAAATATGGCGAAAATGACAATTTTGCTACAATCGCCAACGAGGCAAAGCACAAAGCAGTGAAGGGGGCCCATAAACGTTGGCGAAAGCGGCGAATTTGGCAAATATGGCGAAAATGACAATTTTGCCACAATCGCCAACGAGGCAAAACACAAAGCAGTGAAGGGGGCCCATAAAAGTTGGCGAAAGCGGCGAATTTGGCAAATATGGTGAAAATGACAATTTTGCCACAATCGCCAACGAGGCAAAACACAAAGCAGTATAGGGGCCCCATAAAAGTTGGCGAAAGCGGCGAATTTGGCAAATATGGCGAAAATGACAATTTTGCCACAATCGCCAACGAGGCAAAACACAAAGCAGTGAAGGGGGCCCATAAAAGTTGGCGAAAGCGGCGAATTTGGCAAATATGGCGAAAATGACAATTTTGCCACAATCGCCAACGAGGCAAAGCACAAAGGAATGAAGCAATGAGGGGGCCCATAAAAGTTGACGAATGTGGCGAACAAAATTAATGAAAGAAGAATTCGATCTCCAGTGCTGTTTCAAATGTTTGACCTCAAATTACAAAAGTTCATTTCTTGAATTTTAATGATTTTAGAAAATTAACAACCAGCAGCATGAAGAAAAAGGGAAAGAGGAATTTGGCAAAATAGGGATATATGGCAACGGGACGTGGCTCCAAATAACAAAGTCATGGCAAGGTTGTCATTTGTGACTGCGCTGGAACAATTTAATTACTGACATATATAACTGCCTGGTACTCTGACAATTAATGTAAGAATGACTTCACCAACGGGTACTAAGAGTTTCAGAGCAGTTATGTGAATCTTACCAATGTCCGCTTGCAAGGAATTAGATTCAATAAACCACACACAAAATATGTCCTTGTCGTATGATCCATTACTTGAAAGTAAGCATTGCGTGAAGATGCATGTCGTCATGTGTCGTGCCTGTGAATTTTATAGTAGCTTTTCACGAATCTTGCCATCAGTCGAAATTGAAATCCTTTTACCACAACTGTAGAAGAATGTCGACACCCAGTAGAACAGAAGTTCCAAAATTAAAATTCTCCACAAGACGATAAACATTTCCTGAATTGTGATCCGCCGGAAATACCGAAGCGTTCTTTTAGACGCCATCTTATGAAATTGACATATACGTCGTGTTAAGTCACTGTAGTGTAACTGCTAACTGAGCCCCAAGTCTCCTCGTTCGTCGTCTGAGTACATACATACATACATCCATAAATACTTTATTCGTCCCAAATGGGCTTTTCAGAGTAAAGTCAAGGGATAACTAATGCTATATACAAGTAAATTAATTAACTAATTAACTAGTAAATGACATAATCGAACCGATTAATTATTGATTAATTAATGTAATAAAAACAAAAGTGGAGCAATTAATTCACTAAAAAATTCGAGAGAAGGCTTCTCCTCAGGCAACGTTTGAAGTCCTGTAGTGTTGGTTTCAACTTAAGAGTCGAATCTAGTGAGTTCCAGAGTTTGACTGTCCTGAAGTGGAAAGTTCAAAGGCATATTTAACATCTGGGAGTTCCTCGTTGTACGCCTTGTGATCATGGCTCTTTGAATATATTTAGAAAATAAAGAGGCTGGAGCGCACCCTGACATACATTTGAAGGCCATTATTGCGTGGCGATAATACAACTGCTGTCTTACAGGTAGCCACTTTAGATCTTTAAGGATAGGGGAAATATGGTCGTATTTCCTTGAGCTCCTAACGATACGAGCCGCGAAATTCTGTACAGCCTGGATCCTACTTAAGTTGTACTCAGAGGTGTTGCTCTAAACATTACAACAATAATATAGCTTGCTAAAAACTAAGGCATTAACTATAATAGTTAAGGTGGTTGGGTCGAAAGCATGTTTAACTCGATTGATCTGGCCTAGGCGCACCATGCAAACGGACACTGTTGAAGCTATGTGATCGTTATATGTCAAGCAGGGATCCAGGACAACTCCCAGATCCTTAGCAACGGTAGCCGGTGTAATTTTTTTTCCCAACAAATTTAGACGAAAATCCACTACTTTGCTGACCATCGCTCTGGTGCCAAAGATAATTAAAAGAGTTTTACTACGGTTTATAAGGAGTTGATTTCTAAAAGTCCAGTTACTAATTCTGCTTAAGTCTTCATTTAATTTGGTAATCTCGCTATAATGAACTGCCACCGCGGCCTCAATCCCGCATACAAAAATTTGGTTTTATCAACAGAGTTGATAATGTAAATTGGACGCCGTATAGAGATTCTCTGTACGGTGGTCAGTTTACATTATCAACTCCGTTGATAAAACAAAATTTTTGTATGTTACCTCCCCACCGACGCAGCACCATGGTTTCTTTAGAAACTACCCCCCGCAATCAAGGGCAAGACGATCTCGTGGAAAGTGTAGTTAACCGAACCTGAAAGCTAAAATTTTACGAGAGTGCTTAGGCCTAATCACTGAAACGAGCGCTTAGGCTTAAACAGTAAACGAGTGCTTTCTTCTTCACACTACCTAGTGAAAAGTGTTGTACGTTATGCGAACCACAAAATGAAAGCTAGAATTACGTGGTGATATTAAAGACTAAAAAAAGTAACCTCGTCTACGAGAGTGAATTTTTGACTTTGCAGAAACAATGGGTCAACCTTTGTGTTGAATTCGCACATTTCTTGTCCACTTTTATGACACTGAAAGAAAACAAAAACGCAAACTAACAAACAACAATCCGATGTGTTGCCGCAAGCAGTATAATGAACTGCCAACGAGGTCCACAATCCCGTAGTCGATGACTGAAAATTGTTCAAGGGCAAGACGATCTCTTGAAAAGTGTAGTTAACCGAACCGCAAAATGAAAGTTACAATTTTACGAGAGTGCTAAAGCCTAATCACTGAAAAGAGCGCTTACGCGTAATCAGTCAACGTGTGCTTTCTTCAAACCGTAAAGTAAAAGCTAAAATTTTACAATAGTGCTTAGGCCTAATCACTGAAACAAGCGCTTACACTTTTGAAATATTGCTATAATGAACTGCCACGGCGGTCCGCAATCCCGTAGTCGATGAATGAAAATTGTCCAAGGGCAAGACCATCTCGTGAAAAGTGTAGTTAACCGAACCGCAAAATGAAAGCTAAAATTTTACGAGAGTGCTTAGGCCTAATAATAGTGTTCTTAACCGAACTACAAAATGTAAGCTAGGATTTTACGAGAGTGCTTAGGACTAACCACGAAAACCAGCGCTTAGGCTTAATCAGTAAACGAGTGCTTTCTTCCTCACACGATCTAGTAAAAAGTGTAGTTAAGTATAATGCAGTGCTTTCTTCTTCACACGATCTCGTGAATAGTGTAGTAAGCCGAACCACAAAATGAAAGCTAGAATTTTACGAGAGCGCTTATGCTCCGGTACAGTACCTGCAGAAGCTGCCAGTGCTTAATTAGGCCTAATCACTGAATCGAGCGCTTAGTCTTATTCAGAAATCGAGTGCTATTGCGAATGAAAGTTAACCGAATTTTAAAATGATTCGTTGAACGCGCTATAAGAACGAGAGATACATATCAACTTAACAAATCGAAAGTGGTTCAGCGTTGTCTGTACTCTTATCGACAACGATATTCGCCATCACAGTGGTCAAAATGTTGTGGATTTAGGAGGTGCAGTGAGCAATTTGCCTCGCGAGGCCAAAAATATCAAACATGTTTGATTTTATCCTCACGGCCTCGCAAGGCAAATTTCTCACCAAATGATTTTCCCGCAAATATGAGGAAACGGATGAGCAAACCGCCTCGCGATGGAGTATGCTCAGCTGTTTCCTCACCGTGTGCGGCGGGCTTAAGTAGGCCAAAAGCATTTGAACAGTAGAAAACTATTTTTTATCTTGGAGCAGCTGCAGTTTACCCCGCCACATCGAGGCCGTTACTGTAAAGGGCTGGCCGCCCGGTACGCGGAAAAAATAAAGTCAAGGTTGCTAAGTATCTTAAGTAGCTGGCTACGCAGTACGCGGTACGCAGAAAGAATTAAATTCAAGATGGCGAGGTATGTTAGCTGACTACGCGGTACGCGTACGCAATGTTAAAAGCGTGCTTAGGCCTAATCACTGAAACGAGCGCTTAGGCTTAATCAATGAACGAGTCCTATTTGCTTCACACAATCTCGTGCAAAGTGTAGTTAGCCAAACCGTAAATTGTAAGCTAAAATGTTGACGAGGGTTTAGGCCTAATCACTACTAGAGGACTATTATTAATAGTCTTCGAGTAGCGAAAAGGTGACGCTTTACTTCGTTTTATTCCCTCTTTCTTCTCTTGTAAGTTATTCACGCAATTTTTTTTATTTTCACTCCACTTTTCTTTTAAAAAATAAAGCGGATGTAAAGAGAAGCGAAAGCCGCCGGTGTGTTAGGTGAGACAGAGAGGGAAAACAAAGCTGAAAAGCCTATTCAAATCGTCGTGTCATTTAACAGCAACACCGGAAAATAACTGGGTGAAACACGAAAATAAACAGGTGTAATGGAAGCGTGCTTGAATTTCGTCAAATTATCCCCAAAATCAGCAAGAATTTGTGACGCTGATGAATAATGAAGCAGTCTCTTTTTCCAAAACGATAGAATTACCTGGTGATAAATAACCTCGTCTAGGAGAGTGAATTTTTGGCTTCGCAGAAACAATGGTCAACCTCAGAGAGTTGGACGATTGGACGTTTGTGTTGAATTCGCACATTTCTTGTCCAACGAGTGCTTTCTTTGAACCGCAAAATGAAAGCTAAAATTTTACGAGAGTGCTTAAGCCTAATCATTTAAAGGAGCGCTTACACTTTTGACATATGGCTATAATAAACTGTCAC
>OX421457.1:7715572-7718072 GCA_949126865.1 Montipora capitata | reverse complement strand
CCCCGTTTTTCTCTTGCTTTCCGCAAATATTTCCACATAAAGGAAAAAAAATGAACGTGTTTGCTCAGTTCTTAGCCTGCGAACACACACGTATTTCCGGCGGTCTGCGTTCATAAGCCACTCAGTTCTTGGTTTTCACGTCACGCAAAGAAAAGATAAAATCCATTCAATAAATTTAGTCAAGAAATTGAGATATTGTAGAAGGGCAATAAATAAACAGCGTGTCTAAGTTTTAGGGTTGTACGATATTCCAAACTCGAGTTATTCGGCAAACGGTACCACTCAAAATTATAGTGTTTAGTATGGATCAGTATGGAGACTCCATGTAAGATTCCCTGGAGATTTTAGTAGGGACCACTGAAAGCGCGTGTTTTAATGTGTGCAGTCATTGGATAATCTTTCATCACGCGCGCGACTATTAATGATCTTGTCTGAAAACATGAGCATTGTGAAATTAGGGGGCCACGCCGGATTACATGGCGGAAGTTCTTAACTCCACCTCAAGCTGAAAAGCCATGTGATTTGCTAACTTTTTTTGTCTCGGGCTGAGACAGATTGAAGAGAGGAACTTGAACATGCGCACTGATTTTGTTTTCGCATCCTGGCAGATGTCTCTTCCTGAATTGACATTTCGCACCCGGGCGGTAATTCAGCCTGTTTTTGCAACAACTTTTAAGCCGGGTGGTTGGTCCGCACATTGAAAGAGGTTTATGCAGGCCGCGCAGTAACGTCAGAGAAGACGCTCTATAAGTTGGCGCCGTATGACTGACCTACTTTATTACTCCTGTTTTCGCTTATGCCTACGTATAAAATAAGCACGAGCAAAACGAAAGGATAACAAAAATTTTGTGGGCACGGCGCTAAATTTTACACGGAAAGGCTAATCTTTACTTTCTTTTTTTTTGTTTTATTAGGAGGAAACACTGGATAATCTTGCTTACTTGATGCCTGGTCTGGGATAACTGATATATAATACATATGTTACTTCAGATATTAGAACCACGTAGTATCGACATTTATTTGACTTTTTAAACTTTTGATCTCAAGAAAACTACTTAGGAGATACAATTTTAACATGTTCCTTTCTGACAAATCAGACCTGATTTTAGAGCCGGTGAATGAGATGTACAAAACAAGAGGCATCAGTTATAAGAATTTTGAATGAAATAATGTCATTTTAGGTGTTCTTATTTTCCGATTCATCGAAGGGAAATTGCAGTTTAACGTAAAAACTACCACAGGTGAGGGTTTCGCTTTATAGCAAGCACCATGGCATATGCCGTACAGAGTGTATCGTATACCATCATTAAACAGCATTGTTTATCTTTTTAATGCATTGATTGTGTTTCAGTGACACTTAATGAGGCACCCCCTCCCCTCCCCGCGATTTCTCCTACGTCCCCCGTTCCAGTTCCTCAAGCCCGTCCTTTTCCAGGTTAAAAGTAATATTAAGGAGTATAAGAAACGACGACGGCTACGGCTACGAAAACGCCACAAAACAAATGCGGTCCTCTGCATAAACAACAACGTGGAATCACTAAATTTGTGGTTTTAACAACAACGTAAGCAAACAATTGACAACCTTCCATTAGCTGTGGTTTCAGTAGTAGCTCTTTTACCCATGGGTAAATAGCGTTTACCCACGGGAAAGTACGGTGTTTTAAAGAGACGTCTATTTCTTATCTCTCTTTTTTTAATGTTGATTTTGTCCATCGCTCCTGTTTTTTAACGCCACTCATTTTTTTTCTACCTCTTTTTTTTGCGCTGTACTTTTTTATGGCGCGCCTTTCCAGTCAATATTCAAACAGCTTTATTAGATTTCTGTGCCGCAATTTTTATTTTGTATCATTCTCTTCCCATAATTAATTTAAATGCAAGTGTTAAGCACATTTTTTTGTTTTCTTTAATCTACATTCGTTCTATATGTGTTTTTTATATTTGTGCTGTATATATATATATATCTTTTCATTCTAATTAAGTATGCAACACGTGATCACATTACCGTGATTCACGTGGGTCATTTTCCGCCATTTTGGCCGCATGTCGTGCGGCTGCGGATGCCTTGCAGCTTTTGAGTCATTTAAGACCTTGTTTTTCACTGAAGAACGTTGCGGCTCGGGTGGATTCATCGAAGTCAGTCTCCCTCTGTCAGGCTATAAACAAAAATTTGAAAGAATGTGCCAGACCTGGACGGTCTCCCTTTTGTGGATTTGTTGTTTCAGATAATTATAAAACCTTCATTTTACAGTTTGCTTTAACGCGTCAGTATTGTTTTAAGTTTTGACACTGCTGGGTTGTACGTACTGACAAATGGTAGGGTTTTCTCGCTAGCTTTGGCTTTTTGTTTAAGTGCCGACTGCCTTCCAGAAAAATTGACCTCAGATGGTGTTCTCTCGATAAGATGCATAGGGTTGCCTCGCCCTTCAAGACGGGCTTTGAATCGAGATAGTGCCTCCTAAAATGTTGTTTTTAAAATATTGGTTCGGCGAAGCCTACTAGC
>OX421457.1:7703072-7710572 GCA_949126865.1 Montipora capitata | reverse complement strand
TTGTGAATGTCGTGACGGCATTTTTTGGTGAAAAAATCTAAAGAGGCAAATTGTCTTTCCCTACATCTAGGTACGACGGAAAGCCGCAAGAATCTGGAACAAAAATTCATCTTTCAAATCGGCACCCTTAATCCTCACGGTATTAACGAACGCTTTTCATTTAACTAATATATTCCTATTTTTCACGTTGCCATGTTACCACCAATAGCGTAGCTCCTACTCTACTATAAAAACTACACGTAACCCATAATCCCTCGATTCGCTCTGACGAAGGGCTAACGCTCGAAACGTCAGCTTTTAGAATCTCTGTACGGTGGCCAATTTACATTATCAACTCCGTTGATAAAACCAAATTCTTGTATAATCCCATGTAATATTCTTTGTAAAATGTCAAATTTTCAAAACATCATTGCTCAGAGCTTATTAGATCTTATGCAATGCACTTTCAATATTCATTACCTTATTAGTGTCGGTTGACTGCTTAGAAAAAGGTAACCTTACACTAATAAAGCAAAACTATATCACATCTTACTGGAAAACAGAAATGCGCTGTTGAGTAGGTCGGTTACGGTGAGACCGCCACCACTATTTATAGCAACGTAACAAGGCCGAAAGCCATTTTTGAAATACTCTCCATCAATTTTACTCAAAAACTTGCCGGTCAGGGTGAAGAGTTGCAGCCTATGGTTATCTGAATCACACACAATGAGTCGGTTGTACTTGTCAATAACGAGTCCAAGAGGACCATCAAACTGGCCATCATTGGACCCCTTACAGCCAATGTCATGTAAATACACTCCTGTTTTGTCAAATACCTTGACACAATTAGCAGAGTAATAAGAAACAAAGAATTTGTTCTGGTGATGAATAGCGCAATCTGAGGATTTATCACAGTCTGGGGCACTGAAGGATTGGAGCAAGTCGTTCCCATCAGGGGAGAGGACCTTGATTTTCTTGTCCAACCAGTCAGTTATGATTATACGACCATCACTAGCAATGGAAGGGCGAACTGGTTTATCAAGATGTTTATCATTGATGTGTTTGATGAAGTGACCCTCCTCACTGAACACACGAAGCTTCTTTTCGCTTCCCAGAACTAAAGTCAGCAGGTCACCAGAGTCTGTAAATACCACAGACCGAGGTGCACCATCAAGTCTTATCTCACTTCGAAACTTTCCTTCTGAGCTAAACAGTTGAATTCGATTCCGGTATCCTGCAACAGCAATCGTTCCCGTTTTCTGACTCACATCAATATCGCGAATGCCATCAAATTCTCCTCGTCCCTTCCCTTCTGAACCAAACTGAAAGGCAAATTGATATTGATGCTGATGAACCTGCACAATCCAAGGACTACCAGTCAGCGGCTGTCCCTCTACACTGTGTTGTCCGGCATCTTGTGGTGCGTATGTCACTGTGTATTTGCCGTCTTTGGTGTCTTTAATATCTGTTTTTAGTTGATCACCTTCTGGAGTCAATATGTCTACTTTGATTTTATCATTTTGTTAATAACATTGAAATCCTTCTGAATCCTTTGTAACAATGACGAAGTATGTCTCCTTCCTTTCTTTTACTTCCTTGCTGTCTTCACCTTCAGCTAAGCACTTTGAGGGATCAGTCTTGGTGACAACAACTCGATCCATAAGATCCAATTTTTTTTCCACCAAGTAATGTACATGTGGCGACATGTAAAGATCGGGTTTTCTTACATTTAACAGTTCATTACAACGTCCGAGGATGGCGTGATTTGTTTGTAGAATTTCGACGCTGAAATTTCTTTCTAAGATACTCTGACAGCGTTCGAAGCAGCTTTTCAGCTGGGTGGCAATCAGCTCGAAGTTTTCCAGTCGCGTTGCGTGATGTTTTTGTTCCGCTTCATAAATTTCACGAAGCTTCTCCTTCATTTTCCTCTCGTGTTCTCGCAAATCACGAATCAATTTTTCCACAGTGTCTGTCATTTTCTTTTCCTCGTTCAAAATTTTAATTTTGTTTTTGTTTCTTAGGTCAGTTTGTTTCTTAATTTCACTCTCATATCTGACAATTTCCGCTTTCACTTTGGCCACAGTGTCGGACATTTGCATCTTTTGTTCTTGTGCAGCTTTCTGAGTGTCTGTCTTAGAGTGTCGATCATGACTCACTACATTTACAGTACATTTGTGGCAAATCAGAACTTTACAGTCTTCGCAGTGAAATTCGAGGGGTTGATCTTCATGATATTGCTGTGAACACATCACGGGTCTGTGGATCAACTCTTGCACATCTCGCGCTTGCAGTTTGTCGATCAAAACATTGCGATGACCCCTTGTGGCCTTCAAGCGTTGGTGAGCTTCAAAACAAGATGCGCACAGAAAATTCTGGCACACAAAACAATAACATGTTGCCGTGTTGTTCTCGTCACAACTGTTGCATCTTTGAGACTGTACGCTTCCATCTTCTAGAGCCAGAACATCCACCAATCGGTTGAGATGAAACGATGACGGCAAATTCTCGAAGGTGTCTGTTTCCGGAATTTGGAATGAAGTCTGGCAAACCGGCCATTTGATTGTCGCTTTTAGCTGTCTCCTTGCGAAGTTTGCATGTCTGTCGAGACACTCCAGGCAGAATGAGTGAAGGCATGGTAATGTCTTGGGATTTGTGACAGTCTCTATGCACAATGGGCATTCTGCTTCCTTTTTAAGAATCTTGAAAAGCTGTTGAACATCCATGATGAAGCTAAGAAACGCAAAAATGAGGGCGTGTGAAATAGTGACGTCACTCCCGGGACTGTGTGTGATTGACACGGAGTCTCTTTTTGTTTCGTGTAAAGCAAATAGTTCGGCGCAAAGGGAAAAACTTGAAATAATTGAAAGAGTTCGCTCAGTTCTTGGTTTTCACGTCAGGTAAAGAAAAAATAAAATCGCTTACCGTTCAATAAATTAAATCAAGAAACTGAGATATTGTAGAAGGGTAATAAATAATCAGCGTGTCAAAGTTTTAGGGTTGTGCGATATTCCAAATTCCAGTTATTCGACGAAGGGTACAACTCAAATTTATAGTGTTTAGTATGTATCAGTATGGAGACTCCATGCATGGGGACACCAACATGGCGGCCGGAAACCAGTGGAAACATCTGGAGTTTACTTCGGCTCCATCAAAACATTTTTTCTCTCTGCTAAAAGCATTCGCATAAACACTTCTCTTAACATATTGGTTATTGCCAACGAGCAAGCCGAGCGAAGACGCGAGGCTTGCGAGGCAGCCAGTTTAATGCCGCGCGAAGTATTGCAGCAGGCAGCAAAAATTCTCGTTCGTGCTGTGAAAAGTGTAACGTAAGTGTAATGTAAGATTCCCTGGGGATTTTAGTAGGGACCAATGAAAGCGCGTACGTACGTGTTTTGATTTGGGATGTCATTAGACAAACTTGCATGACGCGCGCGACTGTTAATGATCTTGTCTGAAAACATGAGCATTGTGAAAATAGGGGTCCACGCAGGATTACATGGCGGAAATTCTTAACTCCAGCTCAAGCTGAACTTTCTTTTCAGTCTGGGCTAAGACACAGAAGAGAGGAACTTGAACTTGCAATTGCGCACTGATTTTGTTTTCGCATCCTGGCAGATGTCTCTTCCTGAGTTGACATTTCTCCCCCACTCCCTCCCCCCCCCGGGCAGTTATCCAGCCTGTTTCTGTAACAATTTTTAAGCGGGGTGGTTGGTCCGGAATTTCTTCCCAAGCTAATACTCGCCTCGTTAAAAGGGCCTTGAGACTCAATCGCATTTATACGAAACGGATTAGTGTTAACAAAAACGCAAGCCAACAACTTTCCCACACACGAAACAAGCACATCGAAAGAGGTTTTTGAAGGCCGCACAGTAACGTCAGAGCAGACGCTTTATAAGTTGGCGCCGTATGACTGAGCTACTTTATTATTCCTGTTTTCGCTTATGCCTACTTTACGGCTTTTCCTACGTATAAGATAAACACGAGCGAAACGAAGGGATAACAAAAATTTGGTGGGCACTGCGCTAAATTTTACATTGAAAGGCTAACCATTATTTCCTTGTTTTTGTTTTATCAGGAAGAGACACTGAATAATATTGCTTACTTGATGCCTGGTCTGGGATAACAGATATATAGTACATATGTTACTTGAGATCTTAAAACCACCTGGTATCGACATTCATTTGACTTTTTAAACTTTTGATCTCAAGAAAACTACTTAGGAGATACAATTTTAATCTGGTCCTTTCTGACAAATCAGATCTGATTTTAGAGTGAATGAGATGTGCAAAACAAGAGGCACCAATTAGAAGAATTTTGAATGAAATAATGTCATTTTAGGTGTTCTTATTTTCCGATTTATCGAAGGGAAATTGCAGTTAAACGTAAAAACTACTATTGGTGAAGGCTTCGCTTTAGAGCAAGCACCGTGGCATATGTATAGAGTGTATCGCATACCATCATTAAAAAGCATTGCTTATCTTTTGAGTGCATTGATTGTGTTTCAGTGACACTTAATGAGGCACCCCCTCCCCTCCCCGCAATTTCTCCTACGTTCCCCGTTTCAGTTCCCCAAGCCCGCCCTTTTCCAGGTTAAAAGTAATATTAAGGAGTTGAAGAAACGACGACGGCTACGGCTACGAAAACGCCACAAAACACGAATATTTGATTGGTTAAAAGAAGAAAAATAATCGTGCTGCACGTGCTGCACGTGCTGCACGCATTTTATCTCGTATTTTGGTGATCCTCTGCATAAACAACAACGTGAAATCACCAAATTTGTGGTTTTAACAACAGCATAAGGCAACTATTAAGAACCTTTCATTTACGGTGCTTCTAAAGGGACATCTCTTTCTTCTCTCCTTTTTCGTAAGAGACAAGTAGTTGTTTACCATTTACAAGCAGAAACCGGTTGGTACAAGGTTTGTTCAAATGGTAAGCAAAAATATCCCGAATGGGAAATTTAGTTGGCATCGGCGTGTACCATTTACAAACACCGTTCAAGGTTACCGAGAGAGTCTGGAGGGAGGCAAAATCATGGGAGTATGCAAATGCTAAACACGTAATCCGTTTGGAAATTCCGTTTGGGAATTTTGGACTACCTTTCAAGAAATCCCGTTTTCTCCGGAAATTTTCCGTTTAAGAAGACCAAAATAGGCTTACCATTTACATTCCAACCGAAATTTCCGGATTTTTGTGGTAAATGGTAAACAACCAACGCTAACCCTAACCCTAGCCCAAAGCCCTCAATTTGGCTAACCCTAGGCCCAACTGGGCCTAAAAGTTGGTTTTTTTCTTCCGCCATTGTCTTTGTCACGCTAGAACTAACAAAAGACCTTTTGCTCGAAAATTTGTCACCTGTCAATCATTGTGACTGTGCCACACCAATCAGAAGCCACCGTTCGTGGGCGAATGGGTTTTTCAAAACTAGGGGGTCTTCTTGCTGCGTTCCCTCAGTCTCTTGCCCCAACTTTCGCGCGGCCAGTTTGCGGAAACTCGTTTCGAAGCTCTTCTGTCGAACAGGAACGCTTGCTGCACAGGCTACCGCTTGAATGACACGGAGTCTTTCTTTTGTGAACAACAATAAAAGCAAGATGACACACGCTAACACCAACCCGGTGTGGCTAACACATATCACGCATGCGCACAACCATTTCACCCGGTCAATTAGCAGCCATGGACAGCTGTTTCGGCCTTTTGGGCTTCATCAGCATGGCGTAGCCAACATACCAGGCGGGTGTGTTTAGCACCCCTTTAAGTGGCACCTTCACGTGCTGTCATTGGATAAACTTGCATGACGCGCTCGACTATTAATGATCTTGTCTGAAAACATAAGCATCGTAAAATTGGGAATTATATGGCCGAAATTCTTCAGTCCAGCTCAAGGTGAAAAGCCATATGATTTGCTAACTTTCTTTTTAGTCTGGGCTAAAACACAGATAGAAGAGAGGAACTTGAACTTGCGCACTGATTTTGTTTTCGCATCCTGGCAGATGTCTCTTCCTGAGTTGACAGTTCGCACCCGGGCGGCAATTCAGCCTGTTTCTGTTACAATTTTTAAGCTGGGTGGTTGGTCCAGAATTTCTTCCCAAGCTAAAACCCGCCTTGTTATAAGGGTCTTAAGACTCAATAGCATTTGTACGAAACGGACTATTGTTAACAAAAACGCAAGCCAACAACTTTCCCACACGCGGAACAGCACATTGAAAGAGGTTTATGCAGGCCGCTCAGTAACGTCAAAGAAGACGCTTTATAAGTTGGCGCCGTATGACTGAGCTACTTAATTACTCCTGTTTTCGCTTATTCCTACTTTTCGTGTGTTCCTACGTATAAAATAAGCACGAGCAAAAGGAGAGGATAACAAAACTTTGGTGGGCACGGCGCTAAATTTTACATTGAAAAGCTAATCTTTATTTCCTTTGTTTTGTTTTATGAGGAGGAAACACTGGATAATCTTGCTTACTTGATGCCTGGTATGGGATGACTGATATATGAAGATATTAAAACCCCCTAGTATCGACATTTATTTGACTTTTTAAACTTTTGATCTCAAGAAAATTACTTAGGAGATACATTTTTAACATGGTCCTTCCTGACCAATCAGACCTGATTTTAGAGTAAATGAGGTGTACAAAGCAAGAGTGACCAGTTAGAAGAATTTTGAATGAAATAATGTCATTTTAGGTCTTCTTATTTTCCGATTTATCGAAGGGAAATTGCATTTAAACGTAAAAACTGCCACCGGTGAAAGCTTTGCTTTATAGCAAGCACCATGGCATATGTACAGAGTGTATCGTATAGCAACATTAAACAGCATTTCTTATCTTTTAAATGCATTGATTGTGTTTCAGTGACACTTGCTGAGGCACCCCCTCCCCCCTCGATTTCCCCTACGTCCCCCGTCTCAGTTCCCCACGTCCGCCCTTTTCCAGGTTAAAAGTGATATTAAGGAGCTTAAGAAACGACGACAAATACGGCTACGAAAACGCCACAAAGCAAGAATATTTGATTGGTTAAAAGAGGAAAAATAATCGTCCTCTGCATAACATGAAATCACCAAATTTGTGGTTTTAAGAACAGCGTAAAGCCTGGTTTTCGCTAGCAACGCAAGCGCAAGCGCAAGCATAAGAGCGCTTATTTCACCGTGAAAACGAGGTTGAGAAAAGCATAAGGACAAGCACAAGGATCAAATTTTTTTCCTTTTCCATGTGATTGCGCTTATGCTTGTGTTCGCTTGCGTCGTGTGAAAACAAAACGCAGCATAAGCACAATTAATCTGGCCAATTAAAGTACTCGTTCCAGATTCCTCTTAGATCTGAGCATTTGAACAAAATGGCGGTTGCTGTGGTTAATTTTGATGCTTATGTCGACGTTCGTTTTCATTAGCATGAGCTGCTTATGCTTGCGCTTCGGCTTGCGTCACTAGTGAAAACCAGGCTTAAGCGAACAATTGAGAACCTTTCATTAGCTGTGACTATACCAGCCCTTTTACACATGGGTAAATAGCGTTTACCCACGGGTAAT
>OX421457.1:7693072-7698072 GCA_949126865.1 Montipora capitata | reverse complement strand
TCTGTGAGACTGTACGCTTCCATGTTCTAGGGCCAGAACATCCACCAATCGGTTGAGATGAAACGATGACGGCAAATTCTCGAAGGTGTCTCTTTCGGGAATTTGAAATGAAGTCTGGCAAACCGGACATTTGATTGTCGCTTTTAGCTGTCTCCTTGCGAAGTTTGCATGTCTGTCGAGACACTCCAGGCAGAATGAGTGAAGACATGGTAATGTCTTGGGATTTTTGACTGTCTCTATGCACAATGGGCATTCTGCTTCCTTTTTGAGATCCTTGAAAAGCTGTTGAACATCCATGATGAAGCCAAGCATCGCAAAATGAGGGAGTGTGAAATAGTGACGTCACTGAAATCCCTGGACTCTGTGCGGTCGAATGGATAACCCCGCTACTTTCCGCTTTGAGTGACACGGAGTGTTTTTTATCACATTCTAATGCACTTCATCACGAACTAACACTCATTTTAAAACCCGAAATTTTAATTCGGCTGAAAACTCAGGGTGCTTACCATTAAGCTAAACCGACCGGCCAGAGACCGATCCAGTAAAAATGGAACGACATTTTCCGATTGTAGCGATGCAACTAAATGACGGTCCTCTCTTCCTGATTCTCCCACTCCATGGTTTTCCTAAACTATCATGGAGGACGCAATAGTTGCGATGCTTTGCTTAGATTCTGAGGAGTGAGGAAGACATTGTTTGAGAATCTTCAGTTAGGACTGCTTGTGACCGTTCAAAAGATTCTCTACCATTTCTGCATGAACAAAATTTTGAAAACAAAAAGCGGGAAATGCGTGTAAATCAATGTTTCGGGTAAATCAAAATTCAACGCGTTTCCTCAGTTCTTGATTTTCACGTCACCCAAAGAAAAAACAAAAGAGAGAGATGAGATCAAAAGTTTAAAAAGTCAAATAAATGTCGTTACTACGTGGTTTTAATATCTCAAAATTTATTAAATAGCAGTTAGACCAGACCAGGCATCAAGTAAGCAAGATTATCCAGTGTTTCCTCCTGATAAAACACAAAAAAGGAAATAAAAATTAACCTTTCAATGTAAAATTTGGCGCCGTGCTCACCAAATTTTGTTGTCCTTTCCTTTTGATTGGGCTTATTTTATACGTAGGAACAGCCGTAAATTAGGCATAAGCGAAAACAGGAGTAATAAAGTAGCTCAGTTACACGGCACCAACCTATAAAGCATCTTCTCTGACGTTACTGCGCGGCCTGCATAAACCTCCTGCAATGCGTTTGTTTTGCGTGTGTGAAAGTTTCATAGGCATGGTTTTTGTTTCCTCTTGGGACCGTCCGGGAAGTCCGAAGAGAAACTGGATTCAATGCTTATGCAAAATTTGGGGGGACAAACAAAGAATATTGTGGTATTTTCCAAAGTGGACTATTGGCTGTTAAAACAATGACTTTTTTGTTCCGTGGTTGGCAAATTTGAATTCCGTCGTTTTCATCTTAGCGTGGACACACGATGGGAAAACATGTTCTTTGAAGTTTGAGTTTGGCAGCCGTTAACTTAAGCAAACTTTTGCTTGCGATAGTTTGACTGAACGTATTTGAAGCATACCTTATCAGATCAGGGTTAATTTCTTAGAAAAGGTCACATCTTTGATATCCAGTCTTGCTGCCATTCTAGGAAAACTTGCATGAACATCCCTCCAACTTCGAAGGATTGAAGACAAAACTTGTCATGTTTGCAAGCAGTTAGAGCATGTTTTCCCCGTGACGTGTCCACGCTTAGGTAAAAACGACGGTATCAAAGGAAACGTGACGTCAATGTTTGTAAAGAAGAAATTCACTATAGCCTTTTTTCCATTAGTGTAGCAGCTCTCGTAAGCTGTTATTCTTTGGTAGTGTAAGCAGCTTTTTGTCTTTTGCTTTTGGATAGAGTGGCGAGCCAATCACCCGTTACGAGAGCTGCTGTATTTCTCTGATAACCTAACGTCATTCTGGCGTTGACTCGTTCCCAGTCGTCTCCCGTTACGTCTTGCTCACGCCGGTGGGCTCCTGAGCAGGGTTTTCGTTTGAGGCCGGAGGCCGGACGTTTCGTCCAGTCGTTTCCCATTCCATGTCAGGAACTTTGATGCCAATATTTCAGGGGTTTGTTATATTTTTTATTATTGGTAATGGTCATGGTAATGAATTTATATAGCGCATTTTCTATTAACGTATTCAAATGCGCTTTACAAGCAAGTGATCTATGGGTGAGATCGGACATCAGCATATACACGTCAGGCGCCGCTGGCAGCCGCTATCAGTCCATTAGCGATCTCACCCAGCACATGGATGAATGAAATGAGGCCTGACCATAACACCGGGAGCTCCATTCCATACTCTTTACAAATATAGTGTGTGGGTTCTTTTACCTCCCACCAGGAGCCCATCTGGAGCGTGCAACTTCCATACAGCGTCTGTGAAACGGCGTTTTCACAAGTAGGTTTATTTTTAGACTAGCCCTTCCCGCGAATTAGGTCAAAAAGCAAAGAGAGTTCCGGTTCGGTGACCCTATGACGTCAGCGTAATTTCTTGTAATTGCTCATCGGGCTCCTGTGGGAGTCTCATTCGCGGGAAATTCAATCTAAAAATAAATCGGTCTGTGAAAACGCCGTTACACGAACACAGTAGAGTTGTAGGCTCCGGGTCATGGGTTCCTGGTCCCACAGGATTATGAACATTGAAGGATTGTGAGACGGGGCCTACGGTTTATAGTCCTTATCCGAGAAGACTTGAAAGTCTTAACCAATTGCGGATGTAATTACAAAGGCAGCACTTTCTTCTCAGTTATTTTAAGACCCTGAGTGTTGGTCCGGCCGGAGTCGATCTCACGACCTCCCGCACGGCAACCCGATGCTCAACCAACTGAGCCACCGGTTTACTTACCTTTTAAAGAGAATTTGAGTGAACCCCCGCCTTGCCTGGGAAACAGATTCTTGGGTTCGTGAAACACTGGAAACAGCGTTTCTGAATGTTCTATTTTTTAAGTTTCCTGGGGGAGCATGCGCCCTAGTAGCTCTCCCCTTCGGCGCTCGCAAGGCGTCTTGCCGTGCCAAAAAATGTCACTTCCGGTGCTTTCAGAAATATGTCCGCTACTTTACAAAACTGTTCAAAACCCTGAGACGTGCGTGTCAGATTTCAACGCGCGCTGCCTGGCTTGCTTGAGGGAAACAAAAATGGATAATTGCAATTCGCTGGTATGAACCAGACAAGCAGCTCTTTTCCTTCCGGGCCCAACAATTTTAACACTGATCTGTTCCAAGTTTTCTTTTGATCTTATGTTAAGGTTAAAACTGCGTGTATGTTGAAAGATTTGTAGAACTGAACATAGGCAAAGATCTTTTAAAAGCTTATTTCAATCGCCATATTCATGCAGAAATAACTCATCGTTCACATCTCAGTTCTTCAGTTTTTGCAGGTTCAGGAAAATATTTATAATTTGTGCCAGTATTAAACCTTTCACAGATGTCTGGAAATCCTGAGCACAGTTTCAGGTGCTTACCATCTTGTTTTTCGTTAATAGAATATTTTCCCAATCTCATAATGCAATACGTTCTGGGAGATTCTTTACAGAAAAACAATACAAGTTATTTGCTCTTGGGACTGTATCATGCAGTGCTTCCGTAAACCAAAATGAACTGTATCATGGGATTTGCGAAAATATCAAATGTAATAAGCTTAAAGCCTGGCTGTCACTAGCGATGCAAGCACAAGCGCAAGCGTAAGTAGCTAGTAGTGAAAGCGAACGTCGACACAAGCGTCAAATTCAACCACTGCATCCGCCATTTTGTTCAAATGCTCAGACGCAGGGAATCTGGAACGAGTGCTTTAATTGGAGTAGCAAATTTCCTTGTATTTATGCTGTGTTTCGTTTTAAACACGACGCAAGCAAATGCAAGCATAAGCGCAAGCACAAGAAAAAGGAAAAATTTTGATCATGGTGCTTGTGCTTATGCTTGCGTCAACCTCGTTTTCACGATGAAATAAGCGGGTCTCTTGTTGTGAGGTGCAGGGATGGCGTAGTGGTGAGAGCACTCGCCTCCCACCAATGTGCCATAAGGCAACCCAGTAATAAACAAACCAAATTTTCAAAAGAATAAAATGTAGTTGAAAGACTATATACTAAATATCGAGATCGTTAAATTATCCGTCACGCTTGTTTATCCCAAGAGGTTCTGTAGTTTGTGCTCTTTCAATAGGATGGGCTTCCCGAGCTTTCCTAAAAGAGTCACATTAATTGATGAGCTTTTCGATGGGAACGAGTAACTATGACTATGTAATGGTTATTACTAAGAGAGCGTTCTGAGGCTGTGGTCTGGATATAACTACTAGTTCATAATGAACACATGATGACGTCATTCCCGCCTTTGCATGGTTGTTTCTTCAAACAGTCAAATGGCGAGCGATAGATCCGTAAAGCTCTCTGAAGCTCACGTAAAATCCTTCTCTGAAAAACGAGAAAATGTTAACAAGAACAAAATCTCACGAGTCAGTGCATTATAGAGATTTAGCATCACGTTCACGTGAAACGCGAACAGCAAAAGTGACCACGTGACCATGAATTTCCATGCATTTTCTATGTTTGCCGGCTGCCGCTTGCCGTTTTTACGTGAAAGTGCGTATTTTCCGGTTGCCGTATACGTGAAATGTTCTTCTACGTAAGAAGTTGTTTACGGCATGAAATGTACCCCAAAACCATTTTGCGGTAAGCCAAAGGAGGAAAAATAAGGTTTCATGATAATAGATAGTTCATAACTGACTCCTGCTGCAAATTTCTTCATGAACTCATGTTGACTCTCTGTTGACCAAGAAAACAACTTCATCGAAACTCTTTGTGTAGCGTCTTTTTACACAAACAATGTTTAAAAAGACTCCGAGTTTTGTTTTTGTTTTTTAGTAACTAAATCCTCGAGTTGTCGTGGGTCAAGTGAAACGTGAAACGGCAAGCCGACGTTTCCCGTTTAACGTAAACGTGATGCTAAATCTCTCTATTGTTCTTGCCA
>OX421457.1:7653072-7685572 GCA_949126865.1 Montipora capitata | reverse complement strand
CGGAAAATGATCATTTTGCAGCCGAAATTGCCCCTTTGCCATCCATTTATCATCGTGTTGCAAAGGAACGAGCACGGTGACCCCCAATTTTAAATGGTTTTACACGGAAGACATATTTTAAGGAGAAAAAAAGTTGGATAGTAGAATTTGTATTATTTACATATAAACGACGTGAAACTGCATCTGCAGTCTGACACTGAATGCAAGGCGATGACTGTAGCGGTCCAATTTGCTTACATTTCTTTGCAAGATTGAGCAATTTGAAATCACCTCCTTAACGATTATAGCCCGGACAAACAAGTAGGTTCACGTTTTCAGCAATATTCAGTAGCTTTTACTACATAACAACAATTTTTCCGGTTGATCTAGTTTCGAACGCTTCTCGCGAAATTTGGTAAAAAAAACTTAAAATAAAGAGCATACAGCGCGAAAACAAGCACAGCGACCCCATCTTTTTATTGCATTTTTTAAATCTCCTGTGTATGAATATCAATTGTGCCAAGTTTGAAAAAAATCTGGATAGAACGTCATTTTCATGGGAATTACCTTAAGGCCTAGCCAAAAGGGAAATGTTTGGCAACCAAACAACATCAAACATTGTTTGGTAACCAAACGTTCTACCGTTTGGCCAACTTGTTTGGTGCTGTTTGATCGTGTTTGGTCGAGTTTGATAAAATTTCAAGGCCATCAAACATTCGATCAAACAACAACTTAAAACATTTCTTTTATTCTCGTGTTTGATGTGCGAAGTTTTGTTCGTTTGGACAGCCGTACCAAACATATTTGGTGCGCTCATGCCTACCACGCTTGCTCAGCCGCTTGAATCCACGTGTGGTTTACGTATTCTGACTCATGGTTCTTTGCTTGTGGAGTTTGATCTGAGTTAGATCAAACATGTTTTAACCGTTTGGCCACTCAATTCAACATCAGCATGTTTGGTGACCAAAAAATGTTTGATGTTGTTTAATCGCCAAACATTTCCCGTTTGGCCAGGCCCTTAGGCAAAACGTTAAACAGGAAAAATAATCGTGCTGCACATGTGGCACGCATGTTAGCACATGTCATTTGTTTGCGGTACTCTGCTTAATAGGCCTTTTGCAAGTAACGATCACATGGTACAAAATCCGCCATGCTGTACGGCAAGCTCATTATTATTCCCCCACTGGGACATTAAAACAAAGGCAAGTCAAGCTTGACTGGTTCAGGTCTCTTAGTTTTAATGTCCCAGTGGGGGAATAATAATGAGCTTGCCCACATTTTAACAACATTTTGAGGTTTTAACGGGAGCATTAGAATGCGAATCTTTTGTTCTCTATAGGTAGTTTGCAAACGATTTCTAGAGACACTGATAACAATGCTGCAATGTACAATTGCTGGTGGACGAACAAAAGGAGCAAATTAATGAGAGATAGTTGTATAAAGTAAAAAAAACAAAAACAGCAGTAGACTAGCAACCTTTGTGGCATGATTATGGTGCTGCAGCAAGAATCCCCCTGCAGGAAGGGGTTTCTCTCCACTAACTGAAATAATAATCTCTAGTAAAGTGGGTAGGTGTGGGGAAAATACTGTGTGTGTGGATGGTGAGTTGAGGGAAAATCATAACCAAAAATTAGTTAATACACCTGTGTTTCATTTTGCATGGGATTTCTTTGGGTTTTGGAACTGCCCTTTCCTGTTTTTTAAGAACGAAGGGTTTGTGTAGGTACCCTATAATATTAACATGAGAAATGTCCCCAGTAGGGTGGTCACATTACAAGTCTAGACTCACAGGGGGTCGTGGTGCTCTTCCACAGCGGGTCCTGGTCCGAAAAGTGACAAAGGCGCTACTGATTCCATAATATTCTTTGTAAAAATGCAAATTTTCAAAGCATCATTGCTCAGAGCTTATTAGAGCTTATGCAATGCACTTTCAATATTCATTACTTTATTCTCGGCTGACTGAATAGAAAACGTTAGCCCTATGCTAATAAAGCAAAAATATATCACATCTTAATGGAAAAGAGAAATGAGGCTGTTGACGTAGTCGCCTACTATGAGACTGCCACCACTGTTTATAGCAACGTAGGAAGGAAAGCCATTTTTGATATACTGTCCATCAATTTTACTCAAAAACGTTCCGCTCAGGGTGAAGAGTTGCAGCCTTTGGTTACGTGAATCACACACAATGAGTCGGTTGTACTTGTCAATAACGAGTCCACCAGGACCATCAAACTGGCCATTATTGCACCCCTTACAGCCAATGTCATGTAAATACAGTCCTGTTTTGTCAAACACCTTGACACAATTAGCAGAGTAATAAGAAACAAAGAATTTGTTCTGGTGACAAATAGCGCAGCATGGGTATTTATCACAGTCTGGGGCACTGAAGGATTGGAGCAAGTCATTCCCATCAGGGGAGCGGACCTTGATTTTGTTGTCCCCATGGTCAGTTATAATTATACGACTATCACTCGCAATGGAAAGGTGACGTGGATTATCAAGATGTTTATCATTGATGTGTTTGATGAAGTGCCCCTCCTCACTGAACACACGAAGCTTATTGTCGCTTCTCGGAACTAAAGTCAGCAGGTCACCAGAGTCTGTAAATGCCACAGAAAAAGGTTCACCATCAAGTTTTATCTCCCTTCGAAACTTTCCTTCTGAGTTCAACAGTTGAATTCTTTTATTCCCCACATCTGCAACAGCAATAGTTCCAGTTTCATCACTCACATCAATATCGAAAATGCAATCAAATTTTCCTTGTCCCTTCCCGTTTAAGCCAAACTGAAAGGCAAATTGATATTGATGTTGATGAACCTGCACAATCCAAGGACTACCAGTCTGTCCATTCACAAGGATCTCTACTCTGTGTTGTCCGGCACACTGTGGTGTGTATGTCACTGTGTATTTGCCGTCTTTGGTGTCTTTAATGTCTGTTTTTAGTTGATCACCTTCTGGAGTCAATATGTCGACTTTGATTTTATCATCTTGTTGATAACATTGAAATTCTTCTGAATCCTTTGTAACAATGACAAAATATGTCTCCTTCCTTTCTTTTACTTCCTTGCTGTCTTGACCTTCAGCTAAGCACTTTGAGGGATCAGTCTTCCTGACAACAACTCGATCCATAAGATCCAATTTCTTTTCCACCAAGTAATGTACATGTGGCGACATGTAAAGATCGGGTTTTCTTACATTTAACAGTTCATTACAACGTCCGAGGATGGCGTGATTTGTTTGTAGAATTTCGACGCTGAAGTTTCTATCCAAGATACTCTGACAGCGTTCGAAGCAGCTTTTCAGCTTGCTGGCAACCAGCTCGAAGTTTTCCAGTCGCGTTGCGTGATGTTTTTGTTCCGCTTCATAAATTTCACGAAACTTGTCCTTCATTTTCCTCTCGTGTTCTCGCAAATCACGAATCAATTTTTCCACAGTGTCTGTCATTTTCTTTTCCTCGTTCAAAATTTCCACTTTGTTTTTGTTTTTTAGGTCAGTTTGTTTCTTAATTTCACTCTCATATCTGACCATTTCCGCTTTCACTTTGGCCACAGCGTCGGACATTTGCATCTTTTGTTCTTGTGCAGCTTTCTGAGTGTCTGTCTTAGAGTGTCGATCGTGACTCACTACAGTACATTTGTGGCAAATCAGAACTTTACAGTCTTCGCAGTAAAATTCGAGAGGTTGATCTTCATGATATTGCTGTGAACACATCACGGGTCTGTGGATCAACTCTTGCACATCTTGCGCTTGCAGTTTGTCGATCAAAACATTGCGATGACAGGCGCGTAGCGTGGTCATTTTTTCAAGTACGCACAAGTACATATGATCTGGAATTGTCAAGGACGTTCTAGGAACGTCGCTTCTTTGTCAAGAACGTTCTTGGACCGTCGCTCCTTTGCAACCTCGCCTTTTTGTTGCACGCAGCCCAAACAACACTGCATTGTTAGTGCAAAAAAAGTACAATGCAAAACTAAGTTAGAACATGGTATAGCTTGTGTTTTAGTTTTTAGAATTTCATCAAAGTGGTGCTTTCATTACGAAATCTTCGTTGCGTACAAGTAAAATGTTAAAAAATAGAAACAATTGCTAAAAAATTCAAAATTTTCTGGTCACTTCAAGTACGCACGTGCGTATATGCGTATAGGACGCTACGCGCCTGGATGACCCCTTGAGGCCTTCAAGCGTTGGTGAGCTTCAAAACAAGATGCGTCACAACTGTTGCATCTTTGAGACTGTACGCTGCTATCTTCTAGAGCCAGAACATCCACCAATCGGTTGAGATGAAACGATGACGGCAAATTCTCGAAGGTGTTTGTTTCGGGAATTTGGAATGAAGTCTGGCAAACCGGACATTTGATTGTCACTTTTAGCTGTCTCCTTGCGAAGTTTGCATGTCTGTCGAGACACTCCAGGCAGAATGAGTGAAGGCATCAGTGGTAATGTCTTGGGATTTTTGACAGTCTCTATGCACAATGGGCATTCTGCTTCCTTTTTAAGAATCTTGAAAAGCTGTTGAACAACCATGATGAAGCCAAGCATTGCAAAAGGAGGGCGTGTGAAATATTGACGTCACTGAAATTCCGGGACTCTGTGCGGTCGAGTGGATAACCCCCGCTACTCTGGTCTAATCGAGTGCATAGCATTTTACTGCACTTCATCAAGAACTAACACCCAACCTGAGATTTTGTTTTGGCTGAAAACTCAGGGTGCTTACCATTAAGCCAAACCGACCATCCAGAAACCGGTCGGACGAACGGCTGAAAATGGAACGACAATTTCCGATTGTAGTGATGGACTGAACTAAATGACGGTCCTCTCTTCCTTATTCCTTATTCCTCCAGTCGATGGTTTTCCTAAACCATCATGGATGACGCAATAGTTCCGATGCTTTGCTTAGATTCTGAGGAGTGAGGAAGACATCGTTTGAGAATCATCAGTTAGGACTGCTTGTGACCGTTCAAAAGAGCCTCTACGACTTCTGTATGAACAAAATTTTGAAAAGAAAACGCGGGGAAATGGGTATTTGCTCAGTTCTTGGTTTTCACGTCACGCAAAGAAAAAATAAAATCGCTTACCATTCAATAAATAATAACAATAATAATAATAATAATAATAGTAATAATAATAATAATAATAATAATTATTATTATTATTATTATTATTATTATCACTATCATTATCATTATCATTATTGGAACAAGAAGTGATTTTGAAAAACATTTGACTATGAAAAATTGCGATAAAATATTGCTTAAAATCATTTTAAGATTTAAAAAAAATTGCTAAAAAGCGACGACGTTTCGACGTTAGCTAAACGTCATTATCAAGTCAAAATATGTCAGTGAGTTTCGGTCTATAAATACTAAAAAAACACTAGCTGGTTAAAAGCTGTAATATGAGTAAATAATTATTATTTGAGTAAATATGAGTAAATATGAGTAAATAATTATTAATACTTCCTAATCTTTCTAATATTATGTAGGTAATAAAACGCGGTATTACAGATTTTGGTTACTTGCGTTTACATTGACAACTTTCTTATCGAATCATGCACCAAGATTTTTAACACACGAACTAGGATAAATATCATATTCACCTACAGAGATATTGCATACATCATTGATCTTAGCTAATTGTTGTCTAGTTCCTATTAATATCAACTCAGTTTTATCATCATTAATCATTAACCTATCTCCAATCATCCAATTCCTTTAGTCACTAATACATCTATTCATAACACTAATAGCTTCATCCGGACTGGACGTATCATCAGACTTAAAACTAAGATACAATTGCGTATCATCAGCAAAACAATGTACGTTAGGAAGATGTTTCTCTATGATAGTACATAGCTTAGACGCATAAACTACAAATGATTAAGGCCCAAGGCAGGAGCCTTGTGGAACACCACAGTCCAAGTCAAAATTATTTGACAGAGTTTCATGTATAGAGATTCGCTGACTTCTTTGAGAAAGATAGGAGTAGAACTAATTGAGAGCATTCCCACGTAGATCAGCTTCATTATACAAACGATCGAGCAACACATCATGGCCACTGTGTCAAATGCTGCACCGAGATCCAATGAAACCAGCAACGTTATATAATGGGAGTTCATCTTTAGAAGACTATCATTCATTACTCTCAGTAATAATGCAGTCTTAGTGCTGTGATGTCTATATGCAGATTGGAACAAGGGATAAATGCCATTTTCCATCATATACTCATGCAACTGATTAAAGACAGCTCTTTCAGTTAGTCTTTACACAAACTGTAGACTACCTACTGGCCTATAGTTCTTAAATACCAGATCCAGACCGGTGTTCTTTAATAACGGATTAATCATTAAGTCAAGAAATCGAGATGTTGTAGAAGGGTAATAAATAAACTGCGTGTCAAAGTTTTAGGGTTGTGCAATATTCCAAACTCGAGTTATTCGGCAAAGGGTACCACTATATGGCGGAAATTCTTAATTCCAGCTCAAGCTGAAAAGCCATGTGATTTGCTGATTTTTTATTTTTAGTCTGGGCTAAGAGACAGATTGAAGAGAGGAACTTCAACTTTCGCACTGATTTTGTTCTCGCATCCTGGCAGATGTCTCTTCTTGAGTTGACATTTCGCACCTGGGCGGTAATTCAGCCTGTTTTTGTAACAATGTTCAAGCCGGGTGGTTGGTCCGAAATTTCTTCCTGAGCTAAAACTCGTATTGTTATACGGGCCTTAAGATTCAATCGTATTTGTACGAAACCGATTATTGTTAACAAAAACGCAAGCCAACAACTTTCCCACACGCGAAACAAGCACATTAAAAGATGTTTATGCGGGCCGCGCAGTAACATCAGAGAAGACGACGCTTTGTAAGTTGGCGCCGTATGCGGACTGAGCTACTTTATTACTCCTGTTTTCGCTTTTGCCTACTTTGCGGCTGTTGCTACGTATAAAATAAGCACGAGCAAAAGGAAAGGATAACAAAAATTTGGTGGGCACGGCGCTAAATTTTACATTGAAAGACTAATAATGTAATAAGCTTAGAGCCTGGTTGTCACTAGCTTATGCTATTGAAAACGAAAGTCGACATAAGCATCAAATTCAACCCCGGCATCCGCCATTTTGTTTAAATACTCAGACGCGACTGACGCCGGTGGGCACGTGAGCAGGGTTTTCGTTTGAGGCCGGACGTTTCGTCCGGTCGTTTCACCCATTCCATGTCCGGAACTTTGATGCCAATATTTCAGGGGTTTGTTTTATTTTTTATTATTATAATTTTTTTACTTACATTTTAAAGAGAATTTGAGTGCACTCCAGCCTTGCCTGGGAAACAGATTATTGGGTTCCAGAAACACTGGAAACAGCGTTTCTGAGTGTTCTATTTGTAAAATTTTACAATGCCCCCTAGTAGCTTTCGCCTTCGGAGCTCGCAAGGCACCTTGCCGGGACAAAGACTGTCACTTCCGGTGCTTTCAGAAATATGTCCGCTACTTTACAAAACTGTCGAAAACCCTGAGACGTGCGTGTCATATTTCAACTCGCGCTGCCTGGTTCGCTTGAGGGAAACAAAAATGGATACTTGCAACTTGATTCGCTGGTATGAACCAAACAAGCAGCTCTTTTCCTTCCGGGGCCCAACAATTTTAACATTAATCTACTCATTTTGAAAACCCTGTCTCTTCACATGTTCCAAATTTTCTTTTGATCTTACGTTAAGGTTAAAACTGCATGTATGTTAAAAGACTTGTAGAACTGAACGTAGGCGAAACGTTCTAAGATCTTTCAAAACATTATTTCAATCGCAATATTCATGCAAAAATTTCTAGTCACCCCGATTTTCATCGTTCACATCTCTTCTTGTTCGTGCGTTGTTTTATGTTCTACTGTTTTTACAGGTTCTGGAAAATACCTCTAATTTGTGTCAGTATTAAACCTTTCACAGATATCTGGAAATCTTGAGCACAGTTTCAGGTGCTTACCATCTTCTTTTTCGTTAATAGACTATTTTCCCTATCGCATAATGTAATAAGCTTAGAGCCTGGTTGTCACTAGCTTATGCTAGTGAAAACGAACGTCGACATAAGCATCAAATTCAACCACGGCATCCGCCATTTTGTTTAAATACTCAGACGCGGGGAATTGGCCAGACGTAGCAAATTTTCTTGTGCTTATTCTGTGTTTCGTTTTCACAAGACGCAAGCGCGCAAAGCACAAGGAAAAGGAAAATTTTGATCCTTGTGTTTGTGCTTATGCTTGTCTCAACCTCGTTTTCACGGTGAAATAAGCGCTCTTATGCTTGTGCTTGCGTCCCTAGTGAAAACCAGGCTTAAGTCTTGTACAGCGTTGGATAAGAGAAGATCGTGATCAGTTAAAATTGATTAAATAGTATTTATGAAATTCAAGTAGACTTCTGAAAGACTGATAAGCCATGTTAACATGAAAGCACTTTCTTCGTCAATTCAAATTTTTCCTTTAATCTAATCTTAACTGAAAAGTGCTTCTCCTTAATTGGAGAAAGTTGTAACCAGCTTAACACATTACTGCACAACCTTGTTCCCAGGACATTTCCCTCACTTGGAGGGGGAAGCGCCCTCGGAACGAGGTTGATTACTGCCTACAATAGCTACCTTTAAAACACTGAGATCAAATTGTAAGCAAACACTTAATTCACAGAAAAGATGACAAAACAAAATACCTCCAAAATTATCCATTTGAAACTAAAAATAATGTTTTTTTCCAGTGGACTTTTCCCCGTTTTTCTCTTGCTTTCCTACAGGGTAGTTGCAGATTCTAGTGCGTAGCTCTCTTCATTGGAAAGGTATAAGGGAATCTTGGCTTTCTTTACATTTTGTTTCATTAACGTATGAGTTTGCACAGATGGCATCAATCATGCTATTTAAAAATTGACTTCAAATGCTAAAAGAACTTCTTAAACTTTAGTTAAACCTCCAATTTTAAGCCTTTAAGCTTTCATAACGAGTCAGTTAATTATTAACCAGTTAAAGGCGCTAGTTATCCCATAATATTCTTCGTAAAATTTCGAATTTTCAAAGCATCATTGTTCAGAGCTTGTTACAGCTTAGGCAATGCATTTTCAATATTCATTACTTTATCGTGGGCTGACTGATTGGAAAACTATAACCTTATGCTAATAAAGCAAAAATATATCACATCTTAATGGAAAACAGAAATGCGGCTGTTTTTCGCGTCGGCTACTATGAGACTGCCACCACTGTTTATAGCAACGTAAGAAGGCCGAATGCCATTTTTGAAATACTCTCCATCAATTTTACTCAAAAACTTGCCGCCCGGGGTGAAGAGTTGTAGCCGTTGGTTACCTACATCACACACAATGAGTCGGTTGTACTTATCAATATTAAGTCCAGTAGGATTATTAAACTGGCCATCATTGGACCCCTGACAGCCAATGTCATGTAAATACACTCCAGTTTTGTCAAATACCTTGACAAAATTAGCATGGTAATAAGAAACAAAGAATTTGTTCTGGTGATAAATAGCATAATATGGGGATTCATCACAGTCTGGGGCACTGAAGGATTGGAGCAAGTCATTCCCATCAGGGGAGAGGACCTTGATTTTCTTGTATGACGAGTCAGTTATGATTATACGACCATCATTCGCAATGGAAAGGAGATGCGGTTTATCAAGATGTTTATCATTGATGTGTTTGATGAAGTGACCATTCTCACTGAATAGATGAAGCTTATTGTCGCTTTTCCGAAATAAAATCAGCAGGTCACCAGAGTCTGTAAATGCCACAGACCAAGGTGCACTATCAAGTCTTATCTCCTCTCGAAACTTTCCTTCAGAGCTGAAGAGTTGAATTCTTAGATTCAGCCCATCTGCACAAGCAATCGTTCCCGTTTTCTGACTCACATCAAAGTCGTAAATGACACCAAATTTTCCTTGTCCCTTCCCTTTTGAACCAAACTGAAAGGCAAATTGATATTGATGCTGATGAACCTGCACAATCCAAGGACTACCAGTCAGCGGCTGTCCATTCACAAGGATCTCCACTCTGTGTTGTCCGCCACACTGTGGTGTGTATGTCACCGTGTATTTGCCGTCTTCGGTGTCTTTAATGTCTGTTTTTAGTTGATCACCTTCTGGAGTCAATATGTCGACTTTGATTTTATCATCTTGTTGATAACATTGAAATCCTTCTGAATCCTTTGTAACAATGACAAAATATGTCTCCTTCCTTTCTTTTACTTCCTTGCTGTCTTGGCCTTCAGCTAAGCACTTTGAGGCATCAGTCTTGATGAGAGAAACTCGATCCATAAGATCCAATTTCTTTTCCACCAAGTAATGTACATGTGGCGACATGTAAAGATCGGGTTTTCTTACATTTAACAGTTCTTTACAACGTCCGAGGATGGCGTGATTTGTTTGTAGAATTTCGACGCTGAAGTTTCTTTCTAAGATACTCTGGCAGCGTTCGAAGCAGCTCTTCAGCTGGGTGGCAACCAGCTCGAAGTTTTCTAGTCGCGTTGCGTGATGTTTCTGTTCCGCTTCATAAATTTCACGAAACTTGTCCTTCATTTTCCTTTCGTGTTCTCGCAAATCACGAATCAATTTTTCCACAGTGTCTGTCATTTTCTTTTCCTCGTTCAAAATTTCAACTTTGTTTTTGTTTTTTAGGTCAGTTTGTTTCTTAATTTCACTTTCATATCTGACAATTTCCGCTTTCACTTTGGCCACAGCGTCGGACATTTGCATCTTTTGTTCTTGTGCAGCTTTCTGAGTGTCTGTCTTAGAGTGTCGATCGTGACTCACTACAGTACATTTGTGGCAAATCAGAACTTTACAGTCTTCGCAGTAAAATTCGAGAGGTTGATCTTCATGATATTGCTGTGAACACATCACGGGTCTGTGGATCAACTCTTGCACATCTTGCGCTTGCAGTTTGTCGATCAAAACATTGCGATGACCCCTTGAGGCCTTCAAGCGTTGGTGAGCTTCAAAACAAGATGCGCACAGAAAATCCTGGCACACGAAACAGTAACATGTTGCCGTATTGTTCTCGTCACAACTGTTGCATCTTTGAGACTGTACGCTGCTATCTTCTAGAGCCAGAACATCCACCAATCGGTTGAGATGAAACGATGACGACAAATTCTCGAAGGTGTCTGTTTCGGGAATTTGGAATGAAGTCTGGCAAACCGGACATTTGATTGTCGCTTTTAGCTGTCTCCTTGCGAAGTTTGCATGTCTGTCGAGACACTCCAGGCAGAATGAGTGAAGACATGGTAATGTCTTGGGATTTTTGACAGTCTCTATGCACAATGGGCATTCTGCTTCCTTTTTAAGAATCTTGAAAAGCTGTTGAACATCCATGATGAAGCCAAGCAACGCAAAAGGAGGGCGTGTGAAATATTGACGTCACTGAAATCCCTGGACTCTGTGCGGCCGAGTGGATGATCCCTCTACTTTCCGCTTGAGTGTCACGGAGTCTTTCTTATCACATTCTAATGCACTTCATCACGAACTAACACCCATTTTAAAACCCGAAATTTTAATTAAGCTAAAAACTCAGGATGCTTACCATTAAGCTAAACCGACCGTCCAGAAACCGATCCGCTGAAAATGGAACGACATTTTCCGATTGTAGCGATGCAACTAAATGACGGTCCTCTCTTCCTGATTCTTCCACTCCATGGTTTTCCTAAACCATCATGGAGGACGCAATAGTTGCGATGCTTTGCTTAGATTCTGAGGATTGAGGAAGACATCGTTTGAGAATCTTCAGTTAGGACTGCCTTTGACCGTTCAAAAGATTCTCTACCATTTCTGCATGAACAAAATTTTGAAAACAAAACGCAGGAAAATGCGTGTAAATATGCATGTTTCGGGTAAAGCAAAATTGAACGTGTTTCCTCAGTTCTTGATTTTCACGTCACCCAAAGAAAAAACAAAAGAGAGAGATGAAATCAAAAGTTTAAAAGTCAAATAAATGTAGATACTACGTGGTTTCAATATCTCAAATTTATTATATAGCAGTTATCCCAGACCAGGCATCAAGTAAGCAAGATTATCCAGTGTTTCCTCCTGATAAAACACAACAAAAGGAAATAAAAATTAACCTTTCAGTGTAAAATCGAGCCCGTGCTCACCCAATTTTTGTTGTCCTTTCCTTTTGATTGGGCTTATTTTATACGTAGGAGCAACCGCAAAGTAGGAATAAGCGAAAACAGGAGTAATAAAGTAGCTTAGTCATATGGCACCAACCTATAAAGCATCTTCTCTGACGTTACTGCGCGGCCTGCATAAACCTCTTTCAATGCACTCAATTCTTATTCAAAATTTGGGGGGACAAACAAAGAACATTGTGGTATTTTCCAAAGTGGACTATTGGCTGTTAAAACAATGACTTTTTTTGTTCCGTGGTTGGCAAATTTGAATTTCGTCGTTTTCATCTTAGCGTGGACACACGATGGGAAAACATGTTATTTGAAGTTTGAGTTTGGTAGCCCTTAACATAAGCACACTTTTGCTTGCGATAGTTGGACTGAACGTATTTGAAGCATAATTTATCAGATCAGATCAACCAGTTAGCGCATGTTTTCCCCGTGACGTGTCCACGCTTAGGTGAAAACGACGGTATCAAAGGAAACGTGACGTCAATATTTGTGAAGAAGAAATATCGCTATAGCCTTTTTTCCAGCAGTGTAGCAGCTCTTGTAACCTGCTATTGTTTGGTACTGTAAGCAGCTAGCTTCTATTGTTTTTAAGTCTAAGTCATTGTTTCAATTGTTTGTCTTTTGTTTTTGGCTAGGGTGGCGAGCCAATCACATTATACGTTACGAGAGCTGCTACATCACCCCTTTTTTCTCTGAGAGCCTGACGTCATCCTGGCGTTGACTCGTTAATATCGCTATAGCCTTTTTTCCATCAGTGCAGCAGCTCTCGTAAGCTGTTATTGTTTGGTATTGTAAGCAGCTTTTTGTCTTTTGCTTTTGGATAGGGTGGCGAGCCAATCACATTATACGTTACGAGAGCTGCTGTATTTCTCTGATAGCCTAACGTCATTCTGGCGTTGACTCGTTCCCAGTCGTCTCCCGTTACGTCTTGCTCACGCCGGCGGGCTCCTGAGCAGGGTTTTTGTTTGAGGCCGAGGGCCGGACGTTTCGTCCGCTCGTTTCCCATTCCATGTCCGGAACTTTGATGCCAATATTTCAGGGGTTTGTTATATATTTTTTTTATTATTGGTAATGGTAATGGTAATGAATTTATATAGCGCATTTTCTATTAACATATTCAAATGCGCTTTACAAGCAAGTGATCTATGGGTGAGATCGGACATCAGCATATACACGGCAGGGGCCGCTGGCAGCCGCTATCAGTCCATTAGCGATCTCACCCAGCACATGGATGAATGAAATGAGGCCTGACCACAACACCGGGAGCTCCATGCCCTACTCTTTACGAATAGTGCGTGGGTTCTTTTACGTCGCACAGTATTATGAACATTGAAGGGTTGTGAGACGGGGCCTACGGTTTATAGTCCTTATCCGAGAAGACTTGAAAGTCTTAACCATTGGCAGATGTAATTACAAAGGCAGCACTTTCTCCTCAGTTATTTTAAGACCCTGAGTGTTGGTCCGGCCGGAGTCGATCTAACGACCTCCCGCATGGCAGCCCGATGCTCAACCAACTGCGCCACCGGTTTATTTACTTTTTAAAGAGAATTTGAGTAAACTCCTGCCTTGCCTGGGAAACAGATTCTTTGATGTCCAGAAACACTGGAAACAGCGTTTCTGAGTGTTCTATTTTTAGAATTTCCTGGGGGAGCATGCGCCCTAGTAGCTCACCCCTTCGGCGCTCGCAAGGCGCCTTGCCGCGCCAAAAAATGTCACTTTCAGAAATATGTCCGCTACTTTACAAAACTGTCGAAAACCCTGAGACGTGCGTGTCAGATTTCAACGCGCGCTGCCTGGCTCGCTTGAGGGAAACAAAAATGGATAATTGCAATCCGCTGGTATGAACCAGACAAGAGGCTCTTTTCCTTCCGGGCCCAACAATTTTAACACTGATCTGCTTATTTTGAAAACCCGGTCTTTTCACATGTTCCAAGTTTTCTTTTGATCTTATGTTAAGGTTAAAACTGCATGTATGTTGAAATACTTGTGGAACTGAACGTAGTCGAAGATCTTTTAAAAGCTTATTTCAATCGCCATATTCATGCAGAAATAACTCAACCCGATTTTCATCGTTCACATCTCAGTTCTTCAGTTTTTGCAGGTTCAGGAAAATATTTGTAATTTGTGCCCGTATTAAACCTTTCACAGATGTCTGGAAATCCTGAGCACATTTTCAGGTGCTTATCATCTTGTGTTATTCGTTAATAGAATATTTTCCCAATCTCATTATGCAATACGTTCTGGCGGATTCTTTACAGAAAAACAATACAAGTTATTTGCTCTTGGGACTGTATTATGCTTCCGTAAACCAAAATGAACTGTATCATGGGATTTGCGAAAATATCGAATGTAATAAGCTTAAAGCTTGGTTTTCACTAGCGATGCAAGCACAAGCACAAAAATAAGTAGCTTATGCTAGTGAAAACCAACGTCGGCATAAGCGTCAAATTCAACCACTGCATCCGCCATTTCGTTCAAATGCTCAGATCCACAAGGAATCTGGAACGAAGGCTTTAATTGGCCAGACAAAGCAAATTTCCTTGTATTTATGCTTTGTTTCGTTTTCACACAACGCAAGCGAACGCAAGAATAAGCGCAAGCACAAGGAAAAGGAAAAATTTTGATCCTTGTGCTTGCCTTATGCTTGTCTCAACCTCGTTTTCACGATGAAATAAGGGCACGTGTTATGAGGTGCAGGGATGGCGCAGTGGTGAGAGCACTCGCCCCCCACCAATGTGGCCCGGGCTTGATTCCCAGATTCGATGTCATATGTGGCTTGAGTTTGGTTGTTCTTTAGAATGTACCAACGGGTTTTCTCCGGGTACTCCGGTTTCCCCTCTCCTCAAAAACCAACATTTGACTTGATTTGCGTTGATTGTTGATTTCAGTTTACAGTGTTCCAATTAGTGCTCCAGCGCTAGAACGACTAGACACTTACATAGTTACTTTCCTTTCCTTTTCTTTCCTTTCCTTTCCTTTCCTTTCCTTAAAGTTGAGGTTTTAAAACCTTCGCAAAAACCGTGGACGATAAGTCTTGCACAGCGTTGGATCAGAGAAGACCGTGATCAGTCAAAATTTATTTCAAAATATCTTGGAAAGTCAAGTAGACTACTGCACGACTGATAAAACAAAGAGAAAATGTATTTTTAATGATATTTCGATTATCCGATACCAACCTTTATCAGGTTTGTTTGGAGATCTAACGAATTTATAGAATATGTATACACATGAAGTAATTAAAGAGGATTTCATTAACGTGATATAGCTACTGGATAAACAAACCACATTTTCAAAGGAATAAAATGCAGTTGAAACACTATATACTAAATATCGAGATCGTTAAATTATCCGTCACGCTTGTTTATCCCAAGAGGTTCTGTAGTTTGTGCTCTTTCAATAGGATGGGCTTCCCGAGCTTTCCTAAAAGAGTCACATTAATTGATGAGATTTACGATGGGAATGAGTAACTATGACTGTGTAAATAGCTATTACTAAGAGAGAGTTCTGAGACTGTGGTCTGGATATAACTACTAGTGGGACTGACTATAGGGCATCTGTGTTCATAATGAACACATGATGACGTCATTTCCCGCTTTTGCATGGTTGTTTCTTCAAACAGTCAAATGGCGAGCGATCAATCCCTGAAAATCTCTTAGGCTCACGTCAAATCCTTCTCTGAAAAACGAGAAAATGCTAACAAAAACAATATCTCACGAGTGAGCGCATTATGGAGACTAAACATCACGTTCACGTAAAACGAGAACGGCGGCAAAAGTGACCACGTGACCATGATTTTCCCGCCATTTTCTACGTTTGCCGGCTGCCGCTTGCCGTTTCTACGTGAAAGTGCATATTTTCCGGTTGCCGTATACGTGAAATGTTCTTCTACGTAAGAAGTTGTTTGCATAAAAAGTACCCCAAAACCACTTTGCGGTAAGCCAAAGGAGGAAAAATTAGGTTTCATGATCATACATAGTTCATAACTGATCCCTTGCCGCAAATTTCTTCATGAACTCATGTTGACTCTCTGTTGACCAACAAAACAGCTTTATCGAAACTCTCAAAATTTGACTTTTTACACAAATAATGTTTAAAGAGACTCCGAGTTTTGGTTTTGCTTTTTAGTAACTAAATACTCGAGTTGTCGTGGATAAAGTGAAACGTGAAACGCAAGCCGACGTTTCCCGTTTAACGTAAACGTGATGCTGAATCTCTCTATTATTCTTCTCACTCGAACATAAAATTCATATCTTACGTGAAACGTGAAACGTGAAACGGCAAGCCGACGTTTCCCGTTTCACGTAAACGTGATGCTAAATCTCTCTATTATTCTTGCCACTCGAACATAAAATTCATATTTTACGTGAAACGTGAAACGCAAGCCGACGTTTCCCGTTTAACGTAAACGTGATGCAGAATCTCTCTATTGTTGTTGCCACTCGAACATAAAATTCATATCTTACGTGAAACGTGAATCGGCAAGCCGACGTTTCCCGTTTCACGTAAACGTGATGCTAAATCTCTCTATTATTCTTGCCACTCGAACATAACATTCATATCTTACGTGAAACGTGAAACGCAAGCCGACGTTTCCCGTTTAACGTAAACGTGAAGCTAAATCTCTCTATTGTTGTTGCCACTCGAACATAAAATTCATATCTTACGTGAAACGTGAATCGGCAAGCCGACGTTTCCCGTTTCACGTAAACGTGAAGCTAAATCTCTCTATTGTTGTTGCCACTCGAACATAAAATTCATATCTTCTCGCCACCGTGTAATATATCCTCTATTTATGCTTGCACTTGTGCTTGAGCACGTCGCTAGGGGAAACCAGGCTTAAACCGCGAAGGACGACGACGACTGTGAGAACGTCACATAACAATAAGTTTAATGAGAAAAAAACACAAGGGTATCACACGGTCATGGGTTCCAGTCCCTTTCAAGCCTGGATTTTTTCAGGCTTCTTTCTCAACTGGTCAAGATGCTTCACAAATTACGATGATCAATTTCGCTTCGATTGACGTCACGATTTCCGCGCGCAGTTCGTTGTTATACTCACAATCACACGAATTAATTGATAAAGTTAATGCATCCGCACGATTTGCTTGTGCTTATTTTAATAAAGTTAAGACAGTTCCCCTGAACTTGCACGACGAAAATTCTAAAGAAACTCCATCACTGTTAAAATCTCACTACACTTCATCTCGAGATCGCCGGTGAATACCTCGGGAATTTAATCGCCCAGAGAGCGAATTGACCGGATAGGAAATACCGAATAAACAAACGTTAATGTATCCGAACGAGTTGCTTGTGCTTATTTTAATAAAGTTAAGACAGTGCCAATGAACTTGCATGATGAAAATTCTCAAGAAAATCCAAATTAAAATCTCAATACACCTCATCTCGAGATCGCCGGTTAATACCCCGGGACTTTTAACTTTTAATCGCCCTGAGAGCGAATTGACCAGATAGCAAATACTCAATAAACAAGTTTTCTTTAGCCCTTGGGTTAAGAGAATGCAGCTTTACTATCCAGCTGAGCTACAACACGTAGCCTTGAGGTTAGCCTTGCGGCTGGATTTGCTAACGACGCATGCGTAAAAACGAACACCAATACTCGGCACTGTTTCAAATCATTTTTGGTAGCACAAAAGACACTGTATATTGGCAACAAGTTAACGCGTCTTGAAATGCTTGTGGCACTGCAGTAAAAACAAGCCTTTGACGACGGCGACGCCAGTGAACACAAGGTTAATGGGTTTAAAAAAATCGTGCTGCACTTCGTGCACTAAATTTAGCACATTTCAATTCCGTGCTCTGCGAAACAACAACGTGAAACTACCAAGCTTAAGTTTTGACATATTACATAAACGTACAACAGTCCTTCTCTTCTTTTCTACTTTTTCTTCAATGGTGTTCTTATCAACTAAGTTACAGGTTCCTCCCCAACATCCTGCAACGGCCAGAACATGGACCACATTCGCAGCCAGATAAACACGATAGAGCGAATATTGATTTTCCAGAAAAGTTTTCGTTGGCTAGAGCGTATAGTGCGTAGAGTGGCTTGGACTACAATGCTGAATACATATAGCTTTCATGCATACAACATTTAGCTGTTCATTAAAAAGCCAACTCTTTTCACTGATTTTCATTCGTCACATCAAAATAATCCACTGCCGAGCAAAAAGAAGGTTGCCTTAAAATGGGGTGTTTCTTCGACGTTACCTTATATTTCAGAAGCGGTGTTTTGCATCAAAGACAACGGAATACACCTTATTCCAAAATGGCCGCCATGTAAGTATTCTTTTGTTTCCATGCAAATTTACCCTTATGGCCTCGTTCAAGGTTAAATATTCTTTTGAATTTTACGTTTGAAATCGAGGCCGTAAGAGCCAATTTGCATGGAAACAAAGGAATAGTAAAATGGGGGCCATTTTGGAATAAGGTGTATGGCATCTTTTTTCGTCGCGACACGCAATAAAGGAGTTTTGTGTTCCATTGGCGACAAATGACCAAAAAAAGGAAATCTAATTAGTCTTTTCTTATTCTAACGTGCTTCATGAACGTTAACGAACTCCAATTGGTTAGCAATAAAATGGGCGTACATAGAAATAAAGGGAAAAGCCTGTGCCATCATGAATTACAGTGGTAAAGTCCAAATAACAAGGAGACTAATTCAGAAAGGAGACATTACCAGCGTTCAAATGAACCATGACAGAAACTACCTCAGTCTCCAAAGTAGAGAACAATGTCTCTCTAAAAGGAATGATCTCGACCTTCCTCGACATACACCCACAGGAATACCACGTTTCGTTCCTTTAAAATTGTTCATTAGAAATTAGGGAGTTTCAGAAACGACGAGACTTTAAGGCCTGGCCAAAAGGGAAATGTTTGCGACCAAACAACATCAAACATTGTTTGGTAACCAAACATTTTACCGTTTGCCCACCTTGTTTGGTGCTCAGTGTTTGATCGTGTTTGGTCGAGATGGAAAAAATTGAAGGCCATCAAACATTCGTCAAACAACTTGAAATGTTTCTTTTCTTCTCGTGTTTGATGTGGGAAGTTTTGTTCGTTTGGACAACGGTATCAAACATGTTTGGCACGCGCATGCGTACCACGCTTGCTCACCCGCTTGTACGCCACGTGTGGTTTACGTATTTCTGACCCATAGTTCTTTGCTTGTGGAGTTTTATCTGAGCTAGATCAAACAGGTTTTAACCGTTTGGCCACTCACTTCAACATCAGCAGGTTTGGTCACCAAAAAATGTTTGATGTTGTTTAAGGACGTTCGCTCCAAAATCTTCCTAAAATGAGATTTTCTTCACTTCTCGCCTAGAGTTAGGTCATAAAGTACTTACTCCAAAATGAAAAAAAGAAATGGGGGTCAACGACTTTGTTTCGGAGAAAATGGAAGTGGAAAAATGCCTTAATTTCGAGAAATCGGCCATAATAGCGAGATGTAGCCTCATCTGCTCATCCAACGAAAATCATAAAAATAAACTGTTAGAGTGAAGGTTTCCGTGCATAGGTTTTAGCAGTGGGATTTTTAGATAATTGCATGCCGCTAGGGATGTCGTAAACAGTAGAGTTCATCCTCGACGAGCGTTTTCGTAAGCTCTATCGGCTGCAACCACTACCGGAATTCGATGTGGCACGAGGAAAGAAAATGTTAAAAAAAGATAACTTCTTACGGTGGGAATTTTTTCATTTCATCATATTTTGTAGATATTAAGTAAAGTAAGTGGTTCATGATTAAAAAAATAGGGGTCACCAATGACCTAAACGAGTAAAATCGATGTGATTTTGCAAAGCTCTTGGAAAATTTCGTTTGTCACGTTTTTTGCGTGACCTGTCGGGGAAGGACTGGAACCCAAGAGAGACTCGATCGCTGCAGGGATGAAAAGTCTTTATCTAAAAAAAGGAACTTTCTCGAGCATAGCAACGAAGTTTTAAGCAGGCGTCATCTTCATTTGGTTGGTGTTTTGAATAATATCTCTCCATTGCCGTCATGCTCATCTTCTGGAGTGTGGTTTTTGTGAAATTTAATCGCTGGTTGGTTCACAAAGGTCCGCACTATTCAAGCGGACGAGGACGAAAATACTTCTCAATTATCACGAAAAGTAAAGGAAAAGAACTTCAAAAACATGCATTCATTATTAACTTAAATTCGTAGGATAATGAAAACAATTTAAAAAACAGCCCCATTAAATTTACGGAACGGTTCGTCCACGAGTTTTCCAAACTTTCAGCCACTACTCGGTCAGCTACCTTTTCCAGAGCTTTTCCATCTTCCCGCTCACTTCTCTTTAACCTTTTATGATGATGCGGAAATAAATGTGCCATTCTTTTTCCGGCCTGGAATTTTTTCCCCGGCGTTTTTGTCGCCATGTTATTTTAACTAATGCTTGAAAAATATTTATGAAAGTCAAGTAGACTAGTGGACGACTGATAAAACAACGTGAATATCAGTCGTGCAGTATTCTACTTGACTTTCATAACTATTTTTTCATCAATTTTGACTGATCACTATCTTCTCTGATCCAACGCTGTGCAAGACGTATCGTCCCCGGTTTTTGCAAAGGTTTAACAAGTGCTCGAAGTAATGCGTGACGCGTTACAGTCGCGTTACCTGCACAGTAACGTTGCGCACAAACAATTAGCGCGAACGTCCTTAAACGGCAAACATTTCCCGTTTGGCCAGGGGCCCGTTTTTCGAAGGTCCCGAAACTTTTTTTTTAAGGGCCATTTTCGGGTTTCACAATTCCCTTTGTGTCTCAAGATCGGAGAGGATTTGAGTAGTCAAATTTCAAAGTCATTTTTCTTTTTGTTACCATGAAAACACGATAAAAGATCGGCTTTCCAAAACAAGTGGTTGGCAGTTGTACAAATGACTTTTCGAGCCCGAAAAGTTTTCGGGACTTTCATTGCTTTAGTTCATTGCTTGTGGAGTTTGATCTGAGTTAAGTCAAACATGTTTTAACCGTTTGGCCACTCACTTCAACATCGGCATGTTTGGTCACCAAACAGTGTTTGATATCGATGTTGTTTAAACGTCAAACATTTCCCGTTTGGCCAGGCCCTTAGGCAAAACGTTTGCCACAAAACAATAATATCATTTGTTTAAACAGGAAAAATAATCGTGCTGCACATGTGGCACGCATCAGTTAGCACATAATTTGTTTGCGGTACTCTGCTTAATTAACAACGACATTTTGAGGTTTTAACGGGAGCATTCGAAGGCGAATCTTTTGTTCTCTATAGGTGGTTTGCAACCAATTTCTAGAGGCACAGATGACAATGCTGCGATGTACAATAGGCCTTACTCACGATAGCCGCCATGTTGGTTTTCAAATTGTCATGCAAATTATCCATGTGTTATGCTGGGGGGAAAACATTGGAAAAAAGGTAAATTGCGGAAAATCGGCTCGTCGAAATATTGAAATAACATTGCTAAAAGTATATTTTGGAATTTAGAATTAAGTGCCTTTTATAATAATTTTTTTATCTTTTGATATCCTTTGACAGTTTGACTTTTACTTCGTTATCTGCTCATTTTTCACTGAAGTAAATTGTGTAATCATTCTATTTTACTACTTAGGTGATAAACATTCAATGAACGTGAAACATATCATCCGTGTGGCTAAGATGTTCGTTATAACCTCTCGAACTTGTGTTGTTTGCCCCCTCAGAAGTGTGTAGCTAGTTTCCATGATAATAGCAAATCCAACATGGCGGCCATTGTGAATAAGGTCTATTGCTGATGGACGAACAAAAGAAGCTAATAGACCTTTTCGGCTTGTACATTTTGTTTTCCCAATACAGATCATGTGATAATACTCGGGAGGTTTGGTCTTTTGTTTTGTTCATTAAAATGAGGGCATGCAAGCATGAATATGCCTGCATGCACTCTTTTTAATGAACAAAACAAAGGACCAAACCTCCTGAGTATTATCACATGATCTGTATTGGGAAAACAAAATGTACAAGCCGAAAAGGTCTATTAATGAGACATCTTTTTTTTTTTTAGTCCAACAACATGGCGGCGATGACGTAACGTGAAAACCTCCAATTCTTACTCAAAAATTACTTGTACCAATTGTTTTTTGGATAACTTGCGCACATTTTTCATCATGAACGAGATCCTGGAGATGGAATAATCGCAAAAGACTTATGAAAGTGCAAAGCTAAATTTTGAGATGACGTTTCCCGTTCCACAACGTTCAACCTGTGAAATGTTCTAATGATATACAGTTCAACATTTGCTTAATAAGATTCACCAACAAATTTTCACCTGTGCGTCACCGGTTTAAATCTTTCATTGCAAGATAAGCAGGTATTGTAAGAAAAATAACAGTTTCCGAGATTCAGCAAAGTTATTGGGGCGTTGAAGTTAAAGTCTACTTTATTATTCAAAATTTTCGAGATTCCTTGAAAATTATGGAGAGTGGAGTATTCAACCTTGTTCCCACGGTTTTTCCTTCACTTGGAGGAGGAAGCGTCCTCGGAACGAGAATGATTACTGCCTACAATAGCTATCTTTAAAACACTAAGAACAAATTGTAAGCAAACACCTAATTTACAGAAAAGATAACAAAACAAAATACCTCCAAAATTATCCATTTGAAACTAAAAATAATGTTTTTTTTCAATGGATATTTCCCCGTTTTTCTCTTGCTTTCCTACAGGGTAGTTGCAGATTCTAGTAGGTAGCTCTTTTCATTGGAAAGGTATGAGGGAATCTTGACTTTCTTTACATTTTGTTTCATTAACGTATGAGTTTGTACATATAGCATCAATCATGCTATTTAAAAATTTACTTCAAATGCTAAAAGAACTCGTTTAACTTTTTTAGTTAAACCTCCAAAAGCCTTTTAGCTTTAATAACGAGGCAGTTATTAGCCATCAAACACTGAAAAGTTCTTGGGTGACAAAGACGCTACTGATCCCATATATTCTTTGTAAAATTTCGAATTTTCAAAGCACCATTGTTTAGAGCTTATGCAACGCACTTTAAATGTTCATTTTTTTTATTCCCGGCTGTCTGATTAGAAAACGTTAGCCTTATGCGAATAAAGCAAAAATATATCACATCTTAATAGAAAACGGAAATGCGGCCGTTGAAGTAGTCACCTACTACGAGACTGCCACCACTGTTTATAGCAACGCGAGAAGGAACGCCATTTTTGAAATACTGTCCATCAATTTTACTCAAAAAATTGCCGCTCAGGGTGAAGAGTTGCAGCCTATGGTTACCTGCATCACACACAATCAGTCGGTTGTACTTGTCAATAACCAGTCCAAAAGGACCATCAAACTGGCCATCATTGCACCCCTCACAGCCAATGTCATGTAAATACACTCCTGTTTTGTCAAATACCTTGACACAATTAGCAACGTAATAAGAAACAAACAATTTGTTCTGGTGATAAATAGCGAAGAACGGGGATTCATCACAGTCTGGGGCACTGAACGATTGGAGCAAGTCATTCCCATCAGGGGAGAGGACCTTGATTTTCTTGTCCGATCTGTCAGTTGTGATTATACGACCATCACTCGCAATGGAAAGGCGACCCGGTTTATCAAGATGTTTATCATTGATGTGTTTGATGAAGTGACATTCCTCACTAAACAGACAAACCTTATTGTCCCTTTCCGGAACTAAAGTCAGCAGGTCGCCAGAGTCTGTAAATGCCACCGATCAAGGTCCACTATCAAGTCTTATCTCCCTTCGAAACTTTCCTTCTGAGCTCAACAGTTGAATTCTTTTATTCCGCAAATCTGCAACAGCAATCGTTCCCGTTTTATCACTCACATCAATATCGTAAATGCCATCAAATTCTCCTCGTCCCGTCCCTTTTGAACCAAACTGAAAGGCAAATTGATATTGATGCTGATGAACCTGCACAATCCAAGGACTACCAGTCAGCGGCTGTCCATTCACAAGGATCTCCACTCTGTGTTGTCCGCCACACTGTGGTGTGTATGTCACTGTGTATTTGCCGACTTTCGTGTCTTTAATGTCTGTTTTTAGTTGATCACCTTCTGGAGTCAATATGTCGACTTTGATTTTATCATCTTGTTGATAACATTGAAATCCTTCTGAATCCTTTGTAACAATAACGAAATATGTCTCCTTCCTTTCTTTTAGTTCCTTGCTGTCTTGACCTTCAGCTAAGCACTTTGAGGGATCAGTCTTCGTGACAACAACTCGATCCATAAGATCCAATTTCTTTTCCACCAAGTAATGTACATGTGGCGACATGTAAAGATTGGGTTTTCTTACATTTAACAGTTCTTTACAACGTCCGAGGATGGCGTGATTTGTTTGTAGAATTTCGACGCTGAAGTTTCTATCCAAGATACTCTGACAGCGTTCGAAGCAGCTTTTCAGCTGGGTGACAACCAGCTCGAAGTTTTCCAGTCGCGTTGAGTGATGTTTCTGTTCCGCTTCATAAATTTCACGAAACTTGTCCTTCATTTTCCTCTCGTGTTCTCGCAAATCACGAATCAATTTTTCCACAGTGTCTGTCATTTTCTTTTCCTCGTTCAAAATTTCAATTATGTTTTTGTTTCTTAGGTCAGTTTGTTTCTTAATTTCACTCTCATATCTGACCATTTCCGCTTTCACTTTGGCCACAGCGTCGGACATTTGGATCTTTTGTTCTTGTGCAGCTTTCTTAGTGTCTGTCTTAGAGTGTCGATCATGACTCACTACAGTACATTTGTGGCAAATTAGAACTTTACAGTCTTCGCAGTAAAATTCAAGGGGTTGATCTTCAGGATATTGCTGTGAACACATCACGGGTCTGTGGATCAACTCTTGCACATCTTGCACTTGCAGTTTGTCCATCAAAACATTGCGATGACCCCTTGTGGCCTTCAAGCGTTGGTGAGCTTCAAAACAAGGTGCGCACAGAAAATCCTGGCACACGAAACAGTAACATGTTGCCGTATTGTTCTCGTCACAACTGTTGCATCTTCGAGACTGTACGCTGCCGTCTTCTAGAGCGAGAATATCAACCAATCGGTTGAGATGAAACGATGACGGCAAATTCTCGAAGGTGTCTGTTTCGGGAATTTGGAATGAAGTCTGGCAAACCGGACATTTGATTGTCGCTTTTAGCTGTCTCCTTGCAAAGTTTGCATGTCTGTCGAGACACTCCAGGCAGAATGAGTGAAGACATGGTAATGTCTTGGGGTTTTTAACAGTCTCTATGCACAATGGGCATTCTGCTTCCTTTTTAAGAATCTTGAAAAGCTGTTGAACATCCATGAAGCCAAGCAACGCAAAATGAGGGCGTGTGAAATAGTGACGTCACTGAAATCCCGGGACTCTGTGCGGTCAGTGGATGACCCCGCTACTCTGGTCTAATCGAGTGCATAGCATTTTACTGCACTTCATCAAGAACTAACACCCAACCTGAGATTTTGTTTTGGCTGAAAACTCAGGTGCTTACCATTAAGCCAAACCGACCATCCAGAAACCGGTCAGACGAACCGCTGAAAATGGAACGACATTTTCCGATTGTAGTGATGGGCTGAACTAATTGACGGTCCTCTCTTCCTTATTCCTTATTCCCCCAGTCGATGGTTTTCCTAAACCATCATGGATGACGCAATAGTTCCGATGCTTTGGATTGTGAGGAGTGAGGAAGACATCGTTTGAGAATCATCAGTTAGGACTGCTTGTGACCGTTCAAAAGAGCCTCTACGACTTCTGTATGAACAAAATTTTGAAAAGAAAACGCGGGAAAATGCGTATTTGCTCAGTTCTTGGTTTTCACGTCACGCAAAGAAAAAATAAAATCGCTTAGCATTCAATAAATAACAATAATTATTATTATTATTATCATTATCATTATCATTATCATTATTCGAACAAGAAGTGATTTTGAAAAACATTTGACTATGAAAAATTGCGATAAAACATTAATTAAAATCATTTTAAGATTAAAAATCGACGACGTTTCGACGTTAGCTAAACGTCATTATCAAGTCGAAATATGTGAGTGAGTTTCGGTCTATAAATACTAAAAAAACAATAGCTGGTTAAAGCTGTAACATAAGTAAATAATAATTATTTACTCATATTTACTCATATTTACTCAAATAATAATTATTTACTTATGTTACAGCTTTTAACTAGCTATTGATTTTTTAGTATTTATAGACCGAAACTCACTCACATATTTTGACTTGATAATGACGTTTAGCTAACGTTGAAACGTCGTCGCTTTTTAGCAATTTTTTTTAATCTTAAAATGATTTTAAGCAATGTTTCATAGTCAGATTATTATTATTATTATTATTATTATTATTATTATTATTATTATTATTATTATTATTTAATAGATTCTAGAGCGCTATTTACATTCACTGATCAACTACGCTTTACAATTTAAAATACTAAAATAAAATTCAAATTAGTAAAACTAATTACATGTATATTAATAAAACAGAATATTTATACTGATGATAATAAACTTAATTAGCAATACTAATAAGAGTGAATATCAAACAGGGTACGCTTTAATGGCTATGTTACAGGTTGAAATAAAATTCAGGTTCATTTAATTTCAACCTAGGTTGATTTTTTTCAACCTAGGTCAAATTCTTTCAACCTAGGTTATTATGAACTGTCTAAAAAAGGGTTTTCTCCTTTTTTGGGGATGTAATTTATAAAAATGGAGCCTGGATTTTTAGGGGGGATAAAAAAGAAAACGGCTTCCTCCACCTTTTCTTACCTTCCGTCCTTCCTCCACTTAATCAACTCAGTTTTACCATCATTAATCATTAACCTATCCCTAATCATCCAATTCCTTAAGTCACTGATACATCTATTCATAACACTAATAGCTTCATCCAGACTAGACGTATCATCAGACTTAAAACTAAGATACAATTGCGTCTCATCAGCAAAACAATAGCAATAAAAGCAAGGTGACACACGATAACACCAACCCGGTGTGGCCAACATATCACGCATGCGCACAACCATTTCACCCGGTCAATTAGCAGCCACGGACAGCTGTTTCAGCCTTTTGGGCCTCATCAGCATGGCGTAGCTAACATACCAGGCGGGTGTGTTTAGCACCCCTTTAACTGGCAGCTTTACATGCCAAACATGTGGTAAGCTGGGTTGGGAACAGCAAAACTGGGGTGCTTACCATTTAGCCAAATAATCCGGATGGAATGATCGTTGCATAAAGGTAAGCGATTTTCCGAATTTAATGACCAACCGGATGAGAATGGCGCTTACCATTTACTACACAACATTCCATCCCGCATATTTTACTCGATCTTGTGAGAAAGGGCCTGGAAACGGAAGGAAGAGCATTTCGCGAATTCCGTTCCGAACGGGAAAAGAGGACTACCTTTGGAGGTTGTCCTCAATTTCCGAAAAGATTTTCCGGAAAATTGCCTTTCCATTTGACCTCAAACCGAAATTTCCGGATCTTTTAGCTAAATGGTAAGCACCCCTGTTCTCCCACGGCAAGCGTGTGGGAAGGTGGATCACATTAAGAGATCGGTGTGTCACGTAAATTAAAAACAGCAATAAAAGCAAGGTGACACACGCTAACACCAACCCGGTGTGGCCAACACATCACCCATGCGCACAACCATTTCACCAGGTCAATTAGCAGCCATGGACAGCTGTTTCGGCCTTTTGGGCCTCATCAGCATGGCGTAGCTAACATACCGGGCGGGTGTGTTTAGCACCCCTTTAAGTGTCACCTTGCTTTTATTGTTGTAGCAAAACAATGTACGTTAGGAAGATGTTTCTCTATGATAGTAAATAGCTTAGACGCATAAACTACAAATGATTAAGGCCCAAGGCAACACCACAGTCCAAATCAAAATTATTTGACAGAGTTTCATGTATAGAGATTCGCTGACTTCTTTGAAAAAGATAGGAGTAGCACCAATTGAGAGCATTCCCACGTAGACCAACTTCATTATGCAAACAATCGAGCAACACATCATGGGTTACTGTGAGCGCTTACCATTTGAAGGGAATTTTCGGTAATTCCGGAGAGAATTCAAATGGAACGGTTCATCTCGGTGGAACGTTTTCGGAAAAAAGGTAGTACCTTTCGAGGCAATCCCTTTTTCTCGCTTTGACCGGAATTCCCGGAAATTTCTGTACCATTTGTCTACAATTACAAGTGCCAGAGAAAATAGACCGTTTCATTTGTTTTTCAACGGGAACAACCCGTTTTTCTGGCAAATGATACAGCACATTCCCATTTTCTTTCTCTAAGTACAGAACGTGCAGTACCATTTGTCGAAACATTCTCACCGAAAATTTCATTCAAATGGTAAGCCCTCTGTGTCAAATGCTGCACTGAGATCCAATAAACCAGCAACGTTATATAATGGGAGTTCATCTTTAGAAGAATATCATTCATTACTCTCAGTAATGTAGTCTCAGTACTGTGATGTTGTCTATATGCAGACTGAGACAACGGATAAATGCCATTTGCCATCATATGCTCCCATTTAAAATCAGATCTTTCAGTTAGTTTTGACACAAACTGTAGGTTACTTACTGGCCTATAGTTCTTAAATACCAGATCCAGACCAATCTTCTCTAATAACGGATTAACCATTAAGTCAAGAAATTGAGATGTTGTAGAACAGCGTGTCAAAGTTTTAGGGTTGTGCGAAATTCCAAACTCGAGTTATTTGGCAAAGAGTACCACTCAAAATTATAGTGTTTAGTATGGATAAGTACGCAGATTCCATGCATGGGGACACCAAAAGTGGCGGCCGGAAACCACTGGAAACATCTGGAATTTACTTCGGCTCCATCAAAACATTTTTTCTCTCTGCTAAAAACATTCACATAGACACTTCTCTTAACGTATTGGTTATTGCCAACGAGCAAGCCCAGCGAAGACTCGAGGTTTGCGAGGCTGTCAGTTTAATGCCGCGCGAGGTATTGCAGCAGGCAGAAAATTTCTCGATCGTGCTGTGTAAAGTATAATGTAAGATTCCGTATAGATTTTAGTAGAGACCATTGAAAGGGCGGGTTTTGATGTGTGATGTCATTGGGTAAACTTGCATGACGCGCGCGACTATTGATGATCTTGTCTGAAAACATTAGCATTGTGAAATTAGGGGGCTGCGCCGAATTATAGGGCGGAAGTTCTTAACTCCAGCTCAAGCTGAAAATCCATGTGATTTGCTAACTTTCTTTTTAGTAAGGGCTAAGAGACAGCTTGAAGAGAGGAACTTCAACTTGCGCACTGACTTTGTTTTCGCATCCTGGCAGATGTCTCTTCTTGAGTTGACATTTCGCACACGGGCGGTAACTGAGCCTGTTTCTGCAACAATTTTTAAGCCGGGTGGTTGGTTCGGGATTTCTTCCCAAGCTAAAACTCGCCTTGTTATGAGGGCATTAAGACTCAATCGCATTTATACGAAACGGATTATTGTTAATAAAAACGCAAGCCAACAACTTTCCCACACGCGAAACAAGCACATTGAAAGAGGTTTATGCAGGCCGCGCAGTAACATCAGACAAGACGACGCTTTATGAGTTGGTGCCGAACTCAATGAACTACTTTATTAGTCCTGTTTTCGCTTATGCCTTCTTCGGGTTCTTCTAAAAACACCAATTAAGACAGCCACAAAGGTTGTTAGGTTATCTGCTGCCTCATGTCAGTATGATTAAACAACAATGCCTACTTTACGGATGTTCCTACGTATAAAATCCTGATAAGCATGAACAAAAGGAAGGGATAACAAAAAATTGGTGGGCACGGCGCTAATTTTACATTGAAAGGCTAATCTGTATTTCCTTTTCTTTGTTTTATTAGGAGGAAACACTGGATAATTTTGCTTACTTGATGTCTGGTCTGGGATAACTGATATATAATACATGAGTTACTTGAGATATTAAAACCACGTGGTATCGACATTCATTTGACTTTTTAAACTTTTGATATCAAGAAAATTACTTAGAGGTACAATTTTGACATGATCCGTTCTGATAAATCACACCTGATTTTAGAGTAAATGAGATGTTCAAAACAAGAGGCACCAGTTGTAAGAATTTTGAATGAAATAATGTCATATTAGGTGTTCTTATTTTCCGATTTATCGAACGGAAATTGCAGTTAAACGTAAAATCTACTACCGGTGAAGGCTTCGCTTTATAGCAAGCACCATGGCATATGCACAGAGTGTATCGTATACCATCATTAAACAGCATTGTTTATCTTTTGAATGCATTGATTGTGTTTCAGTGACACTTAATGAGACACCCTCTCCCCCCTCGATTTCTTCTACGTTCCTTGCCTCAGTTCCCCACGTCCACCCTTTTCCAGGTTAAAAGTAATATTAAGGAGTTTAAGAAACGACCACGGCTACGGCTACGAAAACGTCACAAAACAAGAATATTTGATTGGTTAAAAGAGGAAAGAAAATCGTGTTGCACGCATTTTATCTCGTATTTTTGCCGTCCTCTGCATAACAACAACGTGAAATCACCAAAGTTGAGGTTTTGACAACAGCGTAAAGCCTAGTTTTCACTAGCGACGCAAGCACAAGCCCAAGCATAAGAGCGCTTATTTCACCGTGAAAGCGCGCAGGCGCAAGCAAAAGCTTAAGGATCAAAATTCTTCCTTTTCCTTGTGCTTGCGCGCTTGCGTCGTGTGAAAACGAAACGCAGTATAAGCACAAGGAATTTTTGGGTCTGACCGATTAAAACACTCGTTCCATATTCCCTGCGTCTAAGCATTTGAGCAAAATGGCGATTGCGGTGGTTAATTTTGATGCTTATGTCGACGTTCGTTTTCATTAGAAAAGCTGCTTATACCTGTGCTTGTGCTTGCGTCGCTAGTGAAAACCAGGCTCAAGCGAACAATTGAGAACCTTTCAGCTGTGGCCACTTCAGCCCTTTTACCAATGGGTAAATAGCGTTTACCCACGGGCAATAGCAGGGACGTTTTTGTCTATATCCTGCTTTCCCTAGACCGAAAGTGCCCTTGGGTTGTTCTCATGGATACATTAAAAAGAACAAAAGAACTTCCCATGCCAGTTCCTGAATTGAAAAGAACGCTTTATCTGCTCCCTGAGGTGGCTTGGCCAATCATAAAGCAGAACTAATTTGCAAGGTCAGTGAACTCCTATCCAATTATATTTTACCCTGAGTGGAGTCTTTTACTGTGTAACCGTATCCCCAAGGGTAACATGAAACCTGGAAGGCTCAAGATGTGTGTAACCACAGCTATTCTATCTTTTTGCTCTGAAACCGTTCGTATGGATATGGTTTAAGGATAATTCGCCCACAGTTTACTACGTGAACGAGATGGAATAATTGCGAAAGAGCTAATTGGGATTGTGTTAAGTTATATTTTATATTTCAAGGTGACGTTTACACGAACGCGGTTTCATTTGTAACCACATCGTTTTCGATGCCGCTACACCTTCTGTTTACACGACACCGATATCGAGATTGTTGCCGAAATCGTGTCGATTTGAAACCGCTGCCAAAGGTGGAGTGTTTTCAAAACGATGCGGTTTCATCGGTCGCCTAAACAGCGAAACCGCATCGATTTGAATACGGTTACTATTTTGGCGCGAAACTTGCACTGTTTAATTCAATATAGTAAATTTAGCACGTAGTGCAGCGTTCGCTTATACCATCACGACTTGGATTTTCTGGCGAGAACGGTTCGGTGTAAACACTTCCAAACCAACACAATTTTGATACGGTTTCGAAGTCATGAAAACGTGTCGATGTGAAACCGCGTTCGTGTAAACGTTGCCTAAGATAACGTTTGCGTCGCTGTGGCCGTCGTAGATCTCCTGTAGATAAACGGTTATAAGTATGTCAAACACTGGCCCCAGTTGTTCAAAAAGTGGATAACGCTATCCACCAGATAAATCACTATCCCATGGATCTCGGGGTGGGGGACTCCCATATGAAACAGACGGGGATGCTCGTCGGAAATTTTGAATTTAACCCCTGAAGGAGACCAACTAGGCGTGGCTCAAGCTTTTTGTGACTCCTAAAGAAGACCAATCTAGGCGTGGCTTAATCAGATTTTGACCCCTAAAAGAGACCGCTAAAAGCACGCAAATACGACATGCAATGATTTTTAATGATGTAAAGACATAATCATCGAATGCTTTTATCTAAAAGTAGTTTTTAAAAACATTGTCATAAATCTCAAGTTCTTCAATTCAATTCTGTGTTTCTTCGCGGAACCCTAAACGAGACCTTGGCGGCTTAAAATATTGGCGCTTTGCCCGGAACACCCTAAGTGAGACCAAAATCCAAAGTTTACACCCCTAAGCGAGACGACGAGCATCCCCGTTTGTTTCATATGGGAGTCTCCCACCGGGCCATGGATATCGCAATT
>OX421457.1:7638072-7648072 GCA_949126865.1 Montipora capitata | reverse complement strand
CGTCCAACCGCCATGACACTCAGAAGCTGACGTAAAATCCGAAGCTGACGTAAAATCCGTCTCTGACAAACAAGAAAATGCTAACACGAATAATGAAACTTCATACAACTTACAACTATTCAAGCAGTTCCTTACAAGTGAAGAAGAAATGCGAAAATTGAAGAGCTGCAAGAATTTGCGATAAAGTTTCTGCTCGGTGTTAGAAAGAAAAATGGTGAGTTAAACGCTCCTGTCTACATAATAACATAAAAATTACACATTAGCTCGAAGATATCAATTTTATTTTCTCGTGCCATCACGTTTACGTGAAACGCGAACGGCAAAAGTGACCACGTGACCATAATTTTCCTACCATTTTCTACGTTTTCCGGCTGCCGCTTTGCCGATTCTACGTGAAAGTAGACATTTTTGCTTTTGCCGTAAACGCGAAATTTTCTTCTACATAACAGGGGTTTTTGCGGAAAAAAAGACCCTTAAAACTATTTTCCGGTATGCCAAAGGAGGAAAATTAGGTTTTATGGTTATACATAGTTCACAACTCACTCCTTGCCGCAATTTTCGTAATGAACTCAGCTTCATCGAAACTCTCAAAATTTGACAGGTAAAGATTTTCATTTTATATAGCGCCTTTTTAAACAAACAATGTTTAAAAAGACTCCGAGTTTTGTTTTTGCTTTTAACTAACTAAATACTCGAGTTCTCGTGCATGGGTCACGCCGAAGCTTAAGTCACAACCTTCTTTCTATTTTACGTGAAACGTGAAACGAAAGCCGACGTTTCCAATTTCAGGTAAACGTGATGCTAAATCTCTCTATTATTCTTGCCACTCGAACATAAAATTCATATCTTACGTGAAACGTGAAACGGGAAGCCGACGTTTCCCGTTTCCCGTAAACGTGATTCTAAATCTCTCTTATGTTCTTGCCACTCGAACATAAAATTCATATCTTACGTGAAACGTGAGACGTGAAACGGCAAGCCGACGTTTCACGTAAACGTGATGCTAAATCTCTCTTATGTTCTTGCCACTGGAACATAAAATTCATATCTTACGTGAAACGTGAAACGGCAAGCCGACGTTTCCCGTTTCACGTAAACGTGATGCTAAATCTCTCTATTGTCCTTGCCACTCGAACATAAAATTCATAACTTACGTGAAACGTGAAACGTGAAACGTGAAACGGCAAGCCGACGTTTCCCGTAAACGTGATGCTAAATCTCTCTATTGTTCTTTCTTTTACGTTCTTCTTAAACATAAAATTCATAACTTCTTGCCACCGCATAATATATCCTCTATTTATGCTTGCGCTTGTGTGCGTCGATTGTGGAAACCAGGCTTAAGCCGCGAAGGACGACGACAGCTACTGCGAGACGACGACTATATAAGAACGCCACATAACAATGAGTTTAATTAGGAAAAACTCATGGGAATCACACGGACATGGCTTCTCTTTCAAGCTTGGATTTTTTCAGGCTTCTTTCTTCAACTGGTCAGGATGCTTCACAAATTGCGATGATCAGTTTCGCTTAGATTGACGTTACGATATCCGCGCGCAGTTCGTTGTTATATTCACCATCACACGAATTAATTGCTAAAGTTAATGCATCCGCACGAGTTGCTTGTGCTTATTTTAATAAAGTTTAGACAGTGCCAATGAACTTGCATGATGAAAATTCTAAAGAAACTCCATCACTGTTAATACACATTATCTCGAGATCGCCGGTGAATACCCCCCGACTTTAATCGCCCAGAGAATGAAGTGACCGGATAGCAAATACCGAATAAACAAGTTTTCTCTAGCCCTTGGGTAAGAGAATGCAGCTTTACTATCCAGCTGAGCTACAACCGGTAGCCTTGAGGTAATTCTTGCGGCTGTATTTGCTTACGACGCATGCGTAAAAACGAACACCAAACTCCGCAGCGTTTCAAATCATTTTTGGTAGCACAAAAAACACTGTATATTGGCAACAAGCTAAGTCAACGCGTCTTCAAATGCTCGTGGTGCTACAGCAAAAACCAACCTTTGACAATAACGATGCCAGTGAACACGAGGTTAATTAATGAGTTTAAAGAAATCATGCAGCACGTTCGGCGTGCACTAAATTTAGCACATTTTAATTCCGTGCTCTGTGAAAGTACAACGTGAAACTACCAAGCTTAGGTTTTGACACATTACATGAACGTACAACAGTCCTTCTCTTCTTTTCTTCTTTTTCTTCAATGGTGTTCCTATGAACTAAGTTACAGGTTTCTTCTTCAACATCCTGCAATTAACGCCGACAACATGGACTATATTCACAGCCAGATAAACACGATAGAGCGAGTGCTGATTTTTCAAAAACGTTTTACTTACTTACTCTTCTTTTTCGTAAAAGACAAGTGTCTCTTCTCTCTTTTTTTAATCTTGATTTTGTCCGCCGCTCCTTTTTTTCCGCCGTACTTTTTTCTTTTGCTGCTCATTCTTTTCCCCCGCTCAATTTATTTTTTTTTATTTGTCACTCACTTTTTTTGAAAAGACGTAAAAAATAGTGAGCTGCGGGAAAAAACAGGAGCGGCGGACAAAATCAAAATTAAGATCAACAGAGACCGCTAAGACCCTAAGACTCGAAAACGAAGTAAGTAACCCAAAATCTTCGATTTGGTTAACCCTACGCCTAACTAACTTTTAGTCCTAGGGAGGGTTAGCCAAATTGAGGGTTTTGAGTTATTTTCTTCTTCTTAGAGTCTTAGGGTCTCAGGGGGCTTACTTAATCTTAATCTTGATCTCGTCTATGTTTTTAAGACACCCGAATGTGAGCAGCAAAAAAAAGTGGGCAGCAAAAAAGAAAGAAATTTGAGTGAGCGGAGAAAGAAAAAGTGAGCTTCAGGAAAAACAAGTGAGCAGCAGAAATAAAAAAAGAGCGGCGGATAAAATCAAGAATAAAAAAAGAGAAAAGAGACTCTTGTCTCTTACGAAAAAGAGAGAGGAAATATATGTCCCTTAAAAAGCACCGTAGGCATAAACGTTTTTGTGTGTACCGTATCCCGCTTTCCCAAGATCAAAACTGCCCTAGGGTTATTTCCATGGATTCATAAAAATAAACTTCCCATGTAACCGCATCCCCAAGGGTAACATGAAACCTGAGCTGAACCAAACCCAAGCCATCTACCCTACGGAAAGCCATAAACCCAAGGGTGTGTAACCACAGCTATTCTATCTTTTTGCTCTGAAACCGTTCGTATGGATATAGTTTTAGGATAATTCGCCCACAGTTTACCACGTGAACGAGATGGAATAATTGCGAAAGAGCTAATTGGGATCGTGTAAAATTTAAATCTTTTGTTTTAAGGAGACGTTTTCGTCGACGTTTCCGTCGAAGATCTCCTGTGCCTAAAATGTGATAAGTTTGAGTTTGGCAGCCGTTAACATAAGCAACCTTTTGCGTGCGATAGTTTGACTGAACGTATTTGAAGCATACTTTATCAGATCAGGGTTAATTTCTTGGAAAAAAGTCTTTGATATCCAGTCTTGCTGCCATTCTAGGAAAACCTACATGAACATCCCTCCAACTTCGAAGGATTGAAGACAAAACTTGTCATGTTTGCAACCAGTTAGAACATGTTTTCCCCGTGACGTGTCCACGCTTAGGTGAAAATGACGGTATTAAAAGAAACGTTTGTCAATGTTTGTAAACAAGAAATATCGCTATAGCCTTTTTTCCAGTGGTGTAGCTGCTATTGTTTGGTATTGTAAGCAGCTTCTGTTGTTTTTAAGTCTAAGTCATTGTTTTAATTGTTTGTCTTTTGTTTTTGGCTAGGGTGGTGAGCCAATCACATTCTACGTTACGAGAGCTGCTACATCACCCCTTTTTTCTCTGAGAGCCTGACGTCATCCTGGCGTTGACTCGTTCCCAGTCGTCTCCCGTTACGCCCAGCTCACGCCGGCGGGCACGTGAGCAGGGTTTTCGTTTGAGGCCGGACGTTTTGTCCGGTCGTTTCCCATTCCATGTCCGGAACTTTGATGCCAATATTTCAGGGGTTTGTTTTATTATTTATTATTATAATTTTTTTACTTACTTTTTAAAGAGAATTTGATGGAACTCCAGCCTTGCCTGGGAAACAGATTATTGGATTCCAGAAACACTGGAAACAGCGTTTCTGAGTGTTCTACTTTTAAAATTTTACCGGGGGAGGATGCCCCCTAGTAGCTTTCGCCTTCGGAGCTCGCAAGGCGCCTTGCCGCGCCAAAAACTGTCACTTCCGGTGCTTTCAGAAATATGTCCGCTACTTTACAAAACTGTCGAAAACCCTGAGACGAGCCTGTCAGATTTCAACTCGCGCTCCCTGGTTCAATTGAGGGAAACAAAAATGGATACTTGCAACTTGATTCGCTGGTATGAACCAAACAAGCAGCTCTTTTTCTTCTGGGTCCCAACACTTTTAACATTGACGTACTTATTTTGAAAACCCGGTCTCTTCACATGTTCCAAATTTTCTTTTGATCTTACGTAAGGTTAAAACTGCATGTATGTTAAAAGACTTATAGAACTGAACGTAGGCGAAACGTTCTAAGATCTTTCCGAAACCTTATTTCAATCGCCATATTCATGCAAAAGTTTCTAGTCACCCCGATTTTCATCGTTCACATCTCTTCTTGTTCGTGCGTTGTTTTATGTTCTTCAGTTTTTACAGGTTCTGGAACTAAAAATATCTATAATTTGTGCCAGGATTAAACTTTTCACAGATGTCTGGAAATCCTGAGCACAGTTTCAGGTGCTTACCATCTTCTTCTTCGTTAATAGATTATTTTCCCAATCGCATAATGTAATAAGCTTAGAGCCTGGTTGTCACTAGCTTGTGTTATTGAAAACGTACGTCGACTCAAGCATCAAATTCAACCACGGCATCCGCCATTTTGTTTAAATACTCAGACGCGGGGAATCTGGAATGAGTACTTTAATTGGCCAGACGTAGCAAATTTTCTTGTGCTTATGCTGTGTTTCGTTTTCACACGACGCAAGTGCGCAAAGCACAAGAAAAAGGAAAAAGTTTTGATCCTTGTGTTTGTGCTTATGCTTGTCTCAACCTCGTTTTCTTGGTGAAATAAGCGCTTGCGTCACTAGTGAAAACCAGGCTTAAGTCTTGTACAGCGTTGGATAAGAGAAGATCGTGATCAGTCAAAATTGATTAAATAGTATTTATGAAATTCAAGTAGACTTCTGCACGACTGATAAGCCATGTTAAAATGAAAACACTTTCGACGTCAATTCAAATTTTTCTTTTTTAATCTAATCTCGACAGAAAAGTGCTTGTCCTTAATTGGAGAAAGGTGTAACCAGCTTAACACATCACTGCACAACTTTGTTCCCAGGACTTTTCCCTCACTTGGAAGGGGAAGCCCCCTCGGAACGAGGTTAATTACAGCCTACAGTAGCTACCTTTAAAACCCTGAGATCAAATTGTAAGCAAACACTCAATTCAAAGAAAAGATAACTAAACAAAATACCTCCAAAATTATCCATTTGAAACTAAAAATAATGTTTTTCTTCAGTGGACTTTCCCCCGTATTTCTCTTGCTTTCCTACAGGGTAGTTGCAGATTCTAGTACGTAGCTCTTTTCATTGGAAAGGTATAAGGGAATCTTGGCTTTCTTTACATTTTGTTTCATTAACATATGAGTTTGCACAGATGGCATCAATCATGCTATTTAAAAATTGACTTCAAATGCTAAAAGAACTCGTTTAACTTTTTTAGTTAAACCTCCAAAAGCAGTTTAGCTTTGATAACGAGGCAGTTATTAGCCATCAAAAACTGAAAAGTTCTTGGGTGACAAAGACGCTACTGATCCCATAATATTTTTTGTAAAATTTCGAATTTTCAAAGCACCATTGTTTAGAGCTTATGAAACGCACTTTAAATATTGATTTCTTTATTCTCGGCTGTCTGATTAGAAAACGTTAGCCTTATGCTAATAAAGCAAAAATATATCACATCTTAATAGAAAACGGAAATGCGGCTTTTCACGAAGTCGCCTACTATGATACTGCCACCACTGTTTAGAGCAACGCAAGAAAGAATGACATTTTTGAAATACTGTCCATCAATTTTACTCAAAAACGTACCGTTCAGGGTGAAGAGTTGCAGCCTATGGTTACCTGAATCACACACAATGAGTCGGTTGTACTTGTCAATAACGAGTCCATGAGGACCATCAAACTGGCCATCATTGGACCCCTTACAGCCAATGTCATGTAAATACACTCCAGTTTTGTCAAATACCTTGACACAATTAGCAAAGAAATAAGAAACAAAGAATTTGTTCTGGTGAGAAACAGTGCAGGATGGGGATTTATCACAGTCTGGGGCACTGAAGGATTGGAGCAAGTCATTCCCATCAGGGGAGAGGACCTTGATTTTTTTGTTCGACCAGTCATTTATGATTATACGACCATCACTCGCGATGGAAAGGAGAACTGGCTTATCAAGATGTTTATCATTGATGTGTTTGATGAAGTGACCCTCCTCACTGAACACACGAAGCTTGTTGTCGCTTCTCGGAACTAAAGTCAGCAGGTCGCCAGAGTCTGTAAATGCCACCGACCAAGGTCTACCATCAAGTCTTATCTCCCTTCGAAACTTTCCTTCAGGGCTCAACAGTTGAATTCTGTTATTCCCGCTATCTGCAACGGCAATCGTTCCTGTTTTATCACTCACATCAATATCGTTAATGCCACCAAATTCTCCTTGTCCCTTCCCTCTTGAACCAAACTGAAACGCAAATTGATGTTGATGCTGATGAACCACCTGCACAATCCAAGGACTACCAGTCAGCGGCTGTCCATTCACAAGGATCTCCACTCTGTGTTGTCCGCCACACTGTGGTGTGTATGTCACTGTGTATTTGCCGTCTTTGGTGTCTTTAATGTCTGTTTTTAGTTAATCACCTTCTGGAGTCAATATGTTGACTTTGATTTTATCATCTTGTTGATAACATTGAAATTCTTCTGAATCCTTTGTAACAATGACAAAACATGTCTCCTTCCTTTCTTTTACTTCCTTGCTGTCTTGACCTTCAGCTAAGCACTTTGAGGGATCAGTCTTCGTGACAACAACTCGATCCATAAGATCCAATTTCTTTTCCACAAAGTAATGTACATGTGGCGACAAGTAAAGATCGGGTTTTCTTACATTTAACAGTTCATTACAACGTCCGAGGATGGCGTGATTTGTTTGTAGAATTTCGACGCTGAAGTTTCTATCCAAGATACTCTGACAGCGTTCGAAGCAGCTTTTCAGCTGGGTCGCAACCAGCTCGAAGTTTTCCAGTCGCGTTGCGTGATGTTTTTGTTCCGCTTCATAAATTTCACGAAACTTGTCCTTCATTTTCCTCTCGTGTTCTCGCAAATCACGAATCAATTTTTCCACAGTGTCTGTTCAATTTCAACTTTGTTTTTGTTTCTTAGTTCAGTTTGTTTCTTAATTTCACTCTCATATCTGACAATTTCCGCTTTCACTTTGGCCACAGCGTCGGACATTTGCATCTTTTGTTCTTGTGCTGCTTTCCGAGTGTCTGTCTTAGAGTGTCGATCGTGACTCACTACAGTACATTTGTGGCAAATCAGAACTTTACAGTCTTCGCAGTAAAATTCGAGAGGTTGATCTTCATGATATTTCTGTGAACACATCACGGGTCTGTGGATCAACTCTTGCACATCTTGCGCTTGCAGTTTGTCCATCAAAACATTGCGATGACCCCTTGAGGCCTTCAAGCGTTGGTGAGCTTCAAAACAAGATGCGCACAGAAAATCCTGGCACACGAAACAGTAACATGTTGCGGTGTTGTTCTCGTCACAACTGTTGCATCTTTGAGACTGTACGCTGCCATCTTCTAGGGCAAGAACATCAACCAATCGGTTGAGATGAAACGATGACGGCAAATTCTCGAAGGTGTCTGTTTCGGGAATTTGAAATGAAGCCTGGCAAACCGGACATTTGATTGTCGCTTTTAGCTGTCTCCGTGCGAAGTTTGTATGTCTGTCGAGACACTCCAGGCAGAATGAGTGAAGACATGGTAATGTCTTGGGATTTGTGACAGTCTCTATGCACAATGGGCATTCTGCTTCCTTTTTAAGATTCTTGAAAAGCTGTTGAACATCCATGATGAAGCCAAGCAACGCAAAATGAGGGCGTGTGAAACAGTGACGTCACTGAAATCCCGGGACTCTGTGCGGTCGAGTGGATAACCCCGCTTTTTTCCGCTTTGAGTGACACGGAGTGTTTTTTATCACATTCTAATGCATTTCATCACGAACCAACACTCATTTTAAAACCCGAAATTTTAATTCGGCTAAAAACTCAGGGTGCTTACCATTAAGCTAAACCGACCGGCCAGAAACCGATCCGCTGAAAATGGACCGACATTTTCCGATTGTAGCGATGCAACTAAATGACGGTCCTCTCTTCCTGATTCTCCCACTCCATGGTTTTCCTAAACCATCTTGGAGGACGCAATAGTTGCGATGCTTTGCTTAGATTTTGAGGAGTGAGGAAGACATCGTTTGAGAATCTTCAGTTAGGACTGCTTGTGACCATTCAAAAGATTCTCTATCATTTCTGCATGAACAAAATTTTGAAAACAAAACGCGGGAAAATGCGTGTAAATCAATGTTTCGGGTAAAGCAAAATTGAACGTGTTTCCTCAGTTCTTGATTTTCACGTCACCCAAAGGAAAAACAAAAGAGGAAAATGAGATCAAACGTTTAAAAAGTCAAATAAATGTCGACACTACGTGGTTTTAATATCTCAAAATTTATTATATAGCAGTTAGACCAGACCAGGCATCAAGTAAGCAAGATTATCCAGTGTTTCCTCCTGATAAAACACAGAAAAGGAAATAAAAATTAACCTTTCAATGTAAAATTTGGCGCCGTGCTCACCAAATTTTTGTTGTCCTTTCCTTTTGATTGGGCTTATTTTATACGTAGGAGCAACCGCAAAGGAGGAATAAGTGAAAACAGGAGTAATAAAGTAGCTCAGTCACACGGCACCAACCTATAAGGCATCTTCTCTGACGTTACTGCGCGGGCTGCATAAACCTCTTTCAATGCGTTTGTTTTGCGTGTGGGAAAGTTGCATAAGCATAGTTTTTGTTTTCTCTTGGGACCGTCCGGTAAGTCCGAAGAGAAACCGGATACAACGCTTATGCAAAATTTGGGGGGACAAACAAAGAATATTGTGGTATTTTCCAAAGTGGACTATTGGCTGTTAAAACAATGACTTTTTTTGTTCCGTGGTTGGCAAATTTGAATTCCGTCGTTTTCATCTTAGCGTGGACACACGACGGGAAAACATGTTCTTTGAAGTTTGAGTTTGGCAGGCGTTAACTTAAGCAAACTTTTGCTTGCGATAGTTTGACTGAACGTATTTGAAGCATACCTCATCAGATAAGGGTTAATTTCTTAGAAAAAGTCACGTCTGTGATATCCAGTCTTGCTGCCATTCTAGGAAAACTTGCATGAACATCCCTTCAACTTCGAAGGATTGAAGACAAAACTTGTCATGTTTGCAACCAGTTAGAGCATGTTTTCCCCGCGTGACGTGTCCACGCTTAGGTGAAAACGACGTTATCAAAAGAAATGTGACGTCAATGTTTGTAAAGAAGAATTTCGCTATATCCTTTTTTCCATTAGTGTAGCAGCTCTTGTAAGCTGTTATTCTTTGGTAGTGTAAGGAGCTTTTTGTCTTTTGCTTTTGGATAGGGTGGCGAGCCAATCACATTATACGTTACGAGAGCTGCTGTATTTCTCTGATAGCCTAACGTCATCCTGGCGTTGACTCGTTCCCAGTCGTCTCCCGTTACGTCTTGCTCACGCCGGCGGGCTCCTGAGCAGGGTTTTCGTTTGAGGCCGGAGGCCGGACATTTCCTCCGGTCGTTCCCCATTCCATGTTCCAAACGTTGATGCCAATATTTCAGGGGTTTGTTATATTTTTTATTATTTGTAATGGTCATGGTAATGAATT
>OX421457.1:7613072-7625572 GCA_949126865.1 Montipora capitata | reverse complement strand
CTTTAACCATTTGGCCACTCACTTCAACATTAGCATGTTTGGTCACCAAAAAATGTTTGATGTTGTTTAATCGCCAAACATTTCCCGTTTGGCCAGGCCCTTAGGCAAAACGTTTAAACAGGAAAAATAATCGTGCTGCACATGTGGCACGCATGTTAGCACATGTCATTTGTTTGCGGTACTCTGCTTAATAGGCCTTTTGCAACTAACGATCACATGGTACAAAATCCGCCATGCTGGAGAGCAAGCTCATTATTATTCCCCCACTGGGACGACATTAAAACAAAGGCAAGTCAAGCTTGACTGGTTCAGGTCTCTTTGTTTTAATGTCCCAGTGGGGGAATAATAATGAGCTTGCCCACCAGCATGGCGGATTTTGTACCACGTGATCGTTAGTTGCAAAAGGCCTATTAACAACATTTTGAGGTTTTAACGGGAGCATTCGAATGTGAATCTTTTGTTCTCAATAGATAATTTGCAACCAATATCTAGAGACACTGATAACAATGCTGCAATGTACAATTACTGGTGGACGAACAAAAGGAGTTAATTAATGAGAGATCTTTTGTTTTTGATGACGATGACGTAACCTCCTATTCTTACGCTGAAATTCCTTGTACCAATTTATTTTTGGGTCAACTCGCCCACATTTTTCATCATGAAAGAGATCCTGGAGATGGAATAATCGCAAAAGACTTATGAAAGTGACGTTTTCCGTTCCACAACGTTCAACCTGTGAAATGGTCTACTGATATACAGTTCGACATTTGCTTATGAGATTCACCAACAAATTTTCACCTGTGCGTCACCGGTTTAAGTCTTTCATTGCACCTGAAGATAAGCAGGCATTTAAAAAAAAAACACTTTCTGAGATTCAGCAGAGTTCTTGGGGCTTAAAAGTTACAGTTTACTTTATTATTCAAGATTTTCGAGATTCCTAGAAAACGTGCAGAGGGGTATTCAACCTTGTTTGCCTCACTTGGAGGGGGAAGTCCCCTCGGAACGAGGTTGATTACTGCCTACAATAGCTACCTTTAAAACACTGAGAACAAATTGTAACCAAAAAATTAATTCATAGAAAAGACAACAAAACAAAATACCTCCAAAATTATCCATTTGAAACTAAAATTAATGTTTTTCTTCCAGTGGACTTTTCCCCGTTTTTCTCTTGCTTTCCTACAGGGTAGTTGCAGATTCTAGTACGTAGCTCTTTTCATTGGAAAGGTAAAACGGAATCTTAGCTTTCTTTCCATTTTGTTTCATTAACGTATGAGTTTGCACAGATGGCATCAATCATGCTATTTAAAAATTGACTTCAAATGCTAATAGAACTTGTTAGACTTTAGTTAAAGCTCCAATTTTAAGCCTTTTAGCTTTGATAACGAGCCAGTTATTAGCCATCAAAAACTTATAAATTCTTCAGTGACTGTTCTGTTCAGGCTACGAAATAACCTTTGCTCTCGACAACGGTAAACAATAACTTTAATGATTTGACGAAACTGCTAGTACACGCTTCGCATAATGACTACAATTCTTCGAGCGAAAAGCACATGTTCTGGTACCCCATAATATTATAAGTCTAGTCTCACAGGGGGTCGTGATGCTCTTCCACAGCGGGTCCTGGCCCAAAAAATGACAAAGACGCTACCGATTCCATAACATTCTTTGTAAAAATGCAAATTTTCAAAGCATCATTGCTCAGAGCTTATTAGAGCTTATGCAATGCACTTTCAATATTCATTACTTTATTTTCGGCTGACTGATTAAAAAACGTTAGCCCTATGCTAATATAGCAAAAATATATCACATCTTAATGGAAAAGAGAAATGAGGCTGTTGACGTAGTCGCCTACTATGAGACTGCCACCACTATTTATAGCAACGTAGGAAGGAAAGCAATTTTGGAAATACTGCCCATCAATTTTACTCAAAAACTTGCCGCCCGGGGTGAAGAGTTGCAGTCTATGGTTACGTGGATCACACACAATGAGTCGGTTGTACTTGTCAATAACGAGTCCATGAGGACCATCAAACTGGCCATCATTGGACCCCTCACAGCCAATGTCATGTAAATACACTCCCGTTTTGTCAAATACCTTGACACAATTAACAAACAAATAAGAAACAAAGAATTTGTTCTGGTGATAAATAGCGCAATCTGGGAATTTATCACGGTCTAGGGCACTGAAGGATTGGAGCAAGTCATTCCCATCAGGGGAGAGGACCTTGATTTTCTTGTCCGACCAGTCAGTTATGATTATACGACCATCACTCGCAATGGAAAGGCTACCTGGTTTATCAAGATGTTTATCATTGATGTGTTTGATCAAGTGACCCTCTTCACTGAACACACGAACCTTATTGTCGCTTCTCGGAACTAAAGTCAGCAGGTCACCAGAGTCTGTAAATGCCACAGAACAAGGTTCACCATCAAGTTTTATCTCACTTCGAAACTTTCCTTCTGAGCTAAACAGTTGAATTCTTTCATTCCGCACATCTGCAACAGCAATTGTTCCCGTTTCCTCGCTCACATCAATATCGAAAATGCCATCAAATTCTCCTCGTCCCTTCCCTTTTGAACCAAACTGAAAGGCAAATTGATATTGATGCTGATGAACCTGCACAATCAAAGGACTACCAGTCAGCGGCTGTCCATTCACAAAGATCTCTACTCTGTATTGTCCGGCACACTGTGGTGTGTATGTCACTCTGTAGTTCCCGTCTTTGGTGTCTTTAATGTCTGTATTTAGTTGATCACCTTCTGGAGTCAATACGTCGACTTTGATTTTATCATCTTGTTGATAACATTCAAATCCTTCTGAATCCTTTGTAACAATGACGAAATAGGTCTCCTTCCTTTCTTTTACTTCCTTGCTGTCTTGACCTTCAGCTAAGCACTTTGAGGGATCAGTCTTGGTGACAACAACTCGATCCATAAGATCCAATTTCTTTTCCACCAAGTAATGTATATGTGGCGACATGTAAAGATCGGGTTTTCTTACATTTAACAGTTCATTACAACGTCCGAGGATGGCGTGATTTGTTTGTAGAATTTCGACGCTTAAGTTTCTTTCTAAGATACTCTGGCAGCGTTCGAAGCAGCTCTTCAGCTGGGTGGCAACCAGCTCGAAGTTTTCCAGTCGCGTTGCGTGATGTTCTTGTTCCGCTTCATAAATTTCACGAAACTTGTCCTTCATTTTCCTCTCGTGTTCTCGCAAATCACGAATCCATTTTTCCACAGTGTCTGTCATTTTCTTTTCCTCGTTCAAAATTTCAATTTTGTTTTTGTTTTTTAGGTCAGTTTGTTTCTTAATTTCACTCTCGTATCTGACCATTTCCGCTTTCACTTTGGCCACAGTGTCGGACATTTGCATCTTTTGTTCTTGTGCAGCTTTCTGAGTGTCTGTCATGATGTGTTGATTATGACTCACTACAGTACACTTGTGGCAAATCAGAACTTTACAGTCCTCGCAATAAAATTCGAGGGGTTGATCTTCATGATATTGCTGTGAACATATCACGGGTCTGTGGATCAACTCTTGCACATCTTGCGCTTGCAATTTGTCGATCAAAACATTGCGATGACCCCTTGTGGCCTTCAAGCGTTGGTGAGCTTCAAAACAAGATGCGCACAGAAAATCCTGGCACACGAAACAGTAACATGTTGCGGTGTTGTTCTCGTCACAACTGTTGCATCTTTGAGACTGTACGCTGCCATCTTCTAGAGCCAGAACATCAACCAATCGGTTGAGATGAAACGATGACGGCAAATTCTCGAAGGTGTCTGTTTCGGGAATTTGGAATAAAGTCTGGCAAACCGGACATTTGATTGTCGCTTTTAGCTGTCTCCTTGCAACGTTTGCATGTCGGTCGAGACACTCCAGGCAGAATGAGTGAAGACATGGTAATGTCTTGGGATTTTTAACTGTCTCTATGCACAACGGGCATTCTGCTTCTTTTTTAAGATTCTTGAAAAGCTGTTGAACATCCATGATGAAGCCAAGCAACGCAAAAATGAGGGCGTGTGAAATAGTGACGTCACTTAAATCCCGGGACTGTGTGTGATTGACACAGAGTCTCTTTTTGTGACATTCTAATGCACTTCATCACGAAATAACACCCATTTTCTAGCTGAAATTTTGGTTTTGCTGAGAACTCAGGGTGCTTACCATTAAGCCAAACCAGCCGTCCAGAAACCGGTTGGACGAAACGCTGAAAATGGAACGACATTTTCCGATTGTAGCGATGGACCTAAATGACGGTCCTCTCTTCCTTGATCTCCCACTCGATGGTTTTCCTAACCCATCATGGAGAACGCAATAGTTCAGATGCATTTCTTAGATTCTGAGGAGTAAGGAAGACATTGTTTGAGAATCATCAGTTAGGACTGCCTGTAACCGTTCAAAAGAGTCTCTACGACTTCTGTATGAACAAAATTTTGAAAACAAAACGAGGAAAATGGAGTGTAAATCAATGTTTTGTGTAAAGCAAATATTACCAGATAAAGGAAAAAAATTGGACGTGTTTGCTAAGTTCTTAGCCTGCGAACACACCCGTATTTCCGGCGGTCTGCTTTCGTAGGCTTCTCAGTTCTTGGTTTTCCCGTCACGCAAAGAAAAGATAAAATCGCTTACTATTGAATAAATTTAGTCAAGAAATTGAGATATTGTAGGAGGGCAATAAATAAACAGCGTGTCTAAGTTTTAGGGTTGTACGATATTCCAAACTCGAGTTCCGCAAACGGTACCACTCAACATTATAGTGTTTAGTATGGATCAGTATAGAGACTCCGCGCAGAGGGACACCAACATGGCGGCCGGAAACCAGTGGAACCACTTGAGTTTACTTCGGCTCCATCAAAGCATTTTTCCTCTCTGCTAAAAACAATCGCATAGACACTTCTCGTAACATATTGGTTATTGCCAACGAGCAAGCCAAGCGAAGACGCGAGACTATCGAGGCGGCCAGTTTAATGCCGCGCGAAGTATTGCAGCAGGCAGAAAAATTCTCGATCGCGCTGTGAAAAGTGAATGTAAGCGTAAATGTAAGATTCCCTGTAGATTTTAGTAGGGACCACTGAAAGCGCGTGTTTTAATATGTGCTGTCCAGGGTGCTTATGGTTCTGTCATTGGATAATCTTGCATCACGCGCGCGACTATTGATGATCTTGTCTGAAATCATGAGCATCGTCAAATTAGGGGCCACGCCGGATTACATGGCGGAAGTTCTTAACTCCAGCTCAAGCTGAAAAGTCATGTGATTTGTTAACTTACTTTTTAGTCTGGGCTAAGAAACAGATTGAAGAGACGAACTTCAACTTGCGCACTGATTTTGTTCTCGAATCCTCGCAGATGTCTCTTCATGAGTTGACATTTCGCACCCGGGCGGTAATTCAGCCTGTTTTTGCAACAATTTTTAGGGCGGCTGGTTGGTCCGGAATTTATTCCCAATCTAAAACTCGACTTGTTATAAGGGCTTTAAGACTCAATCGCATTCAGGTACGAAACGGAATATTGTTAACAAAAACGCAAGCCAACAACTTTCCCACACGCGAAACAAGCACATTGAAAGAGGTTAAAGGAAGGCCGCGCAGTATGACTGAGCTACTTTATTACTCCTGTTTTCGCTTATGCCTACGTATAAAATAAGCACGAGCAAAACGAAAGGATAACAAAAATTTTGTGGGCACGGAGCTAAATTTTACACGGAAAGGCTAATCTTTATTTCCTTTTTTTCGTTTTATCAGGAGGAAACACTGGATAATCTTGCTTACTTGATGCCTGGTCTGGGATAAGTGATATTTAATACATATGTTACTTCAGATATTAAAACCACGTAGTATCGACATTTATTTGCCTTTTTAAACTTTTGATCCCAAGAAAACTACTCAGTAGGAGATACAATTTTAACATGTTCCTTTCTGACAAATCAGACCTGATTTTAGAGTCGGTGAATGAGATGTACAAAACAAGAGGCATCAGTTATAAGAATTTTGAATGAAATAATGTCATTTTAGGTGTTCTTATTTTCCGATTCATCGAAGGGAAATTGCAGTTTAACGTAAAAACTACCACAGGTGAGGGTTTCGCTTTATAGCAAGCACCATGGCATATGTACAGAGTGTATCGTATACCATCATTAAACAGCATTGCTTATCTTTTGAATGCATTGATTGTGTTTCAGTGACACTTAATGAGGCACCCCCTCCCCTCCCCGCGATTTCTCTTACGTCCCCCGTTCCAGTTCCCCAAGCCCGTCCTTTTCCAGGTTTAAAGTAATATTACGGAGTATAAGAAACGACGACGGCTACGGCTACGAAAATGCTACAAAACGAATGCGGTCCTCTGCATAAACAACAACGTGGAATCACCAAATTTCTGGTTTTAACAACAACGTAAGCAAACAATTGACAACCTTTCATTAGCTGTGGTTTCAGTAGTAGCCCTTTTACCTATGGGTAAATAGCGTTTATCCACGGGAAAGTACGGTGTTTTAAAGAGACGTCTATTTCTTATCTCTCTTTTTTCAATCTTTATTTTGTCCGCCGCTCCTGTTTTTTTTTCCGCCACTCATTTTTTTCCTACCTGTCTCTTTTTTTTCCGCTGTACTTTTTTATGGCGCGCCTTTCCAGTCAATATTCAAACAGTTTTATTAGATTTCTGTGCCGCAATTTTTATTTTGTATCATTCTTTTCCCATAATTAATTTAAATGCAAGTGTTAAGCACATTTTTTTGTTTTCTTTAATCTACATTCGTTCTATATGTGTTTTTATATTTGTGCTGTATATATATTTTTTTTTTTTTCATTCTAATCAAGTATGCAACACGTGATCACATTACCGTGATTCACGTGGGTCATTTTCCGCCATTTTGGCCGCATGTCGTGCGGCTGCGGATGCCTTGCAGCTTTTGAGTCATTTAAGACCTTGTTTTTCACTGAAGAACGTTGCGGCTCGGGTGGATTCATCGAAGTCTGTCTCCCTCTGTCAGGCTATAAACAAAAATTTGAAAGGATGTGCCAGACCTGGACGGTCTCCCTTTTGTGGATTTGTTGTTTCAGATAATTATAAAACCTTCATGTTACAGAATGAAGGGGGTAGTTACTTGAAACTGTGGTGTGCTTCGCTCTGACGAAGGGCTAACGCTCGAAACGTCAGCTTTTAGAATCTCTGTACGGTGGCCAATTTACATTATCAATGCCGTTGATAAAACCAAATCTTTGTATCCTTCATTTTACAGTTTGCTTTAACGCGTCATTATTCTTTTAAATTTGACACTGCTGGGTTGTACGTACTGACAAATGGTAGGGTTTTGTCGCTAGTTTTGGCTTTTTGTTTAAGTGTTGACTACCTTCCAGAAAAATTGACCTCAGATGGTGTTCTCTCGATAAGATGCATAGGGTTGCCTTGCCCTTCAAGACGGGCTTTGAATCGAGATAGTGCCTCCTAAATGTTTTTTTTTTTTAATATTGGTTCGGCGAAGCTTACTAGCCTCTTCGTTGATAAAACCCTTCTTGACACCAGGTGGGTGATCAGAGGTAAAATGCTTCAATCAGTGTATTGGAAGGTTTTAGTCGGCGCGGCTGGTGATATGTTTTGATATGGAGAATAGATTCGTTATCGAATCGTTCTCCTTTGTATGCTGTTGTCGGTCAAAGACAGTGATGTCCTTTTCTGAAATTTAAGCAGTTAACTTTATCGTCAGGTTGAAGTTATTAGCTTGTGTAATGAACAGGTTGATTTCCTGTTTATCTACGTCCCATAGTGAGAAAACGCCATCGATGGAACGACGAAAGGTTTCATGATTATGTGAAACAACAAAACGGCAAAAGGGAGACCGTGCAGGTCTGTCACATTCTTTCAAAGTTTTGTTTATAGCCTGACAGAGGGAGACTGACCTCGTTGAATCCAGCCCAGCCGCAACGTTCTTCGGTAAAAAATTAGGTCTTAAATGACTTAAAACCTGCAAGGGATCCGCGTCCGCACGACATGCGGCCAAAATGGCGGAAAATGACCCACGTGAATTATGGTAATGCGATCACGTGTTGCATACTTAATTAGCATGAAAGAAAAGATACAGCAAAGTTAGTTAACACTTACATTTAAATTAATGGGAAGAGATAAAATATATCAAGAAAAAAATATATATATAGAAGGGAAATAAAAATCACGGCACAGAAATTTAATTCATAAATTACAAAATATAGCTGTTTGATAATCGTTAGTTGTCCTTCAGTAGCATATTGATAGTGAGGATTCCAAGTTCGAGTGAGGCCTGACACTACTGTGAAGTTTTTATACCCAATTATCCATCACAGATCAACCCTAGTATTGGAATTGGGCCCACACAAGGACAGAGAAAAACTCTGACCCGGGTGGGATTTGAACCCACGGCCTTCGGACTAGATCACCGCTGCTGCAGCGGCGAAAGAAAAAGTGACCTGCAGAAAAAAATTAGCGGTGAAAAACAAGTGGGCAGCAGAAAAAAAAGGAGCGGCGGACCAAATCAAGATTAAAAAAAGAGAGAAGATACACTTGTCTCTTACGAAAAAGAGAGAAGAAGTAGATGTCCCTTTAAAAGCACCGTGGCAAGGACGTTTTTGTGTGTATCCCGCTTTCCCTAGACCGAAAGTGCCCTAGGTTTATTTTAACGGATACATAAAAAAGAACAAAAGAACTTCCCATGACAGTTCCTGAACTAACTAAAAAGTACGGTTTATCTGCTCTCTGAGGTGGCTTGGCCAATCATAACGCAGAACTAATTTGCAAGGTCAGTGAACTCATATCTGATTACTTGTATATTTTACCCTGCCGTAGTAGATCTCCTGTGCCTAAACGGTGATAAGTATGTCAAACATATAGAGATTGTAAAATATCATCTAACAATAACTTTTAAATGTACAAGAACAAGGAAGGGTTACGGTTTTACAAACGTTGGCCGTGTCGCACTTATATTTCAACAGACTTAACTGATTAGAGTGTACTGTGAAGTGCTAGTTTTGTACCACATATGAACCATGTGAGCGTTAGCTCTACTAATCGGAATGGGCCCACACAAGGACAGAGAAAAACTCTGACCAGGGTGGGAATTGAACCCACGACCTTCGGGTTAGATCACAGCTGCTCTACCGACTGAGCAACAAGGTCAGACGGGAGCACGCCGTGGGAACTGAAGATGTTAAAGTCACGGCATTCTCTATTTTCAAATTCCCCCTTAATACACTTTGTTTGTTCCCCCCCCCCCCCCCAAAAAAAAATTGTTTGAATAAACTATTGCTTCCAAATGCTCTTGGGGACACTGCATATTCCCAAGAGCATTTGAAAACAATGGTTTATGTAAAATTTGGGGGGCAGACAAAGTGTATTATGGGGAATTCGAAAATAGATAATGAACAAGTAAACCATGTGAGCGTTAGCTCTACTAATGGAAATGGGCCCACACAAGAACAGAGAAAAACTCTGACCAGGGTGGGAGAATTGAACCCACGACCTTCGGGTTAGATCACTGCTGCTCTACCGACTGAGCTCAATGATCAATATCCTTATAGCGATCTTTCTCGTGAGGTTACCCATTGTTATTAATATGCCAACCAGAAACTAATTGTCTGTTGAAACAATGACTTCTTTTGTTCAGTGGTTAGACCTGGTTTTTCACTAATGACGCAAGCAAAAGCACAAGCTACACACGCAGGCTCATTTACTTGTTGTTAATCAGTGTCTATTGTTTTAACAAAAGGCTCTAATGAACAACACGTGACAAGCTACTGAGATTGCGTATACTTCTTGCGCTTATGCTTGCGTCGCTAGTGAAAACCAGCCTTTCGTGGTTGGCAAATTTGAATATCAAAAGAAACGTGAAGTCAACGTTGCAAAAGAGAAATATCGCTATAGATGGTTTTCAATCACGTGATGAGACGGCCATATTGGTGCACAAAACAATGGCTCATGTTTTGCATTATAATAGAGTCAAATTCCCAGAAGACTTTTCTCTCTATTGTTCTGTGCACCAACATGGCTGCTGTGACGTCAGGTGAAAACCATCTATAGCCTTTTCTCCCTGAGAGCCTAACGTTATCCTGGCGTTGACTCAATCCCAGTCGTCTCATAACAAGGGGATCATCCCTTTACGCCTTTCTCACGCTCGCGGGCACTTATAGAGACGAGTAGGGTTTTCGTTTGAGGCCGGAGGCTGGAGGTTTCGTCCGGCCGTTTCCCATTCCATGTCCAGTGTCACAGCGTTCTTTTGATTCAAAATACGAAAGTTAAAGACAAATTAACATCTTTAAATCCATATTAAGTCAATAGAGTATATTAAATCAAGATTGCATACTAACGTAAATTGTAACGAACCCTTTCTTGAGTCTTGTCACGACCGAAGTGTCCTGCAAGTCTGTCTGAGTGACAGGCATGTGGAATTCTCTCCTGTTCTTCCTTGTTATGCACCCATCTCTTTGGTTCACTATACTCACTCTTGCGAGGGACACTTTAAATACTTTTAGTGAAAGCGAAGTTTATTGGTCAAAATTAAACTGTTCACTCTTTTGTGTTATAGCAATTGTACTATTTATGAAATCGCAGAATTCCTTTCCCATCTCTTTCTCACCTCAAAGTAAGTCTGTTAGAATAAATATCAAGTAATCAAGAACGGTTCTTTTAAAGCGCCGATCATTTAAAATATTAATTGAAAGAAAAAGAAATTTAAAAAAGCAATGCTTTCAAAGACAAGAGTTAAAATTTGCATCCATATTTTACGAAATGCCGCAGCGTGTGCTTTAAACAACTTTTAAACAACTTTTACTGATACTCAAGTCTAACTTAGCTTTTACTCCTTGAATTCACGACTTGACAAGTTTGGTTATAAAAAAGGAAAAATCTTCTAAGGCCATTGTAATCAAGTATAAAACTTCTAAGAGTACGTCTTCCAACCAAGAGGTGTTACTTCAAAAAGGGGCACCTCCTTTGTGGAAGCGCCACCCATTCAAACTGTCAAATGAAAGAAAAAGCAACGCTTTCCTAAAAATGCCGCAGGGCGTGCTTTCAACAACTTTAACTGAAGCTTAACTCTGACTTTACTTTTTTATTCCCTTATTAAAGAGATAACACAATGATTCTATGAATTCCAAGTCGGTTATTTAAGCGGATTCTGTCAGAAAGGAGTTAAAATTCGCATCTCCATACTTCTATACGAAATGCCGCCGCAGGCTTTGAAACAACAAATTAACTGACCTAAGTGTTTTCCTCAAGTTTCCCTGATCCAAAATCTAACTCTGTATCGATAAATAGTTAAATAAATAAGCTGTAATATGGGGGGGTCCAAATCCATGAAGGGGGACTAAATCCGCTAGCGGATTTGTACGGGGGGGCCGGGGGGGAGGGGGAGGGGGTCTAAAGTCCAAATTCGCTAGCGTGACCTCGTGATGATGGTGCGACGCTCTAACAAAATGAGCTATCAAGCCACTGATCTTGGGAGCTGGTCATTTGTGGGTTCAAACGTTCTCATGATGAATGAATCAACGAACGAAATGATATATGAAGTGAATCATAATTATATTGACCTGCTGATACGAAATCAACTTGGTGGAGCTATAAGCCTAGCGTTCATAACTGCGAGGATCATAGCTTCACTTGATTTCATATTAACAGTTCAATATATGATTCATTTCATATATAATTTCTTTCGCTAAGTTTTAATTCATTGAAAATACTGTGGAATTTTCTTAAATAGATCATTGTACAGTGTTAGCTAAGTTACCTCGCCTAAGAATGGAAGCAAGGCTGCCGGTGACCCGGTTTTGATACAAACCTTTGTACTTTTCTAATGTCATTGTAGACTACAGTAATAAGAATTACAATAACACAGTTTACATTTCTTGATAAAAGGAGTGAGGTATGTGTCAACAAAAGGTAACCAGCAGCCTCGCAGCCATTCATAGGCTAGGTCACTGAGCAAACAACTGTAAAATGGCCTATTCTAGTCAGTCCAGCTTTTTCTGTAAATGGTGTGAAATAAAAATAATGAACCAATGAGCCAAATTTGACACTAACGGTAGTCTCTAATTTTATCTTAGTCTCATTTTTGGGAGCAATATTATCATTCTGCCTCAAGTTAAGTGGTTCTATCATTGCAATGAAAATTTTTCTTCTTTTCCTCGGGTAAAAAATCCAAGAGCAAAATCAATATTTGTTTCTTATAATCTGTATTATTCTTTAATTTTTTGGTACTGGAGGAAAAAAGCAGATGAAGTGAGAAAATCGCTCGGAATTATCACCCCCATAGCTATATTATCCACAGCAGCAGCAGCTCACAAAGGACAGACAAAACATGATAAGGCTGAGCCAAGTGACCTAGTGGAACCCTTACAAGTCCTTGGGGAGTCCCTTGGTACTATTGGAGCTTGCCTCAGGGTACAGGTAAGAGAAATAAGACTGGTGGAGCAACAACCTTCAGGTACTCAGTCCTGTTGGGAGTGGCTATGAATATCCAGATGAATCATGCCACGAA
>OX421457.1:7585572-7608072 GCA_949126865.1 Montipora capitata | reverse complement strand
ACAAGGTAGTTGCAGATTCTAGTGCGTAGCTCTTTTCATTAGAAAGGTATAAGGGAATCTTGGCTTTTTTTACATTTTGTTTCATTAACATACGAGATTGACTTCAAATGCTAAAAGAACTTGTTAAACTTTAGTTAAACCTCCAATTTTAAGCCTTATTGCTTTGATAACGAACCAGTTATTAACCAGTTAAAGGCGCTACTGATCCCATAATAATCTTTGTAAAAAATCGAATTTTCAAAGCATCATTGATCAAAGCTTGTTAGAGCTTATGCCTTGCACTTTCAATATTCATTACTTTACTGTCGGCTGACTGATTGGAAAACGTGAGCCCTATGCTAATAAGGCAAAAATATATCACCTCTTAATGGAAAACAAAAATGCGGCTTTTGATGTAGTCGCCTACTATGAGACTGCCACCACAGTTTATAGCAACGATAGAAGGAAAGCGATTTTTGAAATACTGTCCATCAATTTTAGTCAAAAACTTGCCGCCCGGGGTGAAGAGTTGCAGCCTATGGTTACGTGCATCACACACAGTGAGTCGGTTGTACTTGTCAATAAGGAGTCCACCAGGACCATAAAACTGGCCATCATTTGACCCCTTACAGCCAATGTCATGTAAATACACTCCTGTTTTGTCAAATACCTTGACACAATTAGCAAAGTAATAAGAAACAAATAATTTGTCCTGGTGGTAAATAGCGCAGAATGGGGACATACCACAGTCTGGGGCACTGAAGGACTGGAGCAAATCATTCCCATCAGGGGAGAGGACCTTGATTTTCTCGTCTAACCGGTCAGTTATAATTATACGACCATCACTCGCAATGGAAAGGCTACATGGTTGAACAAGATGTTTATCATTAATGTGTTTGATGAAGTGACCCTCCTCACTGAACAAACGAAGCTTATTGTCGCTTTCCGGAACTAAAATCAGCAGGTCGCCAGAGTCTGTAAATGCCACAGACCAAGGTGTACCATCAGTTTTTATCTCACTTTCAAACTTTCCTTCTGAGCTAAACAGTTGAATTTTTTTATTCCGCCCATCTGCAACAGCAATCGTTCCCGTTTTGTCACTCACATCAATATCGGAAATGACATCAAATTCTCCTTGTCCCTTCCCTTTTGAACCAAACTGAAAGGCAAATTGATATTGATGCTGATGAACCTGCACAATCCAAGGACTACGAGTCAGCGGCTGTCCATTCACAAGGATCTCCACTCTGTGTTGTCCGGCACCTTGTGGTGTGTATATCACGATGTATTTGCCGTCTTTGGTGTCTTTAATGTCTGTTTTTAGTTGATCACCTTCTGGAGTCAATATGTCGACTTTGATTTTATCATCTTCTTGATAACATTGAAATTCTTCTGAATCCTTTGTAACAATGACAAAATATGTCTCCTTCCTTTCTTTTACTTCCTTGCTGTCTTGACCTTCAGCTAAGCACTTTGAGGGATCAGTCTTCGTGACAACAACTCGATCCATAAGATCCAATTTCTTTTCCACCAAGTAATGTACATGTGGCGACATGTAAAGATCGGGTTTTCGTACATTTAACAGTTCATTACAACGTCCGAGGATGGCGTGATTTGTTTGTAGAATTTCGATGCTGAAGTTTCTATCCAAGATACTCTGACAGCGTTCGAAGCAGCTTTTCAGCTGGGTGGCAACCAGCTCGAAGTTTTCCAGTCGCGTTGCGTGATGTTTTTGTTCCGCTTCATATTTTTCACGAAACTTGTCCTTCATTTTCCTCTCGTGTTCTCGCAAATCACGAATCAACTTTTCCACAGTGTCTGTCATTTCCTTTTCCTCGTTCAAAATTTCAGTTTTGTTTTTGTTTCTTAGGTCAGTTTGTTTCTCAATTTCACTCTCATATCTGACAATTTCCGCTTTCACTTTGGCCACAGCGTCGGACATTTGCATCTTTTGTTCTTGTGCTGCTTTCTGAGTGTCTGTCTTAGAGTGTCGATCGTGACTCACTACAGTACATTTGTGGCAAATCAGAACTTTACAGTCTTCGCAGTAAAATTCGAGAGCTTGATCTTCATGATATTGCTGTGAACACATCACGGGTCTGTGGATCAATTCTTGCACATCTTGCGCTTGCAGTTTGTCCATCAAAACATTGCGATGACCCCTTGTGGCCTTCAAGCGTTGGTGAGCTTCAAAACAAGATGCGCACAGAAAATCCTGGCACACGAAACAGTAACATGTTGCCGTATTGTTCTGGTCACAACTGTTGCATCTTTGAGACTGTACGCTGCCATCTTCTAGAGCCAGAACATCCACCAATCGGTTGAGATGAAACGATGACGGCAAATTCTCGAAGGTGTCTGTTTCCGGAATTTGGAATGAAGTCTGGCAAACCGGACATTTGATTGTCGCTTTTAGCTGTCTCCTTGCGAAGTTTGCATGTCTGTCGAGACACTCCAGGCAGAATGAGTGAAGACATGGTAATGTCTTGGGATTTTTGACAGTCTCTATGCACAATGGGCATTCTGCTTCCTTTTTAAGATTCTTGAAAAGCTGTTGAACATCCATGATGAAGCCAAGCAACGCAAAATGAGGGCGTGTGAAATAGTGACGTCAATGAACTCCCGGGACTCTGTGCGGTCGAGTGGATGACCCCGCTACTCTGGTCTAATCGAGTGCATAGCATTCTACTGCACTTCATCACGAACTAACACCCAACCTGAGATTTTGTTTTGACTGAAAACTCAGGGTGCTCACCATTAAGCCAAACCGACCGTCCAGAAACCGGTCGGACGAACCGCTGAAAATGGAACGACATTTTCCGATTGTAGTGATGCTGAACTAAATGACGGTCCTCTCTTCCTTATTCCTTATTCCCCCAGTCGATGGTTTTCCTAAACCATCATGGATGGCGCAATAGTTCCGATGCTTTGCTTAGATTCTGAGGAGTGAGGAAGACATCGTTTGGGAATCATCAGTTAGGACTGCTTGTGATCGTTCAAAAGAGCCTTTACGACTTCTGTATGAACAAAATTTTGAAAAGAAAACGCGGGAAAAATGCGTATTTGCTCAGTTCTTAGTTTCCACGTCACGCAAAGAAAAAATAAAAACGCTTACCATTCATTAAATAATAATAATACTAATAATAATAATAATTATCATTATCATTATCATTATCATTATCATTATCATTATTATTATTATTATTATTATTTAATAGATTTTAGAGCGCTATTTACATTCAATGATCAACTACGCTTTACAATTTAAAATACTAAAATAAAATTCAAATTAGTAAAACTAATTACATATATATAAATAAAACCGAATATTTATACTAATGATAATAAACTTAATTAGTAATACTAATAAGTGTGAATATCAAACAGGGTACGCTTTAATGGCTACACGAAATAAATGAGTTTTAAGCTTAAATTTATAAATAGCTAATGACTGAATATCACGTAATTCAACCGGCAAACTATTCCATAAATATGGAGCGTTAGCAGAAAAAGACCTATCACCTAAAGTGACAAGTATTTTCCTTTTAGGAGGGTCTAACAATAAACTTTGATGTGATCTAAAATTATGCATAGATCTAGGATTAATGTTAATTAATTCTATGATATACTTGGGCGCCAATCCATGAATAGCTTTATTAAAGCTATTCAAATTAAGATCTTAAAATGAACACGATGTTGTACTGGTAACCAATTCACTTCATAAAGCGCGGGAGAAATATGCGAGTACTTTTTTGAAGTTCAGTACAAGTCTAGCCGCAGCATTCTGCACACGTTGCAATTTAACAATTTGCGACTTGGGAAGGCCATACAAAAGTCCATGACAATAGTCTAAACGGCTGGTGTTAAAAGCATGAATAGCGTTAATAACGAATCACTAGAAAAATACTTCTTAATCTTTCTAATATTGTGTAGGTAATAAAACGCGGTATTACAGATTTTTGGTTACTTGCGTTTACATTGACAACTTGTTATCGAATCATGCACCAAGATTTCTAACACACGAACTAGGATAAATATCATATTCACCTACAGAGATATTGCATCTTAGCTAATTGTTGTCTAGTTCCTATTAATATCAACTCATGCAGTTTTATCATCATTAATCATTAACCTATCCCCAATCATCCAAATCCTTAAGTCACTGATACATCTATTCATAACACTAATAGCTTCATCCAGACTGGATGTATCATCAGACTTAAAACTAAGATACAATTTCGTCTCATCAGCAAAACAATGTACGTTAGGAAGATGTTTCTCTATGATAGTAAATAGCTTAGACGCATAAACTACAAATGATTAAGGCCCAAGGCAACACCACAGTCCAAGTCAAAATTATTTGACAGAGTTCCATGTATAGAGATTCGCTGACCAATTGAGAGCATTCCCACGTAGACCAGCTTCATTATGCAAACGATCGAGCAACACATCATGGGTCACTGTGTCAAATGCTGCACCGAGATCCAATGAAACCAGCAACGTTATATAATGGGAGTTCATCTTTAGAAGACTATCATTCATTACTCTCAGTAATGCAGTCTCAGTGCTGTGATGTTGTCTATATACAGACTGGAACAAGGGATAAATGCCATTTGCCATCATATGCTCATGCAACGGATTAAAATCAGATCTTTCAGTTAGTTTTGACACAAACTGTCGGTTTATCCCCACAGCGGCTTCTCGTAACCATGGAGCTGTTCGAGAAGCCGCTGTGGGGATGGGGTAAGTGTTGTAAATGAAATGACTGTACCTCATCGGTTAGAGTTAATTTGACCTCGGACCCAAGCTCTGTGTCTTCACGGGTCATCATTTGCTGTTAAATTCATCAGCTATCGTGGAATCGAAGCAGAAAATCCTCATTTCCAGCCAAGTGCGTAGGGATTTTTGACTACGAAACATTCTCGGAGGTTCACAAATGATGTGGCTTTAGCTTTGCGTGAAAAAATCTTGGCTGGGATGGATTTTCGAGTCGCAAACCGCCTCTGAGCTGACAACGGTCGGAATCTTAGTGTGCAGCCTTGACTTCGTCTTAGAACATTGAAAACACTGAAAACACAGAATTCCCGAAACGGTGTAATAAGCTCCAGAAGGCGCAAGAATACACCAGAGGTGAGTCATTTTGATTCATTTTATTGAATGAAAGTTAAATTGAGCATTTTTTAGGCTTTATAATCGACGGTATTTGATTTCCCATACAAAGTCTTATAACGCGTTTAAATTCTCAACGGCTGTCTGTAGTGACGCGAGCTTGGGCTGCCTATGCTTCGGGAGGAAAAAAAAGTCCTTTTTCCTACTTTTCAAGAAATTTCTTTTTTCTTCTCGTAATCCATACACACAAACTTAATAAAAGATGCAAAAAAAAATTTTGCTTCATATACACTTTAAGAGATACAATTTTAACATGGTCTGTTGTGACAAATCACACCTGATTTTAGAGTGAATGAGATGTTCAAAACAAAAGGCACCAGCTATAAGAATTTTGAATGAAATAATGTCATTTTAGGTGTTCTTATGTTCCGATTTATCGAACGGAAATTGCAGTTAAACGTAAAATCTACTACCGGTGAAGGCTTCGCTTTATAGCAAGCACCATGGCATATGCACAGATTGTATCGTATACCATCATTAAACAGCATTGTTTATCTTTTGAATGTATTAATTGTGTTTCAGTGACACTTAATGAGACACCCCCTCCCCCATCGATTTCTTCTACGTTCCTCGCCTCAGTTCCCCACGTCCGCCCTTTTCCAGGTTAAAAGTAATATTAAGAAGTTTAAGAAACGACGGCTACGGCTACGAAAACGTCACAAAACAAGAGTATTGCCGTCCTCTGCATAACAACAACTTGAAATCACCAAAGTTGAGGTTTTGACAACAGCGTAAAGCCTGGTTTTCACTAGCGACGCAAGCACAAGCCCAAGCATAAGAGCGCTTATTTCACCGTGAAAACGCGCAGGCGCAAGCAAAAGCTTAAGGATCAAAATTCTTCCTTTTCCTTGTGCTTGCGTGCTTGCGTCGTGCGAAAACGAAATGCAGTATAAGCACAAGGAATTTTTGGGTCTGACCGATTAAAACACTCGTTCCAGATTCCCTGCGTCTAAGCATTTGAGCAAAATGGCGGTTGCGGTGGTTAATTTTGATGCTTATGTCGACCTTTGTTTTCATTAGAAAAGCTGCTTATACCTGTGCTTGTGCTTGTGCTTGTGTTTGCATCGCTAGTGAAAACCAAGCTTAAGCGAACAATTGAGAACTTTTCATTAGCTGTGGCTACTTCAGCCCTTTTACCAATGGGTAAATAACGTTTACCCACGGGCAATAGCAGGCACGTTTTTGTGTGTATCCTGCTTTCCCTAGACCGAAAGTGCCCTTGGGTTGTTCTCATGGATACATTAAAAAGAACAAAAGATCTTCCCATACCAGTTCCTGAATTGAAAAGAGCGGTTTATCTACTCCCTGAGGTGGCTTGGCCAATCATAAAGCAGAACTAATTTGCAAGGTCAGTGAACTCCTATCCAATTATATTTTACCCTGAGTGGAGTCTTTTACTGTGTAACCGTATCCCCAAGGGTAACATGAAACCTGGAAGGCTCAAGGTGTGTGTAACCACAGCTATTCTATCTTTTTGCTCTGAAACCGTTCGTATGGATATGGTTTAAGGATAATTCGCCCACAGTTTACTACGTGAACGAGATGGAATAATTGCGAAAGAGCTAATTGGGATTGTGTTAAGTTATATTTTATATTTTAAGATGACGTTTACACAAACGCGGTTTCATTTGTAACCGCATCGTTTTCGATGCGGCTACACCTTCTGTTTACACGACACCGATCGAGACTGTTGCCGAAACCGTGTCGATTTGAAAAAGCCAAAAGTTGAGCGTTTTCAATGAAAACGATGCGGTTTCATCGGTCGCGTAAACAGCGAAACCGCATCGATTTGAATACGGTTACTATTTTGGAGCGAAACTTGCACTGTTTAATTCAATGTCATGGGTGTAGCCAGGATTTTTCAAAGGGGGGGTCACACTTTGTCAAACAGAGGGTACTCACATTTTTGCGACCTGAATATTGTAGGTTGTTTGCATTAAAAAAAGGCTTACAAAGGGGGGTCACCGGCACCCCAGGACCCCCCCCCCCCCCTAGCTAAGCCCTTGAATATAGTAAATTTAGCACGTAGTGCAGCGCTCGCTTATACCATCACGATTTGGATTTTCTGGCAAAAACGGTTCGGTGTAAACACTTCCAAACCGCCTCGATTTTGATGCGGTTTCGAAGTCATGAAAACATGTCGATGTGAAACCGCGTTCGTGTAAACGTTGCCTAAGATAACGTTTGCGTCGCCGTGGCCGTCGTAGATCTCCTGTGGATAAACGGTGATAATTATGTCAAATACTGGCCCCAGTTGTTCAAAAAGTGGATGATGCTATCCACCGGATAAATCACTATCCCATGGATATCGCAATTGGTTTCGCTATTACTTATCCACTGGATAGTGATTTATGCGGCGGATAGCGCTACACTTTGAAACCGTGTTTAACCAAACATGTTTAAAACATGGTTAAAGGTTTTGTGTGAACGGGGCTTTAATAAGTTTAACGTTTAAATGCTCAATATCCATAGCGATGTTTCTTGTGAGGTCAGCCATTGTTATTAATATGCCAACCAGAAGCTAATTGGCTGTTTAAACAATGCCTTCTTTTGTTCCGCGGTTGGCAAATTTGAATATCAAAAGAAACGTGACATCAATGTTTGTAAACAAGAAATATCGCTTTAGCCTTTTTTCTCTGAGAGCCTAACGTCATCCTGGCGTTGATTCGTTCCCAGTCGTCTCATAACAAGGGGATCATCCCGTTACGCCCTTCTCACGCCCGTGGGCACGTAAAGAGACGAGCAGGGTTTTCGTTTGAAGGCCGGAGGCCGGAAGTTTCGTCCGGTTGTTTCTCATTCCATGTCCGGTACCTTGATGCCAATATTTGAGGAGTTTGTTTTATATCTATTATCATAATTTTTTGACTTACATTTTAAAGAGAATTTGAGTGAACTCCAGCCTTAACTGGGAAATTGACGCCTTGCTGTGCCAAAAAATGTCACGTCCAGGGCTTTCAGAAATATGTCCGCTACTTTACAAGACTATCGAAAACCCTGAGACGAGCCTGTCAGATTACAACACGCGCTGCCTGGCTCGCGTTAGCGAAACAAACTTGGATAATTGCAATTCACTGGTATGAACCGGCCAGACAAGCAGCTCTTTTCCTTCCGGGCCCAACAATTTTAACACTGATCTGCTTATTTTGAAAACCTGGTCTTTTCACATGTTCCAAGTTTTCTTTTGATATTAGGTTAAGGTTAAAACTGCGAGTATGTTAAAAGAGTTGTACAACTCTACGCAGGCGAAACGTTCTAAGATCTTTCAAAACCTTCTTTCAATCGCCAAATTCATGCAAAAAAAATTTCTAGTCACCCCAATTTTCATCGTTCACATCTCTTCTTGTTGGTGCGCTGTATTATGTTCTTCAGTTTTTACAGGTTCAGGAAAATATTTATAATTTGTGCCAGTATTAAACTTTTCAGAGATGTCTGGAAATCCTGAGCTCAGTTTCAAGTGCTTGCCACCTTTTTCGTTAATAGACTATTTTCCCAACCGCGTAATTAAGCTTAGAGCCTGGTATTCACTAGCTTATGCTAGTGAAAACGAAAGTCAACACAAGCATCAAATTCACCCACGGCATCCGCAATTTTCTTCATATGCTCAGACGCGGGGAATCTAAAACGAGTACTTTAATTGGCCGGACGTAGCAAATTTCCGTGTACTTATGCTGCGTTTCGTTTTCACACGACGCATGCGAATCCAAGTATAAGCGCAAGCACAAGGAAAAGGAAAAATTTTGATCCTTGTGTTTGTGCTTATGCTTGTCTCAACCTCGTTTTCACGGTGAAATAAGCGCTCTTATGCTTGCGCTTCCATCCCTAGTAAAAACCAGGCTTAAGTCTTGTACAGCGTTGGATAAGAGAAGATCGCGACCAGTCAAAATTGATTAAAGAGTATTTATGAAATTCAAGTAGACTTCTGGACTGATAAGCCATGTTAAAATAAAACACTTTCTACGTCAATTCAAATTTTCTTTTTAATCTAATCTCAACTGAAAAACTAATTTTTTTTCAGTGGATTTTTCCGCGTTTTTCTCTTGCTTTCCTACAGGGTAGTTGCAGATTCTAGTACGTAGCTCTTTTCATTGGAAAGGTATAAGGGAATCTTGGCTTTCTTTACATTTTGTTTCATTAACGTATGAGTTTGCACATCTGGCATCAATCATGCTATTTAAAAATTGACTTCAAATGCTAAAAGAACTCGTTTAACTTTTTTAGTTAAACCTCCAAAATCCTTTCAGCTTTGATAATGAGGCAGTTATTAACCATCAAAAACTGAAAAGTTCTTGGGTGACAAAGACGCTACTGATCCCATAATATTCTTTGTAAAATTTCGAATTTTCAAAGCCCCATTGTTTAGAGCTTATGCAACGCACTTTAAATATTCATTACTTTATTCTCGGCTGACTGATTAGAAAACGTTACCCTTATGCTAATAAGGCAAAAATATATCACATCTTAATAGAAAACGCAAATGCGGCCGTTGAAGAAGTCACCTACTACGAGACTACCACCACTGTTTATAGCAACGCGAGAAGGAAAGCCATATTTGAAATACTGTCCATCAATTTTACTCAAAAACGTGCCGCTCAGGGTGAAGAGTTGCAGCCTATGGTTATCTTCATCACACACAATGAGTCGGTTGTACTTGTCAATAATGAGTCCATCAGGACCATGAAACTGGCCATCATTGGACCCCTCACAGCCAATGTCATGTAAATACACTCCTGTTTTGTCAAATACCTTGACACAATTAGCATGGTAATAAGAAACAAAGAATTTGTCCTGGTGATAAATAGTGCAGAATGGGGATTTATCACAATCTGGGGCACTGAAGGACTGGAGCAAGGCATTCCCATCGGGGGAGAGCACCTTCATTTTCTTGTCCGACCTGTCAGTTATGATTATACGACCATCACTCGCAATGGAAAGGCGACCTGGTTTATCAAGATGTTTATCATTGATGTGTTTGATGAAGTGCCCCTCCTCACTGAACACACGAAGCTTATTGTCGCTTTTCGGAACTAAAGTCAGCAGGTCACCAGAGTCTGAAAATGCCACAGAACAAGGTTCACCATCAAGTCTTATCTCCCTTCGAAACTTTCCTTCAGAGCTCAACAGTTGAATTCTTTCATTCCAGTATTCTCCAACAGCAATCGTTCCTGTTTTGTCACTTACATCAATATCGTTAATGCCACTAAATTCCCCTTGTCCCTTCCCTTTTGAACCAAACTGAAACGCAAATTGATATTGATGCTGATGAACCTGCACAATCCAAGGACTACCAGTCAGCGGCTGTCCATTCACAAGGATTTCTAATCTGTGTTGTCCGGCATCTTGTGGTGTGTATGTCACTGTGTATTTGCCGTCTTTGGTGTCTTTAATGTCTGTTTTTAGTTGATCACCTTCTGGAGTCAATATGTTGACTTTGATTTTATCATCTTGTTGATAACATTGAAGTCCTTCTGAATCCTTTGTAACAATGACGAAATATGTCTCCTTCCTTTCTTTTACTTCCTTGCTGTCTTGACCTTCAGCTAAGCACTTTGAGGGATCAGTCTTCGTGACAACAACTCGATCCATAAGATCCAATTTCTTTTCCACCAAGTAATGTATATGTGGCGACATGTAAAGATCGGGTTTCCTTACATTTAACAGTTCATTACAACGTCCGAGGATGGCGTGATTTGTTTGTAGAATTTCGACGCTGAAGTTTCTTTCTAAGATACGCTGGCAGCGTTCGAAGCAGCTTTTCAGCTGGGTGGCAACCAGCTCGAAGTTTTCCAGTCGCGTTGCGTGATGTTTCTGTTCCGCTTCATAAATTTCACGAAACTTGTCCTTCATTTTCCTCTCGTGTTCTCGCAAATCACGAATCAATTTTTCCACAGTGTCTGTCATTTTCTTTTCCTTGTTCAAAATTTCAACTTTGTTTTTGTTTTTAAGGTCAATTTGTTTCTTAATTGCATTCTCATATCTGACAATTTCCGCTTTCACTTTGGCCACAGCGTCGGCCATTTGGTTCTTTTGTTCTTGTGCAGCTTTCTGAGTGTCTCTCTTAGAGTGTCGATCATGACTCACTACAGTACATTTATGGCAAATCAGAACTTTACAGTCTCCGCAATAAAATTCTAGGGGTTGATCTTCATGATATTGCTGTGGACACATCACGGGTCTTTGGATCAACTCTTGCACATCTTGCGCTTGAAGTTTGTCGACCAAAACATTGCGATGACCCCTTGAGGCCTTCAGGCGTTGGTGAGCTTCAAAACAAGATGCGCACAGAAAATCCTGGCACACGAAACAGTAACATGTTGCGGTGTTGTTCTCGTCACAACTGCTGCATCTATGAGACTGTACGCTGCCATCTTCTAGAGCCAGAACATCCACCAATCGGTTGAGATGAAACGATGACGGCAAATTCTCGAAGGTGTCTGTTTCGGGAATTTGGAATGAAGTCTGGCAAACCGGACATTTGATTGTCGCTTTTAGCTGTCTCCTTGCGAAGTTTGCATGTCGGTTGAGACACTCCAGGCAGAATGAGTGAAGACATGGTAATGTCTTGGGATTTTTTACTGTCTCTATGCACAATGAGCATTCTGCTTCCTTTTTAAGATTTTTGAAAAGCTGTTGAACATCCATGATGAAGCCAAGCAACGGAAAATGAGGGCGTGTGAAATAGTGACGTCAATGAAATCCCTGGACTCTGTGCGGTCCAGTGGATAATCCCTGCTACTTTCCGCTTGAGTGACACGGAACCTTTTTTGTGACATTCTAATGCACTTTATTTCGGACTAACACCCATTTTAAAACCTTAAATTTTGTTTTGGCTAAAAACTCAGGTCGCTCACTATTAAGCCAAACCGACCTTCCAGAAAGCAGGAGGCGAACCCCTGAAAATGGAACGACGTTTTCCGATTGTAGCGATGGACCTAAATGACAATCCTCTCTTCCTTATTCTCTCACTCGGTGGTTTTCCTAAACCATCATGGAGGACGCAATAGTTACGATTCTTTGCTTAGATTCTGAGGAGTGAGGATGACATCGTTTGAGAATCATTAGTTAGGGCTGCTTGTGACCGTTCAAAAGAGTCTCTAGGACTTCTGTATGAACAAAATTTTGAAAGCAAAACGCGGGAAAATGCATGTAAATCGATGTCTCGTGTAAAGCAAATATTTCCACATAAAGAAAAAAAATTAAACGTGTTTGCTCAGTTCTTGGTTTTAACGTCACGCAAAGTAAAAATTTCCCTGCTAGCAGAGGTCTCTCACGGCGGGGCAAAAATGAGAGACCGTGAGAGACCTCTGCTAGCAGGGAAAGTGAAAATAAAATCGCTTACCATTTAATAAATAATAATTTTAATGATAATAATAATAATAATTTAATAACTAAAAAATAAAATTAAAAATACAAAATAAAATCTCTTACCATTCAATAAATAATAATAATAATAATAATAATAATAATAATAACAATAATAATAATAATAACAATAATGATGACAAAAATAATAATTTAATAACTAAAAAATAAAAAATACAAATACAAAATAAAATCGCTCACCATTCAATAAATAATAATAATAATAATAATAATAATAATAATAATAATAATCATGATGATAATAATAATTTAATAACTATAAAATAAAAAATAAAAATACATAATAAAATGGCTTACCATTCAATAAATAATAATAGTAAATGATAACAAGGTAAAATAAACAAAAGAAAATTAAAAGGTAGCTAAATTAAATTACATTACATTTCATCTCTTCCGTTAAGGCCTGCGGGCTTCAGTGTTTTTCCTCTGTGTATGAGGAATGCCTCACGAGCCTTTCTGATGGAGTCACGACTAGTGTGCAGTTGTTCGAGCGGTATAAGGATCATGTGATCCTCCGCGTGACCACTAGTCAGGAAGTGTCGTGAAACCGCAGTGGGGGTATAACTACAAAAGGGGTTTATTATAGGTCGCCTATGTTCATTATAAATCCCTTTTGTAGTTATACCCCCACTGAGGTTTCACGACACTTCCTGACTAGTGGTCACGCGGAGGATCACATGATCCTTATACCGCTCGAACAACTGCACACTAGTCGTGACTCCATCAGAAAGGCTCGTGAGGCATTCCTCATACACAGAGGAAAAACACTGAAGCCCGCAGGCCTTAACAGAAGAGATGAAATGTAATGTAATTTAATTTAGCTACCTTTTAATTTTCTTTTGTTTATTTTACCTTGTTATCATGTATTATTATCTTTCCTCTTCTTTATGCATTTCCGTTTTTATTAATTTTACACACACGTAGCCTTTTTATGTCATTTCCGGTATATATAAAGATCTTGTAACAAACATTTATCCATTCAATAAACCTGAAGAAGGCTGGTGTTGGCCAGCGGAAATATTGTAACAACGCCTATTTTCACGTTGTCTTGTCCAACCTTTGCAGTATATTTTCTATTTTTAAAGTTTTTTGGTGTGGTCACGATCTATTTTGATCCAACGTAGAGCAAGTTTTGATCGGACACAGTTTCTGCAGTGGTTTAATCCTTAAAAAGTTATTTAATAATACTAATAAGATCGAATATCAAATAGGATACGCTTTAAAGGCTACACGAAATAAATAAGTTTTAAGCTTACATTTTAGAATAGTTAATGACGGAATATCACGTAATTCAACAAGCAAACTAATCCATAAATATGCAGCGGCAGCAGAGAAAGATCTACGACCTAAAGTGACAAGCATTTTCCCTTTAGGGGGGTCTAACAAAAATAAAAGCAACTTTTCTTTTTTAAGGTTTCTGTAATCATATATTTTTTACGAGGTTTGGTGATAAGCCTAACGCCCAACCCCCAACCTCGAGGACCAGGGGCTGTCCTTTGCCAGCTCTCTATCCCTCGACCAATCCGGCAGGGTTGAACCCACCAGGGACGAAGTCCCCACCGGTATAGCTCTTGGGATCACTGAGACACACAAGCTCCATCACCAAGACAAGGTGACAAGCCCAGGGTGGCCCAGGGTGGCCCTATGCGCCATCTTGGCGCCAGGGGCCAAGTAAAGGTGAACAATAAACTCTGATTTGATCTAAAAATGCATAGATCTAGGCTTAATGTTAATTAATTCTATGATATACTTGGGCGCCAATCCATGAATAGCTTTAAATCTTCAAATTAAGATCTTAAAATGGACAAGATGTTGTACTAGTAACCAATGAAGTTCATAAAGCGCGGGAGAAATATGCGAGTACTTTCTTAAGTTCAGTACAAGTCTAGCCGCAGCATTCTGCACACGTTGCAATTTAACTGTTTGCGACTTGGGAAGGCCACACAAAAGTCCATTACAATAGTCTAAACGGCTGGTGACAAAAGCATGAATAAGCGTTAATAACGAATCACGAGAAAAGTACCTCTTAATCCTTCTAATATTATGTAGGTAATAAAACGCGGTATTACAGATTTAAGTTACATGCGTTGACATTGACAACTTATTATCGAACCATGCCGCAAGATTTCTAACTCACGAACTAGGATAAATATCATATTCACCTACAGAGATGTTGCATACATCATTGATCTTACCTAATTGTTGTCTAGTTCCTAATCAACTCAGTTTTATCATCATTAATCATCAGTTAACCTATCCCCAATCATCCAATTCCTTAAGTCACTGATACATCTATTCATAACACTAATAGCTTCATCCAGACTGGATGTATCATCAGACTTAAAACGCACGTTAGGAAGATGTTTCTCTATGATAGTAAATAGCTTAGACGCATAAACTACAAATGATTAAGGCCCAAGGCAGGAGCCTTGTGGAACACCACATTCCAAGTCAAAATTATTTGACAGAGTTCCATGTATCGAGACTAGCTAACTTCTTTGAGAAAGACAGGAGTATAACCAATTGAGAGCATTCCCACGTAGACCAACCAGCAACGTTATATAATGGGAGTTCATCTTTAGAAGAATATCATTCATTACTCTCAGTAATGTAGTCTCAGTGCTGTGATGTTGTCTATCTGCAGACTGAAACAAGGGATAAATGCCATTTGCCATCATATGCTCATGCAACGGATTAAAATCAGATCTTTCAGTTAGTTTTGACACAAACTGTAGTTCTTAAATACCAGATCCAGACCAGTCTTCTTTAACAACGGATTAGTAACCATTAAGTCAAGAAATTGAGATGTTGTAGAACAGCGTGTCACAGTTTTAGGGTTGTTTATAACTGATTATAATATGTATGTTACTTGAGATACCAAGTATTATCGACGTTCATTTGACTTTCTAAACTTTTGATCTGAAAAAAATTGCTTAGGAGATACAATTTTAACATGGTCCGTTCCGACAAATCAGACCTGATTTTAGAGTGAATGAGGTCTACAAAACAAGAGCCACCAGTTATAAGAATTTTTTATTGAAATAATATCATTTTAGGTGTTCTTATTTTCCAATTTATCGAAGGGAAATTGCAATTAAACGTAAACATTACTACCGCTGAAGGTTTCGCCTTATAGCAAGCACCATGGCATATGTACAGATTGTATCGTATACCATAATTAAACAGCATTGCATACCTTTTGAATGCATTGATTGTGTTTCAGTGACACTTGCTGAGGCACCCCCTCCCCCCTCGATTTCTCCTACGTCCCCCGTCTCCGTTCACCAAGCCCGCACTTTTCCAGGTTAAAAGTAATATTAAGGAGTTGAAGGGCGTTTTCCATTTACAAAACATTTCCATCGGGTGAAAAACATTTTCCATTTAATTCACGTCCGTTCGTTCCCAGTGATTGTGATTTTACGCGCCAAAATTTAAAAATGTGGCCGTGAATAGCCTGGAAGTGGTAAGACCTTTCAAAAGTTGTAAATGGAACACACATTTCCATCGGGAAGTTTCCAACGGGAAAACAGGACTACCTTTTCAGCGGTTCCGTTTATTCCGGAATTTTCCAGTGGAACGAACCAAAAACGTGTGTTTCATTTACACACCAACCGGAATTTCCGGAATTTCTTGGTAAATGGAAAACGCCCGAAGAAACGACGACGGCTACGGCTACGAAAACGCCACAAAACAAGAATATTTGATTGGTTAAAAGAGCAAAAATAATCGTGCTGCACGTGCTGCACGCATTTTATCTCGTATTTTTGTGATCCTCTGCATAAACAACAACGTGAAATCACCAAATTTGAGGTTTTAACGACAGCGTAAGGCTACAATTGACAATCTGTCATTAGCTGTGGTTACCCTAACCCTTTTATCCATGGGTAAATAGCGTTTACGCTCGGACAAGTACGGTGCTTTTAAAGAGACATCTGTTTCTTCTCGCCTTTTTCGTAAGAGACAAGTGTCTCTTCCCCTTTTTTTTTAATGTTGATTTTGTCCGCCGCTCCTTTTTTTCCGCTGCTCACTTTTTTTTTCTGCGGCTCATTTTTTTCCGCTGTACGTTTTTATGACGCCCCTTTCAGACAATATTCAAACAGCTTTATTTTTTAATGCACGTATTAGATTTTTGTGTCGCAATTTTTATGTCCTTTCTATACGTTTTTTATTTTGCTTTGATGTATTTTGTATCTCTTAATTCCCATAATAAATTTAAATATAAGTGTTAAGCACATTTATTGTTTTTTTGTTCTCTTTATTTTATATTCGTTCTATATATCTTTTTATATTTGTGTTGTAATTTTTTCATTCTAATTAAGTATGCAACACGTGATCATATTACCGGGATTCACATGGCTCATTTTCCGTCATTTTGGTCGCATGTCGTGCAGCCTCGGATGCATTGCAGGTATTGAGTCATTTAAGACCTTGTTTTTCACTGAAAAACGTTGCGGCTCGGCTGGATTCAACGAGGCCAGGCTCCCTCTTTCAGTCTATAAACGTGCACTGAACGTGATTTCACGTTGTTGTCATGCAGAGGAACGCAAAATATGGGATAAAATGCGTGCCGCGCACGTGCAGTAAGATTATTTTTCCTGTTTTAACCAATCCCACGAAAGGGAGACCGGTGTCAAGAAGGGTTTTATCAAAGGAGAGGCTAGTAGGCTTCGCCGAACAAATTCTTCAATAACAACATTTGAGGAGGCACTGCCTCGATTCAAAGGAGAGGCAGTGTGGCCCAGTGGTTAGAGCGCTTGCCTTGAGATCCGGGGATCCCGGGTTCAAGACCCGTTCTAACTACTCGTTGAATTTGATCCTGGTAGTACCTGGTAGTCCATTTGTCACTTGTAAATTAAATAGCCAACTGGTTTGCCTCCGGCCAGTTGGGATTCTTAACAGTTGTTGTTATTCTGTTCCGTCGTTTCGTTGTGTTTCATTGGCGCTGAAAAGCCCCTATGGGGAGCGGTCAATTAAGTATGTATTGTATTGTATTGTATTGTATTGTACTGTAAAGCCCGTATTGTATCGCACTGTAAAGCCCGTCTTGAAGGGCGAGGCAACCCTATGCATCTTATCGAGAGAATACCATCTTAGGTCAATTTTTCTGGAAGGCAGTCGGCACTTAAACAAAAAGCCAAAGCTTGCGAGAAAACCCTACCATTTGTCAGTACGTACAACCCAGCAGTGTCAAATCTTAAAACAATACTGACGCATTAAACCAAACTGTAAAATGAAGGTTTCGTAATTATCTGAAACAACAAAGGGAGACCGTGCAGTTCTGTCACATTCTTTCAAATTTTTGTTTATAGCCTGACAGACGGAGACTGACCTCGTTAAATCCAGCCGAGCCGCAACGTTTTTCATTGAAAAACAAGGTCTTAAATGACTCAAAACATAACATAACATAACACAAGACCTTTATTTCACCTCGGCTTTACAAGAGTAGCTGTATAGCTTATTTCTCCGAGAAAAAATAAATAAATAAATAAATAAATAAATAAAATGATGTATTATATACAGTAAATTAAAATACTATTTACATAAATAACAACTACATTGATGTTCGCAAGAAATTTGGCATATTTTAGTTCTGGTCCTCTTAGGTCATTAACCAGGCATCCGCGGCCGCCCCATGAATCACGGTAATACGATCACGTGTTGCATACTTAATTAGAACGAAAAAAAATACAGCACAAATATAAAACAATTGTAGAACAAGTACAAAATAGAGAGACCAAACAAAATAATAAATGTGCTTCACACTTAGATATCTAAATTGATGCATGGGAAGAGATATAAAATATATCAAAGCAAAATAAAACAGAAAAATAGAAAGGAAATAAAAATCACGGCATAGGAATAGGAATTGAATACATGCATTTCAAAATAAAGCTGCTTGAATATTGACTGGGAAGGCACGTCTTACTTTTTTTCTTTTTTTTGTTGCCACTTTTTTCCGCCGCTCATTTTTTTCTGCTGCTCAATTTACTTTATTTCACTTCTTTTGAACAGCGGTAAAAAATGGTGAGCAGCGGAGAAAAAAGGGGTATCTTGAAAACTAAGACCCGTAAGACCTTAAGACTCGAAAAGGAAGGAAGTAACCTAATACCCTTAATTTTGCTTACCCTAGGCCTAACTACACCAAAAAGTTGTTCGTTTTTAGGCCTAGGGTAGCCAAATTGAGGGTTTTGGGTTACCTTCTTCGTTTTCAAGCTTTCGAGGTCTTAGCGGTCTTAGGGGTTTCAGTTGGGTCTTTGTTTTCAAGGCACCCGAAAAAAGTGAAAAGCAAAAAGTGGGCAGCGAAAAAAAACAAAAAATTAGAGTGGGCGGTGAAAGAAAAAGGGTGAAACCAGCTTAACACATCACTGCACAACCTTGTTCCCAGGCCTTTTCCGTCACATGGAGGAGGAAGCGCCCTCGGAACGAGGTTGATTACTGCCTACAATAGCTACCTTTAAAGCACTAAGAACAAATTGTAAGCAAACACTTAATTCACAGAAAAGATAACAAAACAAAATACCTCCAAAATTATCCATTTGAAGCTTTTTTTTTTTTTCCAGACTTTTCCCCGTTTTTCTCTTGCTTTCCAACAGGGTATTTGTAGATTCTAGCACATAGCTCTTTTCATTAAAAAGGTATGAGGGAATCTTGGCTTTCTTTACAATTTGTTTCATTAACATACGAGTTTCCACAAATGGTGTCAATCATGCTATTTAAAAATTGACTTCAAATGCTAAAAGAACTTGTTAAACTTTAGTTAAACCTCCAATTTAAGCCTTTTAGCTTTGATAACGAGCCAGTTATTAGCCATCAAAAACTGACAAATTCTTCAGTGACAAAGGCGCTACTGATCCCATAATATTCTTTTTAAAATGTCGAATTTTCAAAACATCATTGCTCAGAGATTATTAGATCTTATGCAATGCACTTTCAATATTCATTACCTTATTGTCGGTTGACTGATTAGAAAACAGTAACCTTATACTAATAAAGCAAAAATATATCACATCTTAATGGAAAACAGATATGCGCCTATTAAGTGGGTCGGCTACGGTGAGACTGCCACCACTATTTATAGCAACGTAAGAAGGCCGAAAGCCATTTTTGAAACACTGTCCATCAATTTTACTCAAAAACTTGCCGGTCAGGGTGAAGAGTTGCAGTCTATGGTTACCTGAATCACACACAATGAGTCGGTTGTACTTGTCAATAACGAGTCCACGAGGACCATCAAACTGGCCATCATTGGACCCCTTACAGCCAATGTCATGTAAATACACACCTGTTTTGTCAAATACATTGACAGAATCATAAACGCAATAAGAAACAAAGAATTTGTCTTGGTAATAAATAGCGTAGAATGGGGATTTATCACAATCTGGAGCACTAAAGGATTGGAGCAAGTCATTCCCGTCAGGGGAGAGGACATTGATTTTGTTGTCCAACCAGTTAGTTATGATTATACGACCATCACTCGCAACGGAAAGACGAAGTGGTTTATCAAGATGTTTATCATTGATGTGTTTGACGAAGTGACCCTCCTCACTGAACACACGAAGCTCATTGCCGCTTCCCGGAACTAAAGTCAGCAGGTCGCCAGAGTCTTTAAATGCCAAAGACCAAGGTGCATAATCAAGTTTTATCTCCCTTCGAAACTTTTCTTCAGAGCTCAACAGGTGGATTCTTTTATTCCGCCCTTCTGCAACAGCAATCGTTCCAGTTTTATCAATCACATCAATACCATTAATGCCATCAAATTCTCCTCGTCCCTTCCCTTGTGAACCAAACTGAAACGCAAATTGATATTGATGCTGATGAACCTGAACAATCCAAGGACTACCAGTCAGCGGCTGTCCATTCACAAGGATCTCTAATCTGTGTTGTCCGGCAGCTTGTGGTGTGTATGTCACTGTGTATTTGCCGTCTTTGGTGTCTTTAATGTCTGTTTTTAGTTGATCACCTTCTGGAGTCAATATGTCGACTTTCATTTTATCATCTTGTTGATAACATTGAAGTCCTTCTGAATCCTTTGTAACAATAACGAAATATGTCTCCTTCCTTTCTTCTACTTCCTTGCTGTCTTGACCTTTAGCTATGCACTTTGAAGGATCAGTCTTAAGATCCAATTTCTTTTCCACCAAGTAATGTATATGTGGCGACCTGTAAAGATCGGGTTTTCTTACATTTAAGAGTTCATTACAACGTCCGAGGATGGCGTGATTTGCTTGTAGAATTTCGACGCTGAAGTTTCTTTCTAAGATACTCTGACACCGTTCCAAGTAGCTTTTCAGCTGGGTGGCAATCAGCTCGAAGTTTTCCAGTCGCGTTGCGTGATGTTTTTGTTTCGCATATTTGTGTTCTCGCAAATCACGAATCAACTTTTCCACAGTGTCTGTCATTTTCTTTTCCTCGTTCAAAATTTCAATTTTGTGTTTGTTTCTTAGGTCAGTTTGTTTCTTAATTTCACTCTCATATCTGACAATTTCCGCTTTCACTTTGGCCACAGCGTCGGCCATTTGCATCTTTTGTTCTTGTGCAGCTTTCTGAGTGTCTGTCTTAGAGTGTCGATCATGACTCACTACAGTACATTTGTGGCAAATCAGAACTTTACAGTCTTCGCAGTAAAATTCGAGAGGCTGATCTTCATGATATTGCTGTGAACACATCACGGGTCTTTGGATCAACTCTTGCACATCTTGCGCTTGCAGTTTGTCGATCAAAACATTGCGATGACCCCTTGAGGCCTTCAAGCGTTGGTGAGCTTTAAAACAAGATGCGCACAGAAAACTCTGGCACACGAAACAGTAGCATGTTGCCGTGTTGTTCTCGTCACAACTGTTGCATCTTTGAGACTGTACGCTGCCAAATTCTAGAGCCAGAACATCCACCAATCGGTTGAGATGAAACGATGACGGCAAATTCTCGAAGGTGTCTGTTTCGGGAATTTGGAATGAAGTCTGGCAAACCGGACATTTGATTGTCGCTTTTAGCTGTCTCCTTGCGAAGTTTGCGTGTCTTTCGAGACACTTCAGGCAGAATGAGTGAAGACATGGTAATGTCTTGGGATTTTTAACAGTCTCTTTGCACAATGGGCATTCTGCTTCCTTTTTAAGATTCTTGAAAAGCTGTTGAACATCCATGATGAAGCTAAGCAATGCAAGATGAGGGCGTGAAATAGTGACGTCACTGAAATCCGGGGACTCTGTGCGGTCGAGTGGATAACCCCCGCTACTTTCCGCTTTGAGTCTCACGGGGTCTTTCTTATGACATTCTAATACACTTTATCACTAACTAACACCCATTTTAAAACCCGAAATTTTAATTACTGGGGTGCCAGTATGGAGCTCAATAATGGAAAGTCAATTGGATACCGTAATCGCAGTGAACTTTGGTTCTAATATTGTACAAGTGTGGTGTTTTGTACAACACTGAAATCAAATGGAAAATTCTCTAGTAACTTATGGGTTTAACAAAGACAGAGACTTGGATCTGTGATCTGAAAAGCCCTGTAAAGGGAGCTTCAATAAATGTATGTATGTAAATGTATGTATGTGTCTGTGTTGTTTGGCTTATTTGTGTGTACTAGCTCAATTCTGCACAGTCTTCTGGTAACAATTGGAAATTTCACAACTTCTCGTTAGTCAAAAATTATTTGAAAGAAAGCTTGTTGCCCATTTTTTGCTTGATAATTCAAGTAAAGGGTTTTTCTGAACACTTGGGGGAAATTTATTTAGGTGCGTTTTTGACACGGATTGTAATTTGAGTTTCTTGACTTCACGCACGTAATCAAATAGGAAGGGTTTTAATAAATTATGTTGTTTGTTTCAAAAAATCAGTAAAAAGCAAAAATCCAGTATTTCGCTGGAAAAGGTGGCCTCTATGAATTTATCATGTTGTGTAATATATGCGAGCTTAACTGGATAGTTTTTATGGCAATAGTAAAGCATTTTCGTTTCAAAATAAGGTAAGCGT
>OX421457.1:7578072-7580572 GCA_949126865.1 Montipora capitata | reverse complement strand
TTTCAGTTGATCACCTTCTTGAGTCAATATGTCGACTTTGATTTTATCATCTTGTTGATAACATTGAAGTCCTTCTGAATCCTTTGTAACAATGACAAAACATGCCTCATTTCTTTCCTCTACTTCCTTGCTGTTTTGACCTTCAGCTAAGCACTTTGAGGGATCAGTCTTGGTGACAACAACTGGATCTATAAGATCCAATTTCTTTTCCACCAAGTAATGTACATGTGGCGACATGTAAAGATCGGGTTTTCTTACATTTAACAGTTCATTGCAACGTCCGAGGATGGCGTGATTTGTTTGTAGAATTTCGACGCTGAAGTTTCTATCCAAGATACTCTGACAGCGTTCGAAGCAGCTTTTCAGCTGGGTGGCAACCAGCTCGAAGTTTTCCACTCGCGTTGCGTGATGTTTTTGTTCCGCTTCATAAATTTCACGAAACTTGTCCTTCATTTTCCTCTCGTGTTCTCGCAAATCACGAATCAATTTTTCCACAGTGTCTGTCATTTTCTTTTCCTCGTTCAAAATTTCAACTTTGTTTTTGTTTCGTAGGTCAGTTTGTTTCTTAATTTCACTCTCGTATCTGACAATTTCCGCTTTCACTTTGGCCACAGCGTCGGCCATTTGCATCTTTTGTTCTTGTGCTGCTTTCTGAGTGTCTGTCTTAGAGTGTCGATCGTGACTCACTACAGTACATTTGTGGCAAATCAGAACTTTACAGTCTTCGCAGTAAAATTCGAGGGGTTGATCTTCATGATATTGCTGTGAACACATCACGGGTCTGTGGATCAACTCTTGCACATCTTGCGCTTGCAGTTTGTCGATCAAAACATTACGATGACCCCTTGAGGCCTTCAAGCGTTGGTGAGCTTCAAGACAAGATGCGCACAGAAAATCCTGGCACACGAAACAGTAACATGTTGCCGTATTGTTCTCGTCACAACTGTTGCATCTTTGAGACTGTACGCTGCCATCTTCTAGAGCGAGAACATCAACCAATCGGTTGAGATGAAACGATGACGGCAAATTCTCGAAGGTGTCTGTTTCCGGAATTTGGAATGAAGTCTGGCAAACCGGACATTTGATTGTCGGTTTTAGCTGTCTCCTTGCGAAGTTTGCATGTCTGTCGAGACACTCCAGGCAGAATGAGTGAAGACATGGTAATGTCTTGGGGTTTTTGACAGTCTCTATGCACAATGGGCATTCTGCTTCCTTTTTAAGAATCTTGAAAAGCTGTTGAACATCCATGATGAAGCCAAGCAACGCAAAATGAGGGCGTGTGAAATAGTGACGTCACTGAAATCCCGGGACTCTGTGCGGTCAGTGGATGACCCCGCTACTCTGGTCTAATCGAGTGCATAGCATTCTACTGCACTTCATCACGAACTAACACCCAACCTGAGATTTTGTTTTGGCTGAAAACTCAGGGTGCTTACCATTAACCCAAACCGACCGTCCAGAAACCGGTCGGACGAACCGCTGAAAACGGAACGACATTTTCCGATTGTAGTGATGAACTGAACTAATTGACGGTCCTCTCTTCCTTATTCCTTATTCCCCCAGTCGATGGTTTTCCTAAACCATCATGGATGAGGCAATAGTTCCGATGCTTTGCTTAGGTTCTGAGGAGTGAGGAAGACATCGTTTGAGAATCATCAGTCAGGACTGCTTGTGACCGTTCAAAAGAGCCTCTACGACTTCTGTATGAACAAAATGTTGAAAAGAAAACGCGGGAAAAATGCGTATTTCCTCAGTTCTTGGTTTCCACGTCACGCAAAAAAAAAATAAAAACGCTTACCATTCAATAAATAAAAATAATAATAATAATTATTATTATTATCATTATCATTATCATTATCATTATCATTATTATTATTATTTAATAGATTCTAGAGCGCTATTTACATTCACTGATCAACTACGCTTTACGATTTAAAATACTAAAATAAAATTCAAATTAGTAAAACTAATTACATGTTAATGAAACAGAATATTTATACTAATGATAATAAACTTAATTAGTAATACTATTAAGAGTGAATAGCAAACAGGGTACGCTTTAATGGCTACACGAAATAAATGAGTTTTAAGCTTAAATTTATAAATAGCTAATGACTGAATATCACGTAATTCAACCGGCAAACTATTCCATAAATATGGAGCGGCAGCAGAAAAAGACCTATCACCTAAAGTCACAAGCATTTTCCTTTTAGGAAGGTTTAACAATAAACTTTGATGTGATCTAAAATTATGCATAGATCTAGGCTTAATGTTAATTAATTCTATGATATACTTGGGCGCCAATCCATGAATAGCTTTATTAAAGCTATTCAAATTAAGATCTTAAAACGAACACGATGTTGTACTGGTAACCAATGAAGTTCATAAAGCGCGGGAGAAATATGCCAGTACTTTTTTTAAGTTCAGTACAAGTCTAGCCGCAGCATTCTGCACACGTTGCAATTTAACAATTTGCGACTTGGGAAGGCCATACAAAAGT
>OX421457.1:7553072-7565572 GCA_949126865.1 Montipora capitata | reverse complement strand
TGTCAAACACTGGCCCCAGTTGTTCAAAAAGTGGATAACGCTATCCACCAGATAAATCACTATCCCATGGATCCCGGGGAGGGGGGGGGGGGGAAACTCCCATATGAAACAGACGGGGATGCTCGTCGGAAATTTTGAATTTAACCCCTGAAGGAGACCAACTAGGCGTGGCTCAAGCTTTTTGTGACTCCTAAAGAAGACCAATCTAGGAGTGGCTTAATCAGATTTTGACCCCTAAAAGAGACCGCTAAAAACACGCAAATACGACATGCAATGATTTTTAATGATGTAAAGACATAATCATCGAATGCTTTTATCTAAAAGTAGTTTTTAAAACCATTGTCATAAATCTCAAGTTCTTCAATTCAATTCTGTGTTTCTTCGCGGAACCCTAAACGAGACCTTGGCGGCAATACTGGCGTTGCGCCCGGAACACCCTAAGTGAGACCAAAATCCAAAGTTTACACCCCTAAGCGAGACGACGAGCATCCCCGTCTGTTTCATATGGGAGTCTCCCCCACCGGGCCATGGATATCGCAATTGGTTTCGCTATTACTTTTCCACTGGATAATGATTTATCTGGCGGATAGCGCTACACTTTGAAACCATGTTTAGCCAAATATGTTTAAAACATGGTTAAAGGTTTTGTGTGAACGGAGCTTTAATAAGTTTAAAGTTTAAATGCTCAATATCCATAGCGATGTTTCTTGTGAGGTCAGCCATTGTTAATAATACCCCAACCAGAAGCTAATTGGCTGTTGAAACAATGCCTTCTTTTGTTCCGTGGTTGGCAAATTTGAATATCAAAAGACACGTGACGTCAATGATTGTAAACAAAAAATATCGCTTAGCCTTTTGTCTCTGAGAGCCTAACGTCATCCTGGCGTTGACTCGTTCCCAGTCGTCTCACAATAAGGGGATCATTCCGTAACGCCTTTCTCAAGCCCGCGGGCACGTATAGAGACGAGCAGGGTTTTCGTTTGAGGCCAGAGGCCGGAGGTTTCCTCCGGTCGTTTCCCATTCTATGTCCGGCACCTTGATGCCAATACTTGAGGAGTTTGTTTTATATTTATAATCATAATTTTTTGACTTACACTTACAGAGAATTTGAGTGAACTCCAGCCTTGCCTGGGAAATTCACGCCTTGCTGTGCCAAAAAATGTCGCTTCCGGTGCTTTCAGAAATATATCCGCTACTTTACAAAACTGTCGAAAACCCTGAGACGAGCCTGTCAGATTTCAACGCGCGCTGCCTGGCTCGCTTGAGCGAAACAAAAATGGATAATTGCAATTCGCTGGTATGAACCAGACAAGCAGCTCTTTTCCTTCCGGGCCCAACAATTTTAACACTGCATGTTTTCTTTTGATATTAGGTTAATGTTAAAACTGCATGTATGTTAAAAGACTAGTAGAACTTGAACGTCTTGTTGGTGAGCTGTTTTATGTTCTTCAGTTTTTGCAGGTTTAGGAAAATATCTATAGGTCTGAAAATCCTGTATATTTTCCCAATCCCCTAATGCAATACGTTCTGGTGAATTCTTTACAGAAAAACAATACAAGTTATTTACTCTTGGGACTGTATCATGCTGGATATCCACTGTTTTTATACAATAAACCCCCCACCCACCCCCCCCCCCCTCCCTCCCCAAAAAAAAATGGAACTGTATCACGGGAATGTAATAAGCTTAAAGCCTGGTTTTCACTAGCGATGCAAGCACAAGCACAACCGTAAGTAGCTTGTAGTGAAAACGAACGTCACGACATAAGCATCAAATTCAACCACGGCATCCGCCATTTTGTTCGAAAGGCTCAGACGCGGGGAATCTGGAACGAGTGCTTGAATTGGCCAAACATAGCAAATTCCTTGTGCTTATGCTGTGTTTCGTTTTCACAGAACGCAATCGAACACAAGCATAAGCATTATTCTACAATAGCAATCGTTCCCGTTTTCTGCCTTACTTCAATATCGAAAAAAACGGAAAAAGCAAATTGATATTGATGCTGATGAACCGGAACAATCCAAGAACTACCACCCAGCGGCGGTCCATTTACAAGAAGCTATACTCTATGTTGCCCTTCACACTGTGGTGAGTATGTCACTGTGTGTTTCCCGTCTTTAGTGTCTTTAATGTCTGTTTTTAGTTGATCACCCTCTGGAGTCAATATGTCGACTTTGATTTTATCATCTTGTTGATAACATTGAAATCCTTCTGAATCTTTTATAACAATGACGAAATATGTCTCCTTCCTTTCTTTCTTTTACTTCCTTGTTCATTTTTCCTACCAGCCGATAAAAACCGCGACGAGCGTCTGGTAACACCCGAACATCAACCAATCAAAATTTGTGTGATGTCACAGCCATGTTTATATACTCCCATCTAAACACAGGTATTGACCAATGAGACTGCGCGTACTATCCTGATTATTTTATAAAAAATGAACAGGACAGAGTTAAGAATCCCAGCTGGTGGGAGGCAAACCAGTTGGAGTTGAGCCGGTGAGCACTCACAGCACTCCAGCTGGTCGCCTGAACGGGACCTGGGGCCCGTTTCTCGAAAGTCCCGGAAACTTTTCGGGCCAGAAAAACCAGTTGAGAAACTGCCAACCGCTTATTTTGGAAGGTCGATCTTTTAACACGTTTTCAAAGCAACAAAATGCAAACTGACTGTCAAGTTTGACGACTTAAATCCTCTCCGTTCTTGAGATACAAAGGGAATTGTGACACCCAAAAATGGCCCGTAAAGTTTCGGGACTTTCGAGAAACGGGCTCCTGAACCCGGGACCTCCGGATGTCTCAAGTCCAGCACCCTAACCATTCGGCTTCGCAGACGATGAGGACGATGGAGCCTTGAGCCATTGATACCGAAATGTTTTGTGATTTTCCCGCGTTTTATCATTTACTGTTTGTGCTTTTCTCCCTTGAGGACCCTGGTGAAGTCCATGGCAGCCTATCAGTGCTACTCGACTCTGCACTGTGCGCAATAGCACCAATACTGTTTCTCACTACACAAGTTCCAGAAATGGATGGCTGCTCCCAAAAGACCCAGGTATTTATTAACTGCACTTTATTATATGGCAAGCAATTCTCGCTCTGATTAGCAACACTCTGATTGGCTGCTTTTCGGTCGGGATTTTAAAGTACGGACCATTACCGAACCCGACCTTTGTTCCATTACCGTGGAAACGGCGCGTTTCCGTATTTTTTCTCTCTCCCTGGAAATTCAAGTTGAGTGAAACAAAATGTTTTTAGAAAGCGGACTTTATTTTTTCATCACAACAGTAAAATTATAGCAAGCGGAATTTAGTTTTACACGGAAAAGTTTTCCTTTCAAAGTTAGCTGATGGAAGACGAACATTTACCAAGCGGAGAAGGGGTCCGATCCCTCAAAGAAACGATGCCATATAATGAACAACTTACCAACCTCTCGGTCGTTTTTCTGCGCTCGATCCCTACTGCCACGACCTTGGGCCAATATTCCCCAGTGCGACCATCGCGCTCGGTTAGTATGTCAATACATGTTGCATGATACATGGACTTGCCCTTTTTTATCCTTTTTTTTATCTCGAAGTTTCCAAAGTGTGTCTGGCTGCTTATCACAAAAAGGCCACAATCTCAAATTTCATTAGAAGAGTGATAACCTTAAAATAAATTTTCAAGATTTAAAAGAAACAATGATATAGCGTATTTTAGCTTTTAAATGTCTATTCACATACCGCCCTATCGGAGACAATCAAAAGCCTTGAAAAGACGTCGCTCTATAAAAGCAGCAAATGTTTGTGTGGGGTATCTCTTCTGTCAAGTATCAGAGTTAAAAGGGACTTTTATATCTGTGACGGCCACGTTGACGAAATAACGGTACTATCGTAAAGGCCCGTGCAAACGCTCGCAACATTGTTGGGCCCAACATGTTGCTAGCGTTTGCACACCATGTTGTGTGTTGTTACAACTTGTTGGAAGTTGTTGGATGAAGTTTGAAACTGGTCAAACTTCAGAGGCAACAAGTCCCAACATTTCTATTGTTTCGCGGTCATCGAAGCATGGTCCAACAATGTTGCGTTCGTTTGCACAGCACATCCAACAATGTTGCGCCGGAGCACGCGCACTACATGCCACGTATCCCCACAAATACATGCGAACAAGAAATCAACATGGCGTCGGAGATGGAAAACGTCCCAGAGTCCTTTGTGTTCTCATCTAAAGACCCAACATGTTGTGACTTGTTGCGAGCGTTTGCACACATCGGCTAACATGTCGCAACAAGAGACAACATTGTTGGCCGCAACAATGTTGCGTGTTGTTGCGAGCGTTTGCACGGGCCTTAAGACTTTTGCGATTATTCAGTCTTGTTTACGTCGTACAATGTGGGCGAAGGCTCCTAAAAGTATTAAGTACTAGCAGTTTTTAGCGTACTGAAAAAATAGAGAAAGGAAATTTGAAAGCAAAGATAGGCGATCCTAACATTCATTTTTCCTGATACAAACAAACTCTTTGCAAAAAAAAATCGAACAGATATTTCAAACGTTATTTCTTCGGGTCTACATTTATTCTGTAGTAATAGTGGGGATTCTCTTTGCAGTGAAAAACAAGGCAATTCAAACAAAATAAATAAGTAAACAATAAAGGCCATGTTACACGAGGCAATTTTTCTTGCAACTCGCATCGCAACAAACGTTGCGTTGCAAGTTGCGAGAAAAAATTCACGTGTAACACCCCATTTTGCAACTGCAATTGTTGCGTTGCGAGTTGCGAGAAACGTCGAACGACCCTCTACTTTTCGCAACGTTGCGAGACAAGTTGCTTGCGTGTGACATCCGCTCTGCAACTCACAACGCAATTTTGTCAGAATGGGCCAAGTAGAGCTCATCTTTCGGTGACTTAGCGCGTCCGCCATCTTGTTTGCTATTGTACGCGTTGCAAGTTGCGAAAGAAGTTGCCAACGTGTAACATACCCTCTGCAACTTGAAAAGTTTTTTAGTCGTCATCGTTGCGTTGCGAGTTGCAAGAAAAATTGCCTCGTGTAACATGGCCTTAAGGCAAACGCGTCTCGTCCAATTGAAGTCACCGCCCTTACATTTCAGCCGTTCTTTTTCACTTTCCTGTTTGGTAGAACCTTTTAAACTAAAAACGCTGATGTTCTAGATAAGACAAGTAATGAATCGTAACAAGTCCTGTATTGATCCAATTAAGATCTATTGATGCTGCAATATTGTTTTTGTATTGCTTAAGTGTGGCTCAAGTATCGGCCCTATATTGCTACGGTAGTGGCCCAGCACAGTTCCAATATCCCTGCAATGTTAAAAAGTTACTTTCCGTTTGTATCATTCTGCTAAATATCAAATGACAACCAACACCAGCCAACTCAAACAAATTAATGGTCTAAGCGGCACTGAGAACGGAGCTTTTTACTTCAGAGCTACAGTTCGTCTCTTTTTTCTCATAACGAAGGAAAACGAAAACTCGAAAATGGAATATTCTTTTGATGGTGAAATGTTCGCTGTACATTTAAAATGAAAATTGATTTTAAAATAAAGACACTAAGAACACTTTGAATTGAACACTGAAAGTGAAAGCCTCAAATTGAAGCTAAAAAACAAAGCAAGGGACATAAACTGACATCTTAGCTACTTAGCCATTAGTGAAGTTGAGGTTTTTAAAACCTTTGCAGAAACCGTGGACAGTAAAGCTTGGTTTTCACTAGCGACGCAAGTACAAGTGTAAGCTCAAGCACAAACATAAGAAGCTTATGCTAGTGAAACGAACGTCGACATAAGCATAAAAATCAATCAAAGAATCCGCCATTTTGTTCAAATGCTCAGATCCAAGAGGAATCTGGAACGAGTGCTTTAATTGGCCAAACAGTAAATTTCCTTGTGCTTATGCTGTGTTTCGTTTTCACACAACGCAAGCAAACGCAAGCATAAGTGCAAGCACAAGGAAAAGGGAAAGATTTTAATCCTTGTGCTTGTGCTTGTGCTTGTCTTAACCCCGTTTTCACGGTGAAATAAGAGCACTTATGCTTGCGCTTGCGTCCCTAGTGAAAACCAGGCTTTAATCTTGTACAAAGGTGGATAAGAGAAGATCGTGATCAGTCAAAATTGATTAAATAGTATTTATGAAATTTAAGTGGCCTTCTGCACGACTGATAAGCCATGTTAAAATGAAAACACTTTCTACGTCAATTCAAATTTTTCTTTTTTAAATCTAATCTCGACAGAAAAGTGCTTGTCCTTAATTGGAGAAAGGTGTAACCAGCTTAACACATCACTGCACAACCTTGTTCCCAGGGCTTTTCCCTCACTTGGAGGGAGAAGCGCCCTCAGAACGAAGTTGATTACTGCCTACAATAGCTACCTTTAAAACACTGAGAACAAATTGTAAGCACTTAATTCACAGAAAAGATAACAAAACAAAATGCCTCCAAAATTATCCATTTGAAACTATTTTTTTTTCCAGTAGAGTTTTCCCCGTTTATCTCTTGCTTTCCACCAGGGTAGTTGCAGATTCTAGTACGTAGCTCTTTTTATTGGAAAGGTATAAGGGAATCTTGGCTTTCTTTACATTTTGTTTCATTAACGTACGAATTTGCACATATGGCATCAATCATGCTATTTAAAAATTGACGTCAAATGATAAAAGAACTTGTTAAACTTTAGTTAAACCTCCAATTTTCAGCCTTTTAGCTTTGATAACGAACCAGTTATTAGCCATTAAAAACTGATAAATTCTTGGGTGACAAAGGCACCACTGATCCCATATATTCTTTGTAAAATTTGGAATTTTTCAAAGCTTCATTTCTCAGACCTTATTAGAGCTCATGCAATGCACTTTCAATATTCATTACTTTATTCTCGGCTGACTGATCAGAAAACGTTAGACTTATGCTAATAAGGCAAAACTATATCACATCTTAATGGAAAATAGAAATCAAGCTGTTGCCCACGTCGGCTACGATGAGATTCCCACCACTGTTTATAGAAACGGTAGAAGGAAAGCCATTTTTGAAATACTGTCCATCAATTTTACTCAAAAACTTGCCGCTCAGGGTGAAGAGTTGCAGCCTATGGTTACGTGCATCAGACACAATCAGTCGGTTGTACTTGTCAATAATAAGTCCAAGTGGATAATCAAACTGGCCATCATTGGTCCCCTTACAGCCAATGTCATGTAAATACACTCCTGTTTTGTCAAATACTTTGACACAATTAGCAGGGAGATAAGAAACAAAGAATTTGTTCTGGTGATAAATAGCGCGATCTGGGAATTTATCACCGTCTGGGGCACTGAAGGACTGGAGCAAGTCGTTCCCGTCAGGGGAGAAGACCTTGATATTCGTGTCCAACCAGTTAGTTATGATTATACCACCATCACTCGCAATGGAAAGGTGACGTGGATTATTAAGATGTTTATCATTGATGTGTTTGATAAAGTGCCCCTCCTCACTGAACACACGAAGCTTATTGTCGCTTCCCAGAACTAAAGACAGCAGGTCGCCAGAGTCTGTAAATGCCACAGAACAAGGTTCACCATCAAGTCTTATCTCCCTTCGAAACTTTCCTTCTGAGCTAAACAGTTGAATTCTCTTATTCCGCCAATCTGCAACAGCAATCGTTCCCGTTTTGTCACTCACATCAATATCGGAAATCCAATCAAATTCTCCTCGTCCCTTCCCTTTTGAACCAAACTGAAAGGCAAATTGATATTTATGTTGATGAACCTGCACAATCCAAGGACTACCAGTCAGCGGCTGTCCATTAACGAGAATCTCTACTCTGTGTTGTCCGGCACAATGTGGTGTGTATGTCACTTTGTATTTCCCGTCTTTGGTGTCTTTAATGTCTGTTTTTAGTTGATCACCTTCTGGAGTAAATATGTCGACTTTGATTTTATCATCTTGTTGATAACATTGAAATCCTTCTGAATCCTTTGTAACAATGACAAAATATGTCTCCTTCCTTTCTTTTACTTCCTTGCTGTCTTGGCCTTCAGCTAAGCACTTTGAGGGATCAGTCTTGATGACAACAACTCGATCCATAAGATCCAATTTCTTTTCCACCAAGTAATGTACATGTGGCGACATGTAAAGATCGGGTTTTCTTAAATTTAACAGTTCATTACAACGTCCGAGGATGGCGTGATTTGTTTGTAGAATTTCCACGCTGAAGTTTCTATCCAAGATACTCTGACAGCGTTCGAAGCAGCTTTTCAGCTGGGTGGCAACCAGCTCGAAGTTTTCCAGTCGCGTTGCGTGATGTTTTTGTTCCGCTTCATAAATTTCACGAAATTTGTCCTTCATTTTCCTCTCGTGTTCTCGCAAATCACGAATCAATTTTTCCACAGTGTCTGTCATTTTCTTTTCCTCGTTCAAAATTTCCACTTTGTTTTTGTTCCTTAGAGCAGTTTGTTTCTTAATTTCACTCTCATAACTGACCATTTCCGCTTTCACTTTGGCCACAGCGTCGGACATTTGCATCTTTTGTTCTTGTGCAGCTTTCTGAATGTCTGTCTTAGAGTGTCGATCGTGACTCACTACAGTACATTTGTGGCAAATCAGAACTTTACAGTCTTCGCAGTAAAATTCGAGAGGTTGATCTTCATGATATTTCTGTGAACACATCACGGGTCTATGGATCAACTCTTGCACATCTTGCGCTTGCATTTTCTCCATCAAAACATTGCGATGACCCCTTGAGGCCTTCAAGCGTTGGTGAGCTTCAAAACAAGATGCGCACAGAAAATCCTGGCACACGAAACAGTAACATGTTGCCGTATTGTTCTCGTCACAACTGTTGCATCTTTGAGACTGTGCGCTGCCATCTTCTAGAGCCAGAACATCCACCAATCGGTTGAGATGAAACGATGACGGCAAATTCTCGAAGGTGTCTGTTTCCGGAATTTGGAATGAAGTCTGGCAAACCGGACATTTGATTGTCGCTTTTAGCTGTCTCCTTGCGAAAGTTGCATGTCTGTCGAGACACTCCAGGCAGAATGAGTGAAGACATGGTAATGTCTTGGGATTTTTGACAGTCTCTATGCACAATGGGCATTCTGCTTCCTTTTTAAGATTCTTGAAAAGCTGTTGAACATCCATGATGAAGCCAAGCAACGCAAAATGAGGGCGTGTGAAATAGTGACGTCACTTAAATCCCTGCACTCTGTTCGGCCGAGTGGATGACCCCGCTACTTTCCGATTAAGTGTCACGGAGTCTTTTTTATGGCATTCTAATTCACTTCATCACGAACTAACACCCATTTTTCAAACCCGAAATTTTAATTTGGCTAAAAACTCAGGGTGCTTACCATTAAGCTAAACCGAAAGGCCAGAAACTGATCCGCTGAAAATGGAACGACATTTTCCGATTGTAGCGATGCAACTAAATGACGGTCCTCTCTTCCTGATTCTCCCACTCCATGGTTTTCCTAAACCATCATGGAGGACGCAATAGTTGCGATGCTTTGCTTAGATTCCGAGGAGTGAGGAAGACATCGTTTGAGAATCTTCAGTTAGGACTGCTTGTGACCGTTCAAAAGATTCTCTACCATTTCTGCATGAACAAAATTTTGAAAACAAAACTTGATTACCTTGATTAAGAAAATAAAACAAAAAGCGGTGATAAACATTTTATTCCAAGGCATTTTTATAAAACTTGACGTTTCGTATGCTAGTCAACACACATTTTCAAAAGTGACCGTTACAATTTTTAAAAACTATATATATATCGTAAACAATAGGGGTCTGGAACCTAGACTGAGAAAAATGATCTGCAGCAGTACGTGTCTGGACATAATGAAAAGTAATAGCTAAAACAGCAATAACTTCTCACTACTAATATTGACATTAAGGGAAGGCTTTAGCTCTTGAATGAACAAAGTCTCTAATTTTGCAGGGAAAGTCAGTAATAAGATTCCATTTTTAGACATCCTTCTCAAACGCTGCCCTGACAACACTTTCTCTACATCTGTCTACCGGAAGAAATTCACAGGCCTTTACACCAAGTGGGATTTATTCACACCTCGCAAGTACAAAATCAACCTCATCCGCACTCACACCTATCGATGCTTCCGAATTTGCTCCTCGCCATCTTTATTACAGGCCGCTATTAAAGATCTGAGAAAGGTCCTGTTGCAAAATGGTTATATTACCCTCAAGGCGTTATCACGTTCAACATTAACGATGTATTGAACAAAAATAAAAACAAATCAAATAACCCTGTTCAAGCTACAGTCCCCAAAAAAGATATCTTAATCGTGTTACCCTACTTAGGTCTTCACAGTAACCAAGTCACGAAACGTCTGAAATCCTGCGTATACAATTTCTACTCTTTCGTCAATCTCAAGATCATATTCCAAAACACACGCCGCATCAACTCCTTTTTTCCATACAAAGATCGCTTGAACCGATCTCAGAGGTCCAAGGTCGTCTATAAAGCTGTCTGCTGGAACTGCGATGAATTCTACATTGGCAAAACAAAACGAAGACTCCACGACAGAAAAAACAGAACATTTAAAGGCCCTAGCTAAAAGTGACCATTCATCATCCATTGCTGATCATGTGAAAACTACTGGCCACGACATTAAATGGAATCACTTTGACATTTTAGCGTCCGGAAAAACTGACTTTCACTGCAAAATTAAAGAGACTTTGTTCATGCAAGAGCTAAAGCCTTCCCTTAATGTCAATATTAGTAGTGAGAAGTTACAAAATTGCTGTTTTAGCTATTACTTTTCATTATGTCCAGACACGTACTGCTGCAGATCATTTTTCTCAGTCTAGGTTCCAGACCCCTATTGTTTACGAGATATATATAGTTTTTAAAAATTGTAACGGTCACTTTTGAAAATGTGTGTTGACTAGCATACGAAACGTCAAGTTTTATAAAAATGCGTTGGAATACAATGTTTATCACCGCTGTTTGTGTTATTTTCTTAATCTAGATACTACGTGGTTTTAATATCTCAAAATTTATTATATAGCAGTTATCCCAGACCAGGCATCAAGTAAGCAAGATTATACAGTATTTCCTCCTGATAAAACACAAAAAAGGAAATAAAGATTAACTTTTCAATGTAGAATTTAACGTCGTGCTCACCAAATTTTTGTTGTCCTTTCCTTTTGATTGGGCTTATTTTATACGTAGGAGCAACGGCAAAGTAGAAATAAGCGAAAACAGGAGTAATAAAGTAGCTCAGTCATACGGCACCAACCTATAAAGCGTCTTCTCTGACGTTACTGCGCGGCCTGCATAAACCTCTTTCAATGCGCTTGTTTTGCGTGTGAGAAAGTCACGGCATAAACATGGTTTTTGTTTTCTCTTGGGACCGTCCGGTAAGTCCGAAGAGAAACTGGATACAATGCTTATGCAAAATTTGGGGGGACAAACAAAGAGTATTATGGTAATTTCCAAAGTGGACTATTGGCTGTTAGAACAATGACTTTTTTTGTTCCGTGGTTGGCAAATTTGAATTCCGTCGTTTTCATCTTAGCGTGGACACACGACGGGAAAACATGTTCTTTGAAGTTTGACTTTGGAAGCCGTTAACTTAAGCAAACTTTTGCTTGCGATAGTTTGACTGAACGTATTTGAAGCATACCTTATCAGATCAGGGTTAATTTCTTAGAAAAAGTCTTTGATATCCAGTCTTGCTGCCATTCTAGGAAAACTTGCATGAACATCCCTCCAACTTCGAAGGATTGAAGACAAAACTTGTCATGTTTGCAACCAGTTAGAGCATGTTTTCCCCGTGACGTGTCCATGCTTAGGTGAAAACGACGGTATCAAAAGAAATGTGACGTCAATGTTTGTAAAGAAGAAATTCGTTTATAGCCTTTTTTCCATTAGTGTAGCAGCTCTCGTAAGCTGTTATTCTTTGGTAGTGTAAGCAGCTTTTTGTCTTTTGCTTTTGGATAGGGTGGCGAGCCAATCACATTATACGTTACGAGAGCTGCTGTATTTGTCTGATAGCCTAACGTCATTCTGGCGTTGACTCGTTCTCCCGTTACGTCTTGCTCACGCCGGCGGGCTCCTGAGCAGGGTTTTCTTTTGAGGCTGGAGGCCGGACGTTTCGTCCAGTCGTTTCCCATTCCATGTCCGGAACTTTGATGCCAATATTTCAGGGGTTTGTTTTATTTTTTATTATTGGTAATGGTCATGGTAATGAATTTATATAGCGCATTTTCTATTAACATATTCAAATGCGCCTTACAAGCGAGTGATCTATGGGTGAGATCGGACATCAGCATATACACGTCAGGCGCCGCTGGCAGCCGCTATCAGTCCATTAGCGATCTCACCCAGCACATGGATGAATGAAATGAGGCCTGACCACAACACCGGGAGCTCCATGCCCTACTCTTTATGAATAGTGTGTTGGTTCTTTTACATCCCACTGGGTTGTGAGCATTGAAAGGTTGTGAGACGGGGCCTACGGTTTATAGTCCTTACCCGAGAAGACTTGAAAGTCCTAACCATTTGCGGATGTAATTACAAAGGCAGCACTTTCTC
>OX421457.1:7540572-7543072 GCA_949126865.1 Montipora capitata | reverse complement strand
CCAAACGAAGGCCCAGCCGAACAAAAAGACAGCTGAGAGTGCAGAAAACTTTTCTGTCAGGTAGTTTTCGAGAAAATTGCTTAGGCAGTCCATGCATCGCGTGAATAAAATCCTCGGAAGAACTGGGCACCATGTCTAAAAATAACTTTAGAGGGATTACCTTGGGTATAAGGCCTACAGAGCGTTTTCACATGACGTCACGGCGGCCATGTTAGTTTCCAAAACAAAGGAATGGCAATCATGATGGTGTATCAAGCTAATCCTCTGGGATTTGAACTCTGTTTGTATGCAAATACTTTCTTTATACCTGCCAACTCTCACGCCTGCGGGTTGAAACCTTCGATCTCACGCCGGCTCACGCTTGTGGGCCAATTTCTCATGCCTGATTGGAAAATGTGAGTTGTTGCCGTCTTGCTTGACACAATTTCCAAAAATATGTTAACTCAGACCCATGTAAGGAACGAAAACCATGTGTAAAATAAATAAATGACAATACCTTCCTCGCGATCTCTGATTTTTGAAGTGAAAAGCACTGGGAGCGAGCTCGCGTTTATACGCATTTATACGTCTTTGAAAGACTTCAGAAGACTTTGGACTTCTTCGGAAGACTTCAGACGTCTTCGGAAATCTTCGGGAATGATCGTGTCGTCTTCAAGAATCCCAGCACTCCTAGGATAAAAATCTCACGCCTATATCTCAGAAAAAGTTGGCAGGTATACTTTCTTTTGTTTCAGTAATCCAATATGGCTGCTGGTCACGTGACTGAAAACGCTCCATATAGGGGATTTACTCTCTTACCTTGGTAATCTCTTGGTTACATGTATTTGCAAAATGTAGCTGGATTATGAGGCCATAAAATTTTTGTAATAAGCCATTTCCTCAGTGAAATTTGTATAGCTCTTTGAGAATTGTTGTGATAGTGAACCGTTGTAGTCGGTTGAGTGTACTTTAGAATGGGTATGCTCATGCAAAGAAGGGAAATAACTGGAACATTGTCAGATTAAGTTGCTCGTCAAATGCATGTTTGAACTTATGTTGTTGTTATTTTTAATGGTTTTGACACCAAGGAAACTGGTATTTTTTATTGCCATTTACAGGGCTGTGCTAAACCCAGTGATTAATATTACTGTTTTTGGAGAGATTGTAAAGTTTGGAATGCCAAATCTGTAACTCAAGGTAGATTTATTTGGGCTTTATGAGAAATGGACTACATTGTTGATTTTCATGTTTGTCAAAGTTTAATTTGAGGTAAAATTCTTGAAGTATATTAATTTTGGTCAACATAATTTGTGCTTTATAGTTTTGGAAGTACTGTATTGTCCTGGGTGGCTCCTGGGTGCAGGGGAGAAACGTTTGGTTTTGACGTACAAAACTGCCCCGCATAGCGGGGAATTTGCTTCATTTAGAAGGCAGGCCTGGTCTATGGCCCGGGTATGGGGGTGCGGGGCTTTCCACTGACTAGTGCATTAGGGGTACTTCAGTTTTTTTAAGATTTTCTAAGCCCATATGGTTGATGTTCTTGCATTTTTCAACACCTGGAGCTAAGTTTCATTCACAGCACAATAAAATAGAATACAATAAAGTAGGACACATTACCTTATTGTTTTCTCGTTGCCCTTGTTTTGCTCCCTTGGCATGTTATCAGCACAAGTAATCCATCAGTATCCATCCAGTATTCATCTTTGGGTCATAATGAGTGCAGCTACCTCCACTCTAGAAGATGCTGAACACATGACCCAGAGCTTAAGATGGATATTTATGCTGATAACATGCCCAGGGAGCAAAACTCGAACAACGAGAAAACAACAAGGTAATGTGTCACACTTTGTATTTTCATGTTCTATCTGCATTGAATGAAATTAAAAAAAATTATGTAATTCAACTGGAAACTAGCGACACCCCACACATGCTAAGACCCTAATGGAAGACTCACAGGAGCACAATTTTGCCACACCAGGTTTTAGGTATTAAATCACATTTTGCTATTATTATACTTTGAGATCTTCCCTCTTTTCCCCATGTGCAATTGCAAGATGGGCAAACATCTCATTTTTGCTTTTCTCATTTGTGAAGATGACTTGTGGAGTACAATGTACATGTATTGCATACATGTCCAATACACTCGACCTGAGTCGGGTTGTCTTCACTCGCAGGCGGATTGAGTCCGATCGCGACCGGAACCGGAATTGGGTGCATGGCGCTTGATCAGTGGTACCGGAAGTGAGGGTTAACAGGAGCGAGGGGGGTTGAAAAAGTTGGCAAACAGACTCGATCGGATCCGATGGAGACAGCTCTTCCTGGCAAGAGTCAATCGGACTCTCGGAAGTCAGTTCGCCCGTGACAGAAAATATCTCTCAGCCATGACGCGAAACAAGCACACGCTACACGTGAAATATACGTCGTTCTTAAAGCCATGAGGCGATACAAGCGCGCTACACATGTAACATTAGTCGTTCTTTAAGACATGAGGCGAAAGTCAACATCACGAAACATTGCACTC
>OX421457.1:7528072-7530572 GCA_949126865.1 Montipora capitata | reverse complement strand
CAGTCATCCCATTTGAATTTAACTCCAAGAGGTAGCTACATGAATTTCCCTTTCTTGGATACATTGTGCTATGGAAGATGACATGATCTTTGGTCATCCTGTAGGAAACTAGGTGATCTGAGTTGGGCTGAACATTAAATGGAGAATCAAGAATGTTCTGAAACTTGGACAGCTTCTTGTAATGAAAGGGTTCATGCAGGATACCCCCAAAAAATCACTCTGGACACGGAGAAATGAAAAAGAAAGCTTTTATTCCGATATATTCAATAGATTGTGAGAAATACAAATCAACGGATTACCTTGTTTGATGCTGTCTGAGTCTAATAATCGGCTTTATTCCAAAAGGAACATGATGTATTACTCTTGAGAATTACGCACTCCAAGTCAGCACTTAACCCTTTCAATGAACTCCAGTATCTTTCGAATCTTTCTCATTTAAAATGAATCCGTAGAAAGATTGTCATCCTCCGCCATCTTGGATAACACGTGAGAGACCGGACTGGAAACTAGTGAGTCCTTTTCGTTTTGGTCAGCAGTCAGCGGTAACCAGTCGGTAGGTGTAGGTAGTTTTACTCTTTAAATGCTGATCAATCCAGGCAAGCAAATGCTTACAACAACTCAAGTAAAGAGGTAAGCATTAACTTTAAGAGAATAACATTTGATTTGATGGCTTATTGTCTTCAAAATGAGGAATGATTTACATGCATGAAGAATTCACATTTTCACACCTTCGAGTCAATTTGTGAAGCAAGGAGACTCAATTTGGCTTAAATGCTATAGCCCTGTAAAAATTGGTAAAGCTTTTACAAGAATAATGAAGTTAGATCAAATGGTGAAGCAAATGATTTGGAAAAAAGGTTCTCATACGGCAAGTTACATGTGTACGATTGACAACTGATTCCTAGATCCTTCTCGTAAAAATGCTAATTTCTGTCACTTTAACTATTGTAATCAATGCAGAAAATGCCTGAGAAAGCTGTTATGGATGTTTGTAAGTAGAGACCCAAATTTATGAGTCTACTCTTCACACACTTTAATTGTAATGATCAGTGATTGAAGTATTACCCTGCGAGCAGACTCTCTTTTGATCTTCCTAGATAAGTCGGGAAGAGGAAAGTAGACCCTGCTCGCAGCCTCCACATTTCGCATTGAGCATGCGTTAAAAATTTAAACGGATTCGGTGTCAGTCATGCGTGACCTGTAGCCACAAAAGCACAAAACAAAAACAAACAGTCGGGATATTTTCCAACAACTCTGGCAAACACACAACAATCAAGGAATCATTTCATTGGAAACTCAAGATAGACCATACTCTTAAAATGCCATTTCATTTTTTTACTGAAAAATTTATAGGTTTCTGTCACACAAGTTTCTGTAACCGACACACATAGGAAAAACTCATGGGAATTCTAACAGTTAAAATTGCCACGCTGTCGTAAATTTCAAAATATTGATGACACGTGGCGATTGATCATGCGCAAAAATTAAAAAAACAGGTTTGACAAGTCGAAACTGGACTGACTCATCCAATTCTTTGGATGAGTGGCAAATCAAAGAATGCGGAGGCGGCTAGCAGAGTCTACTTTCCTCTTCCCGAATTATCTAGGAAGATCGAAAGAGACTCTGCTCGCAGGGTATTGAAGTATATGTACTGTATTTTTTTTAGTTGCCATGAAAGAGTATAAAGAGACACATCTGAAAAAAAATTATTTGATGGGACAGAAGGGAAAGGTCCTTTACAGCAGACAAAAATGCTTAGCAGCCAATTCTGCCTCCTCAACCAGTTATGTTTTGGTGTATTTGGGGATCTCTCCTTGCAGACTTGTTATAGTTCTGTGGTTTATCTGAAATGTTTTAAAGCTTTTTTTGTTTTTAAATTTAAAACAAGAACCCAATCCAAAGATTTTGGCATGAGTTAAATGTTTAGGTTCGTGCAATAAAAAAAGTGTAACTGCTTTGAAATCTGTAGTCTATTTTTTTTTTGTCTGTGAGCTACGGTAATAACTGTTAATAGCTTGACTACAATGGATTTTTTGTAGTTTCCAGCACATTTCTGATTTGCTGGAATATTATTTTACAGGAGCAGGATATGATAACCTTGTTTCTTGTGTTCCATGTGTGCACTAGTACTTCTATTTCTCAGTGAGGTCAAGCTATTTTTCTTGATTTTTCTGACCTTGTTCAAATGCAAGCATTAGGCATGAGATGTGTAATTCCTACTACAATACTATTCCATAAATGTTTAGAGGCTAGTAAAGCCTATTTACATCCTACAGTATTTCTGTGTAAGTGCTATGTACATGCAATTTTTGCTATGGACCCTCAATTTCAGTTAGTAGGTAGATTCTATTTACACTATAATGTAAAATTAATGCTATGAAACAGTTATGTTTGTCCTATTTCCAGTTTTTTACAGCTATGTAGAGGCTATTTGTAACCTATTTACACCCTATGTTATCACTATGTAAGTGTTGTATGTAACTATGTATACACTATATGT
>OX421457.1:7515572-7518072 GCA_949126865.1 Montipora capitata | reverse complement strand
GCTGTAGGAACCCTGGTGACCAAAGATGGGCCACTGAAGGTCACTTTTGATGATGGTGCCCTTGTCTTACCGTTATCTGAAACTTGTCTCAGGAAAATTATTCTTCCAACAAAACATGAAACATATGAATAATCATTATTCAAAGCAAAAATGGATATTCCTTTGAAATAATTATGGATCAAAGGGATTTAGCTTCAGTTAGAATTGGTGCATGGACTGTGTGAAGCTGTGCTATTTTAGGTAAAGATGCACTGCATTGTGTTATCCCTCCGTTAAAGAGATCATGTTATTTGTTCAACTGTTGAATTTCAAATATATTCTCCCAAGCACTTCATAGTCCAATTTCAAGACTATTGTCATGTTTAGTGTTAACAATGCCTCGTAAACTCTACCTCATGTAAAAGGCCCCTAGTTTACGACCTCATAGTTACTTAATTATGTGTTCCAGAGAAAGGAAGGGTTACATAACCTATTATTTACCCTATATGGACCTTATAGTTTACATTAAATTATAATCAATCATTGTAAAGGCAGAGGTTTGTTTGCCTCGAAATGTGTCAGTCGATTTTATTTAAAAAAACAGAGGCTTAAAAAGGTTATTAAATCCTTGCAGTTATTTGTCATTACAGGACTTTGTTATTGGTAACTGTTCAAGAGTCCTGTTTAATGTATTAACTTTTTGACATTTAATAAAAACCTTGTTAATCTGCAGTCTCTGTTTAAGGAAGATTAAGTATATAGTCTAAGGTCTGTTTGTACAAATCCACACCATGGTAAGCAGAATCCCCCATAGCATCAACTGTTTCAGCAAGAACCTGTGAACCCTCTGGCTGTAGAAGTTCTGGTACAGCTGGCACTTCAATAGGTGTCCTTTCATCATCAAGCTCTCCATGCCACAGTGATGAGGGTGGAGGGCCATTCCAACCTATTCCATAACTTGAAAGGTCTTCTGGTGACTGCAAGGTATAAGTGCAGCTTATGAAGCAGCCACATATCAATGGAAATAAGGCTGACTCCAAATTATGACATTGTTTACACTTTGGCTCTTTTGCATAAGCAGCACAAGAGTCCATTTCCGAGTTGCTGCATGACTCAGTTTCAAAGCGAGTGCTGGTGCACAACCATTCAAATGGAAATGAGTTGCATATTGTTATGCAAATCAAACTCATTTCCCTAAAAAAAGTTGGGCACCAAGACTCGCTTCGAAACCAAGACAAAGAGCAACTCGGAAATGGCCCATTGCTCAGGCTGTAGGACCTGCCTCACACCCAGGCATCTCAAGGTGACCAAAAAAAAAGTGAAGGAAGAAAACTGTGAAACTGCAAAACAAAGCGATTCAAGGGACAGCCAGAGGTTGGTGCAAAACAACCTTTTACAAATGGTGTCTTGGGTCAGTTTCTCGAGAGGGCTCGGGAATATGGATTGGGCAATTTTAAAGATGGCATTTCAGACAAAGACCCTGTCAAAGACTGTGCATTTTAAGTCCCATGAATGCATTAATTATTCATTTCAAGGGATACCATGATTTAAAGGGATTTGTTAACTCATTGAAATGATTTTTGGTAGTATCTAACCATTTTGGCTTTCAAAGAATGCATGAGTTCTAATGCATTCATACAAGAGAAGAGCAGATGTTAGGTTATGCACGTAGTTGTGATATGACTTACAGTTCTGTTTAGGATCGAAATTACTGTTTTGGAAAAAAAAAATTGGCTATAATCACTCAGTTCCACATTATTCGATAAATACAAATACAAACATCCTCAATAATTTTTCCTCAAATTAATCCATCATGTTACCCTTTCAAGTGCAGGCTTCAGTCTTTGCCAGGGTCAATGTCTGAACCATCATTGACTCCATCTTGAAAATTACCCAATTATTTCATGAGCCCTCTTGATAAACTGACCAGAGACCCTGGGTATGAGGTTGGGTTTAAAAAGAAGGGTCATTTTAGGTCTTAGTCATTCCCATCTTAATTCGAGAATCAACTATTCAGTCCTGGGTAAGAGGAACTGTACGGTAAAGTTCTTAAAAATGAGCTGTTTTAGGTCATGGAAATAAGTTAATCATAAAAAGAGCAATCCACCTAAAATGTATTTTGCATTCAGACTTAAATAAAAGAAGTACCAAAATGTCACATGCTCCCTCCCTCTGTGAAGAAAGGCCCAAACCATTTAATTTTCTGATGGTCCAGCATTTTGGGAAGGGGGTTTCAAACCAGGCATTTTGGGGAGAGGATTTACCTGCTATACCAGGAGACAGTATGAAACATAAATTTTTAACATGTTTTGTTTAAAAGGTAATCACACCAGGGTGTGCCTACATGGATCCCACAGAGCCAGGATCTGCTAATGGAGTCATGCCAGCAAGAATCAAACATAAGGCAAAATAGTCTGAACCTACCATTCACTGTTCCACAGCTATTTGACTGGTTGAATTCCAAACATTCAAGAGGCCAGAGATCCACAATTGCAGAGGAGATTTGTTGTGCTCTGTACTT
>OX421457.1:7500572-7505572 GCA_949126865.1 Montipora capitata | reverse complement strand
CCAAATGGAAAATTCTCTGATAACTTATGGGCTCAACAAAGACAGAGAACGAATCGAACACCTTAAGTGGATCTGTGATCAACTCTGCACAGTGTTCAGGTAAAAAAAAATAATTGGAAATGTGACAGCCAAGAATTATTTGAAAGAAAGCTTGTCGTCTATTTTGTGCTTCATTATTTAAGGAAAAGGTTCTCCATGGAAACGGTTTGATCCTGAAATTTTAGTTTGTTGTAATATTGCGCATATTTGACACGACTGAGTTTTTTCTCTTCACGCACGTAATAAAATAGGAAGGGCCACGGTTTTTGCCTCTAATAGCAAATATGTTGTTTGTTTCAAAAAATTGTTCGCTGGAAAAGGTGGCCTTTATGAATTCATCATGTTTTATAACATGCGAGCTTAACTGGATAGTTTTTATGGCAATAGTAAAGCATTTTCGTGTCAAAATGAGGTTAGCGTCTTTCTGTTGTGCTAACTTAATTAAATATAAATATACATTCTGCCTCGTAAGTTTGTTATTCTCGTTAACCAGCAATGGCGTCGAAAGTCATTGCAACGCGAATGGAGTTTTAGTGCATCTTATGTTGTTTGTTTCAATTAAATGTTTCGCTGGAAAAGGATTCTGTGATATTTTCTGCCTTTGTGAATTATAATATCATGTTGTGTATTGAATTTTCGAGCTTATGGTTGAAATGTGATACGGGCGGATATTTTTAGTGTTGCGTTGTAAGCAGGAAAGGTTCACGAAAATAAACAGGTCTGTTGGAAGCGTGCTTGAGTTTTAACAAAATGAGCCCCAAAATCAGCAAAAAATTGTGACGCCCATGAATAATAAAGTAGCTGCTATTTCCAAAATGATGGAATTACCTGGTGATAAATAACCTCGTCTTGGAGAGTAAATGTTTGACTTAGCAGAAACAATGGTCAACCCGCGGGCGGGGGTCAACCTCAAGAGTTTGGGCGATTGTGATCTTTGTTTTGACTTCGCTCATTTATTGTCAAACTTTATAACACTTGACAGAAAAAGAAACTTACGAAAACCCGGTATCTTGCCATCATTTGACACAGATGGAGTCACTGTTTGGCGAGTAAACATGCCGCGGTAACTTAATCACGGCGCCCGCTGAATTCCGGCGATGTCACTTTCGATTTTGCGATTTATTTGTGCAACCAAAAGTACAATAACAAAATTGAACGTGGCAAAAATCTCCCAAAATGTTTGCCGCTGATCGTAACTTTTTATATTCTATATTCAAGGATCAAAATTAATGTTGTTTTCATGTCGTAAATATGTTATTCTCGAGCGACCGTCCTGGAAACTTCCTTCTGCTCTTTCTAAAAACTGTGTATCAATTTACTTTTGCATCAATATTTGTTTTTGCATAAAGCAAGCTAACAAAATCTGTACCTTGCTGAGTTCGCATGTGTTAGCGTTAATAGTATTTTCGGTCCAATGCTTTCGTATTTGTATTGATGACACTTTATTGGTGTTGTTCCTAGTTGGTGGGTACACGCTAAATTAGAACTATAACCTTAAAAGCCGAAATCACAACTTAAACATTCCGACTTCATTGAATCAATCATCATACTCTACGTTCGGACTAAGCGATCATTGTTCACTGATAACATGATAACAGTTCGATATGACAAATGCTTCTGTTTTACGAAGGGGTGTATGTTTGAGGTCACCCATCCAGATACTAACCCCGCCGGAGAGGAAGTAACTTTACTAACCTTCAGTATTACTGAGCTGTCAGATGCTCAGAGGGCACGCTTAAACTTGTGGTGAAAGAAGTTGTGAAGGAGCTTGAAAATTATCAACATGTCAGCCCAGAAGCCAATGTTTCTCACTTCCCATTTATTTTCTTCAGTCTATCTGGGTTCAGTACTTTGCTAGTAACCACATGTCTTCTCAGGCTATTTACCGAAGACTTCTACCATGGCACTACAATGATAGACAATACCAAATCAATATCGTGCACTGTTAGAGCTACATATTACGCAAGGACAACTTGAATCTCCTGGAAGACAAGACACAGCTCAGTTGACATTTATATGGAATAAATCGCTGTGTTACTTCACTACCACACGTAAGCAATGCGTGTCTATTTTTTCTAAAGAGGACAGGAATTTCTTCTTTCTGACAAATGATTAATCAATAGGCCGGCAGCCAGGTTTTTAACCTCAGAAAAGGATCTGTTTCGTCGTACGAACGTGTGAGGACCTGTGAGCCAAAGGGCCTCTGCTGGTATGACTTCTAGGTGACCCCTTAAATGGTCTTAATGACCCCCCAACTTGAAAAAAATTGTCTGGATATGTGCACGTACCACAGGCAACCCAGTGTACCCCCACGGAGAGTCTAGTTTGGCTAAAAACTCAGGGTGCTTAAAAATACCACACTAAGCTAAACCGACCGTCCAGAAACCTGTCGGACGAACCGCTGAAAATGGAACGACATTTTCCGATTGTAGCGATGGAACCAAATGACGGTCCTCTCTTCCTTATTCTCCCACTCGGTGGTGGGACACTGTCGATCACACCATATTGCTGGACCGTCTGTCCTCTGACTTTGGCATATCAGGGCAAGCCTACTCTTGGTTCGACTCCTATCTTCGCAACAGATTTCAGTCTATCTCCATCAACGGTAAGACATCGACCAAGTTCCATACAAAGTATGGCGTCCCACAGGGTTCCTGTCTTGGGCCTCTTCTGTTCGTTCTCTATACAAGTAGACTGTTCAAAATCATCGAACATCACCTTCCTGGCCCGGGTTGCTCGAAGCATGGTTAGCACTAACCGGCGTTAAATACCATGGAAACCAAAAGCTTTTTATACCTCTTAACCAACGGTTAGCGCTAACCAGGCTTCCAGCAACCGGCCCCTGATGTGTATACCTATGCGGATGATACACAATTGTATGTATCATTCAGCGCAGGCTCTGAGCAGTCAGCAGCATTAGAGGCCATGCAAAGTTGTATTGTGGATATAAGGAACTGGATGCTCCAAGACAGATTAAAGCTAAACGATGACAAGACCGAGTTTATCATAATTGGCACCAGACAACAACTTGCCAAAGTCGACGTAGATTCCTTAGAGGTTGGAGAGAGCATAGTTACAGCAGCCAGCAAAGTAAGAAATTTAGGCTGCTGATTCGATGACCAACTCAAGATGGACACGCACATTAATAACATCTGTAGATCTTAGCTCTGACTGCGCACAGACTTTAGTGAATGCGTTTGTTACCAGTCGATTAGATTTCTGCAACAGCCTGCTCTATGGGTTGAAAGGTAACCAACTACAAAAACTTCAGCGTGTCCAGAACGCGGCTGCCAGTGTCATCTGTAACATCAGCCGCTATGAGCATATTTCATCTTCGTTATACAGGCTCCACTGGCTGCCTGTTAGCTACCGAATCCAGTTTAAGATATTATTGCTTGTATATAAAACTCTTAATGGCTTTGCACCCCTGTACCTATCAGAACTTATAGAACTGAAAAAGCCTAGGAGATACAACCTGAGAACCAACTCGGACACACTCTTATTGAAGTATCCTGCGTTCAAGAGTCTTACCACTCTTGGTGACCGCTCATTTACATGTGCGGCACCAAAACTCTGGAACAGTCTTCCCAAGGCAATACGATGTGCGAACAATGTAAACATTTTTAAGCGCCTCCTGAAAACGCATCTTTTCCGCAAAGCATTCAGCTGTTACTAGAAACAGTAACTATGCGACTCATTCTTAATTACATATAGATTATCCTTTGTAAATAGGTTTTGTAAATAAGTTTAATGAGCTTTATATACTATAACAACTTGTAATTAAGGTATATTAAGTTTCTCTCGATATTGTAATTTTTCTTTGGATATTGTAATGCGCCTGTGAGCATCTCTCAATGTAACAGGCGCACTATAAGTATTATTATTATTATTATTATTATTATTATTATTATTATTATTATTATTATTATTATTATTATTATTATTATCTTGGAGGACGCAATAGTTCCGATGCTTTGCTTAGATTCTGAGGAGTGAGGAAGACATCGTTTCAGAATCATCAGTTAGGACTGGTTGTGATCGTTCAAAAGAGTCTCTACGACTGCTGTATGAACAAAATTTTGAAAACAAAACGCGTGAAAATGCGTGTAAATCAATGTCTCGTGTAAAGCGAATGTTTCCACATAAAGGAAAAAAAAATTGAACGTGTTTGCTCAGTTCTTGGTTTTCACGTCACGCAAAGAAAAAGTAAAGTCGCTAAATAATAATAATAATAATAATAATAATAATAATAATAATTTAATAGCTTTTAGAGCGCAATTTATATTCACTGATCAACAGCGCTTTACAACTTGATATACGACAATAAAATTCAAATTACTAAAACTAATTACATGTATATTAATAGATATAATGTTTTTAATGATGAAGATAAACTTAATTAGTTATACGAATAAGAGTGAATATCAAACAGGATACGCTTTTAAGGGTACACGAAATAAGTAAGTTTTAAGCTTACATTTAAAAATAGCTGATGACTGAATTTCACGTAATTTAACCGGCAAACTATTCCATAAATATGGAGCGGCAGCAGAGAAAGATCTATCACCTAAAGTGACAAGCATTTTCCCTTTAGGAGGGTCTAAGAGTAAACTTAAATTTGATCTAAGATTATACATAGATTTAGGCTTAATTATTTAAGGAGTTCCTTGCAAGTGAACAAGAAAAGCGAAAATTGAAAAAATTCCTGCCGCCGAGCTGCAAGAATTTGCGATAAAGTTTGTGCTCGGTGTTAGAAAGAAGAATGGAGAGTTAAACACTCCTGTCTATAAAATAACACAAAAATTACACATTGGCTCGAAGATATGAATTTTATTTTCCCGTGGCATCACGTTTAGGTGAAACGCGAACGGCAAAAGTGACCACGTGACCATGATTTTTCCCACCATTTTCTACGTTTGCCGGCTGCCGCTTCCTAATTCTACCTTAAAGTAGACATTTTT
>OX421457.1:7485572-7495572 GCA_949126865.1 Montipora capitata | reverse complement strand
CGAAAACCAGACTGGCGAGGATAAATCAGATTGTTTTCAGTTAGATAACTGTATAAGGAATCATGCAGACATGTCTCTCAATAACTTTAGAAAGGACAGGTACCACACATGTTGGCACCCTGCAAGCAGAGCCTTTCTTTTGCTTGCTCCATTTTGGCGTTCTCAAGAAAGGCTCTGCATGAATCGAGTAAGATCTTTATTGAATATGCGCTGCATGTTGCCAGGATACAGTCTCGAACCCAAGCCTAATATGCCAGATCTCGCCGCCATCTTGGTTTTTCATGGTACAGCGGGCCCAATTATAACCATCGGTTTTGTCACTAAACGGACGCTCGCACTGGAAAAACCGGTTTGACGAGAGAAAACAAGATTGACTAGTCCAGAAGCTCGGGCTGCGGCGGCTTCAAAGAGTTGACGCGATTCGGGCAGAGCCTACTTTTCTCCTCCTCAGTAAAGAAAAAGACAAAAGAGGCTCTGCTCGCAGGGTGAGATGTTGGTCGAAAATTCTGAACATCACGTGAGTCACCATTCTTACACAGAGGAAAAACTTTAGCTGTCTTCCAACGACTTGCAAATGATCCACTGGAAAAGGAAAAGTTAATCAATCTCGCAACAACAGGAGCTATAACAGGTGCCGCTATACGCATGCAACAGCTGAGAACTTATTTTATCAATGCCAGCAGCTTTGCGCGGACTTGACTTTTGTAACATAGTAAGCACCTGCGCACTGGTGATGGATGGAATGACATAAGATGTATCAGGACTTTTTCTGGATCTGACAAAGTCGTGCAGCTTTGAGAGGTCTGATGGAAATTGCGGCAATGTAGATCTTAACCTGTCTGCTATACTGGAAAAATGAGCATTAAAATGTTGCGTCATTAGCTTTTTGTCATCTATAACAGCTTCCCCGATATTAATACTGTTAATGTCGCGCCTGTTCTTTCCTGAGCCAGTCAGTGTTATTATTGTCTTCCAAATTCCTCTTGAACTGCCTTTATTTTCCTCAAAGGCATTACAGAAAAATTTTCTTTTTGAGCTCCTAATCATCGCAACTCCTTTATTTCTTGCCACTCTTTAATTACACCAATCATCAGCATTACTGGAACGCCTTACGAATTTTAGGCCCCGTCCACACGAAGACGATTGTAAACGCAAACGCTCGTAAACGCATATTGTTATCTCCGTCCACACGAAGACGATCATCGTTTACGTAGCGTTTTCACCCGTCCACACGAAAACGCTCGTAAACGCATAAAACGATGTCATATACCGAACGCGCATGCGCTATCGATTTGAGCCTGCAAATAAAAGAGACTGGCGCTGACATCTGACGTCAGCGTTTTCACAGCGTTTACGAAAATATACGTTTACGGCCGTCCACACGAAGACGCATAAACGGCGTTTTCAAATTTATCCACTTTGGAGAGCGTTTTCGAATTTATGCGTTTACGGTGAGCGTTTTCATCACCAAAACCAGGTTGCCAATGCTTTCCAAAATCAAGCAAAGTAACATCCGTCAAGGTATGCACATTTCCAATAATTATGAATACATACACATGTAGAAACACGTTTTATTATACTGACAGTGTATTAGAAAATTAAATTTGCCATAGTTGTAATGGCATATCCTTAACTTTCAAGTCTATCGTGAATTATTTAGTTTAACTTAAATTACAAAAGATGCCATATGCTTATTCTCTAGGAGGCCTAGAACAGGTGTTCAACCGAGCGCTCCAGCTTAATACCACACATGCCACCTGAGCCGCTCCAGAGGATAATGAATCAAGATTAATACAACTGGAAATAGAGTTTGTTAGATTTGGTCAGGTTTATCTCAAAAGTTCGTCCAGTGTCCCTACCTGATTTGTTGGGAAACAAGTGAGAAGCGTTATTTTGCATTCTTAAAGTGAATTTTTAAAAAAAATTATGTAGTGGAGTTTTTTCATCTTTCAGCTTTTTCATAAATATTTTAAACTCTACTTCAGTTTATAGTTCTTTCTCACATCATGTACTAGGTCAGAGAATTATGATATGGTTCCGAAATCTAAAAAAACAAAATACCGCTCACTGAATTGTTTTTCGATATACTTTTCAAAAACGAAGTTTTAGAAGGTCTTTGAGCAGCACTGTACCATTTACCATACCAATAGTTGGGAACCAGCAAACACCCTTTAAAACATTGCCTCACAATAGTATTACACAGGTATGAAGCTGTTGCCCTTTTGTAAGGATTGGAGTAATCTTTTTCCATAGGACACACGACTATTAAGAGTGGAAAATCCTTTCAAGCTTCCTTAAACTGAGAAAATAATTTATCTTTTTATCTGTGACCACATTTCTGTCATTCTGTACAGTGCTCTTTTACCTCTTCAAAGATTTGTCTATCTTGATTAATGCTGCAGTGACATTTTGCATTTTGCCTGAGTATGATATTTATGCTGATTTCAAAACCCAAGCCGCTTGACACAGTTGAGCAACAATGATAATTATTATTGTTGTTCAACTGTGTCTAGGTACGTACTTGTACTATAGAAAGAATATGCTGTTTCCTTCTTTCTGTGGGAAATATCAAATAGTACATCAAATCATTTAATAATGGTTGATTTTTTGCAGTTCTATTTTGTTTCCCTAAACTGAAATATTGTGCTACTTTTTCTTTGTCTAAATTAATCACTGCTATTTTAGGTGAATCGGGGAGGACATCTTTAAACAAATCTCGCACACTTGGAAATACGCTACTGTAACGATACCTGCGAAAGGTCCAGCGTATTTTTCCGCCGATATTCCGAACGATTTCCTATACATTTTGTGCTGTGATTGAGACTTCTCTCCTCGAGCAAAACCTTGCCAAACGAACCAGTTGAGTATAGCGACCAAGTGATTTCCGTGTAAGAAGACACGAAACGACTTGACGGCCTGCTGACCTCTGATTGGGCAGAAAATCACAAAGAATTTCTGGCACCAATCAGAATTGAGAATTACCCTTGCTGTTTGGAACTGGTCCAGTAAGAACTTGTCCCCAGGGGTTCTTCTCGCCCTACTAGGCTTTTCTTCGTCGCCATTTTCTTTTGTCCGCTTAGACTTCCCTTGCCTCCACGATCTGCCCCTGGGTCTCCGAGGATGACTCTGAAATTCCTTGTACCAATTTAGTTTTGGGATAACTCGCCCACATTTCTCATCATGAAAGAGATCCTCGAGATGGAATAATCGCAAAAGACTTATGAAAGTGCAAAGCTAAATTTTGAGATGACGTTTACCGTTCCACAACGTTCAACCTGTGAAATGGTCTAATGATATACAGGTCAACATTTGCTTAATAAGATTCACCTGTGCATCACCGGTTTAAGTCTTTCATTGCAAGATAAGCAAAAAGCAGGTATTGTAAGAAAAACAACAGTTTCCGAGATTCCGCAAAGTTCTTGGGGCGTTAAAGTTAAAGTCTACTTTATTATTCAAAATTTTTGAGATTCCTAGAAAATGTGGAGAGGAGTATTCAACCGGGCCTTGTTCCCAGGGCTTTTGCCTCACTTGGAGGGGGAAGCGCCCTCGGAACGAGGTTGATTACTGCCTACAATAGCTACCTTTAAAACACTGAGAACAAATTGTAAGCAAACACTTAATACACAGAAAAGATAACAAAACAAAAGACCTCCAAAATTATTCATTTGAAACTAAAAATCTTTTTTTCCCAGTAGACTTTTCTCCGTTTTTTCTCTTGCTTTCCGACAGGGTAGTTGCAGATTCTAGTGCGTAGCTCTTTTCAACGGAAAGCTATAAGGGAATCTTGGCTTTCTTTACATTTTGTGTCATCAACGTATGAGTTTGCACAGATGGCATCAATCATGCTATTTAAAAATTGACTTCAAATGCTAAAAGAACTTGTTAAACTTTAGTTAAACCTCCAATTTTAAGCCTTTTAGCTTTGATAACGAGCCAGTTATTAGCCATCAAAAACTGATAAATTCTTCAGTGACAAAGGCGCTACTGATCCCATAATATTCTTTGTAAAATATCGAATTTTCCAAGCATCATTGCTCAGAGCTTATTAGAGCTTATGCAATGCACTTTCAATATTCATTACTTTATAATCGGCTGACTGATTACAAAACGTTAGCCTTATGCTAATAAGCCAAAAATATATCACATCTTAATGGAAAACAGAAATGAGTCCGTTGTATGAGTTGGCAACTATGAGACTGCCACCACTGTTTATAGCAACGTGAGAAGGCTGAAAGCCATTTTTAAAGTACTGCTCATCAATTTTACTCAAAAACTTGCCGCTCAGGGTGAAGAGTTGCAGCCTTTGGTTACGTGCATCACACACAATGAGTCGGTTGTACTTGTCAATAACGAGTCCATCAGGACCATCAAACTGACCATCAATGGACCCCTTACAGCCAATGTCGTGTAAATACACTCCTTTTTTGTCAAATACCTTGACACAACCAGCATAGTAATAAGAAACAAAGAATTTGTCCTGGTGATAAATAGCGCATTCGGGGATATCATCACAGTCTGGGGCACTGAAGGACTGGAGCAAGTCATTCCCGTCAGGGGAGAGGACCTTGATTTTCTTGTCCCCATAGTGAGTTATGATTATACGGCCATCACTCGCAATGGAAAGGCGACGTGGTTTATCAAGATATTCATCATTGATGTATTTTATGAAGTGACCCTCCTCACTGAACAGATGAAGCCAAGAGTATGGCTCTTGATGAAGCTTATCGTCGCTTTCCTGAACTAAAGTCAGCAGGTCGCCAGAGTCTGTAAATGCCACAAACAAAGGTGCATCATCAAGTCTTATCTCCCTTCGAAACTTTCCTTCAGAGCGAAACAGTTGCATTCTTTCATTCCCGTATTCTGCAACAGCAATCGTTCCAGTTTTATCACTCACATCAATATCGTTAATGCCACCAAATCCTCCTCGTTCCTTCCCTTCTGAACCAAACTGAAAGGCAAATTGATATTGATGCTGATGAACCTGCAATATCCAAGGACTACCAGTCAGCGGCTGTCCATTCACAAGGATCTCTACTCTGTGTTGTCCGGCACACTGTGGTGTATATGTCACTGTGTATTTGCCGTCTTTGGTGTCTTTAATGTCTGTTTTTAGTTGATCACCTTCTGGAGTCAATATGTCGACTTTGATTTTATCATCTTGTCGATAACATTGAAATCCATCTGAATCCTTTGTAACAATGACGAAATATGTCTCCTTCCTTTCTTTTACTTCCTTGCTGTCTTGACCTTCAGCTAAGCACTTTGAGGGATCAGTCTTGGTGACAACAACTCGATCCATAAGATCCAATTTCTTTTCCACCAAGTAATGTACATGTGGCGACATGTAAAGATCGGGTTTTCTAACATTTAACAGTTCATTACAACGTCCGAGGATGGCGTGATTTGTTTGTAGAATTTCGACGCTGAAGTTTCTATCCAAGATACTCTGACAGCGTTCGAAGCAGCTTTTCAGCTGGGTGACAACCAGCTCGAAGTTTTCCAGTCGCGTTGCGTGATGTTTTTGTTCCGCTTCATAAATTTCACGAAACTTGTCCTTCATTTTCCTCTCGTGTTCTCGCAAATCACGAATCAATTTTTCCACAGTGTCTGTCATGTTCTTTTCCTCGTTCAAAATTTCAACTTTGTTTCTGTTTCTAAGGTCAGTTTGTTTCTTAATTTCATTCTCATATCTGACAATTTCCGCCTTCACTTTGGCCACAGCGTCGGCCATTTGGTTCTTTTGTTCATGTGCAGCTTTCTTAGTGTCGTGTCGATCATGACTCACTACAGTACATTTGTGGCAAATCAGAACTTTACAGTCCTCGCAGTAAAATTCGAGGGGTTGATCTTCATGATATTGCTGTAAACACATCACGGGTCTGTGGATCAACTCTTGCACATCTTGCGCTTGCAGTTTGTCGATCAAAACATTGCGATGACCCCTTGTGACCTTCAGGCGTTGGTGAGCTTCAAAACAAGATGCGCACAGAAAATTCTGGCACACGAAACAGTAACATGTTGCGGTGTTGTTCTCGTCACAACTGCTGCATCTATGAGACTGTACGCTGCCATCTTCTAGAGCGAGAACATCAACCAATCGGTTGAGATGAAACGATGACGGCAAATTCTCGAAGGTGTCTGTTTCGGGAATTTGGAATGAAGTCTGGCAAACCGGACATTTGATTGTCGCTTTTAGCTGTCTCCTTGCGAAGTTTGCATGTCTGTCGAGACACTCCAGGCAGAATGAGTGAAGGCATGGTAATGTCTTGGGATTTGTGACAGTCTCTATGCACAATGGGCATTCTGCTTCCTTTTTAAGATTCTTGAAAAGCTGTTGAACATCCATGATGAAGCCAAGCAACGGAAAAATGAGGGCGTGTGAAATAGTAACGTCACTTAAATCCCGGGACTGTGTGTGATTGAGACGGAGTCTCTCACGGAGTCTGTGATATTCTAATGCACTTCATCACGAACTAACACCCATTTTAATAGCGGAATTTTGGTTTCCCTGAGAACTCAGGGTGCTTACCATTAAGCCAAACCAACCGTCCAGAAACCGGTAAAACGAACCGCTGAAAATGGAACGACATTTTCCGATTGTAGCGATGGAACTAAATGACGTCCCTCTCTTACTTATTCTTCCACTCGGTGGTTTTCCTAAAGCATCATGGAGGACGCAATAGTTCCGATGCTTTGCTAAAATTCTTAGGAGTGAGGAAGACATTGTTTGAGAATCATCAGTTAAGACTGCTTGTGACCGTTCAAAAGAGTCTCTACGACTTCTGTATGAACAAAATGTTGAAAACAAAACGCGTGAAAATGCGTGTAAATCAATGTTTCATGTAAAGCAAATAGTTCCGCGCAAAGGGAAAAACTTGAAATAATTCTGATAATTGAAAGAGTTCGCTCAGTTATTGGTTTTCACGTCAGGCAAAGAAAAAATAAAATCGCTTGCCATTCAAAAAATTAAGTCAAGAAATTGAGATATTGTAGAAGGGTAATAAATAATCAGCGTATCAAAGTTTTCGGGTTGTGCGATTCCAAACTCGAGTTATTCAGCAAAGGGTACCACTCAAAATTATAGTGTTTAGTATGGATCAGTATGGAGACTCCATGCAGGGGGACTCAAACATGGCGGCCGGAAACCACTAGAAACATCGGCTTCGTCGAAACATTTTTTCTCTCTGCTAAAAGCATTCGCGTAGACACTACTCTTAACATATTGGTTATTGCCAACGAGCAATCCAAGCGAAGACGCGAGGCTTGCGAGGCGGCCAGTTTATGCCGCGCGAAGTAATGTAACATTCCCACAGGGTTTTAGTAGGACCAATGAAAGCGCGTGTTTTAATTTGGGATGTCATTAGACAAACTTGGATGACGCGCGCGACTATTAATGATCTTGTCTGAAAACATGAGCATTGTGAAATTGGGGGCCACGCAGGATTACATGGGGAAAGTTCTTAACTCCAGCTCAACCTGAAAATCCATGCGATTTGCTAACTTTCTTTTTAGTCTGAACTAAGAGAAAGATTGAAGAGAGGAACTTGAAAGAGGAACTGATTTTGTTTTCGCATCCTGGCAGATGTCTCTTCCTGAGTTGACATTTCTCCCCCACTCCCCCCCCCCCCCCCCGGGCGGTAATCCAGCCTGTTTCTGTAACAATTTTTAAGCGGGGTGCTTGGTCCGGAATTTCTTCCCAAGCTAACACTCGCCTCGTTAAAAGGGCCTTGAGACTCAATCGCATTTAAACGAAACGGATTAGTGTTAACAACTTTCCCACACACGAAACAAGCACATCGAAAGAGGTTTTTGAAGGACGCGCAGTAACGTCAGAGAAGACGCTTTATAAGTTGGCGCCGTATGACTGAGCTACTTTATTATTCCTGTTTTCGCTTATGCCTACTTTACAGCTGTTCCTACGTATAAAATAAACACGAGCGAAACGAAGGGATTACAAAAATTCTGTGGGCACGGCGCTAAATTTTACATTGAAAGGCTAATCATTATTTCCTTGTTTTTGTTTTATCAGGAGGAGACACTGAATAATCTTGCTTACGTACGGTGCTTCTAAAGGGACATCTATTTCTTCTCTCCTTTTACGTAAGAGACAAGTGTCTCTACTTACTTTTTTTCATCTTGATTTTGTCCGCCGCTCACTTTTTTTTTTGTCTGCCGCCCACTTTTTTTCCACTGTACTTCTTTTGCTGCCCACCTGTTTTTTTGCTGCTCATTTTTTTTCCGCCGCTCATTTTTTTCTGTCGGTCAATTTAATTCTTTTATTTGCCGCTCCCTTTTTCTGAACAGACGTAGAAAATGGTGAGCAGCGGGAAAAAAGGTGTCTTGCAAACAAAGACCCTTAAAAGCCCTAAGACCCCAAGACTCGAAAACGATGGACTCAATTTGGCTAACCCGTGGCCTAACTAGGCCTAGAAGTTGGTCTTTAGGCCTACGGTTAATAGGGTGAGCAGCGGGAAAAGAACGGGGTTGTCTTGAAAACAAAGACCCCTAAGATACGGCGCTTTTAAAGAGACATTTATTTCTTGTCTTCTTTTTCGTAAGAAACAAGTGTCTCTTCTCTCTTTTTTTAATCCTGATTTTGTACCCCGCTCCTTTTCTCTGCCGCTCACTTTTTCCCCCCGTACTTTTTTCTTTTGCTGCCCACTTTGTTTCCTGCTCATATTTTTTCTGCCGCTCATTCTTTTCTGCCGCCCAAGTAATTTTTTTAATTTGTCGCTCACTTTTTTTGAACAGACGTAAAAAATTGTGAGCAGCGGACAAAATCAAGATTAAGATTAACTTAGATCCCCTAAGACACCTAAGACTCGAAAACGAAGTAAGTAACCCAAAACCCTCGATTTGGTTAACCCTACGCCTAACTAGGCCTAAAAGTTGGTCTTTAGGCCCAAGAAGGGTTAGCCAAATAGAGGGGTTTGGGTTATTTTCTTCGTTTTCGAGTCTTAGGGTTTTAGTTAGTCTTAATCTTGATTTCGTCTTTGTTTTTAAGACACCCGAAAAAAGGTGAGCAGCAAAAAAATGCTGGCAGCAAAGAAAAAAAGGAAAAAAAATTGAGTGAGCGGAGAAGGAAAAGTGAGGTGAAGGAAAAAATGAGCGGCAGAAAAAAAGGGAGCGGCGGACAAAATAAACATTAAAAAAAGAGAGAAGAGACACTTGTCTCTTAAAAAAAAGGAGAGAAAAAATAGATTTCCCTTTAAAAGCACCGTAGCCATGGACGTTTTTGTGTGTACAGTATCCCGCTTTCCGCAGACCGGAAAGTGCCCCAGGGTAATTCCATGGATGTAAGGTCACCCATTGTTATTAATTATGAAAACCAGAAGCTAATATTAGGCCACTTCGGAAAATACCATAATACTCTTTGTTTACCCCCCCCCCCCCCCCCTTTTCAATATCATAATGCAATACGTTCTGCCGAAACGCAGCATAAATACAAGGGAATTTGCTACGCCAATTAAAGCACTCGTTCCAGATTCCTTGCGTCTGAGCATTTGAACAAAATGGCGGATGCAGTGGTTGAATTTGACGCTTATGTCGACGTTCGTTTTCACTACTAGCTACTTACGCTTGCGCTTGTGCTTGCATCGCTAGTGAAAACCAGGCTTTAAGCTTATTACAGTCGATGTTTTCGCAAACCCTATGATACAGTTCATTTTGGTTTACGGAAGCATGATACAGTCCCAAGAGCAACTGAATAAGTTCTATTGTTTTTCTGTAAAGAATCCGTTTTCACACGACGCAAGCGAATGCATGAATAAGCGCAAACACAAGGAAAAGGAAAATTTTTGATCATGGTGCTTGGGCTTATGCTTGCGTCAACCACGTTTTCACGGTGAAATAAGGGCACTTATGATTGCGCTTGAGTCCCAAGGGAAAACGAGGCTTTAATCTCGTACAGCGTTGGATAAGAGAAGATTGTGATCAGTCAAAATTGATTAAAGAGTATTTAAGAAATTCAAGCAGACTTCTGCGCCACTGATAAGCCATG
>OX421457.1:7473072-7478072 GCA_949126865.1 Montipora capitata | reverse complement strand
TCGTGACTCACTACAGTACATTTGTGGCAAATCAGAACTTTACAGTCTTCGCAGTAAAATTCGAGGGGTTGATCTTCATGATATTGCTGTGAACACATCACGGGTCTGTGGATCAACTCTTGCACATCTTGCGCTTGCAGTTTGTCCATCAAAACATTTCGATGACCCCTTGAGGCCTTCAAGCGTTGGTGAGCTTGAAAACAAGATGCGCACAGAAAATCCTGGCACACGAAACAGTAACATGTTGCCGTATTGTTCTCGTCACAACTGTTGCATCTTTGAGACTGTACGCTGCCATCTTCTAGGGCCAGAACATCCACCAATCGGTTGAGATGAAACGATGACGGCAAATTCTCGAAGGTGTCTGTTTCGGGAATTTGGAATGAAGTCTGGCAAACCGGACATTTGATTGTCGCTTTTAGCTGTCTCCTTGCGAAGTTTGCATGTCTGTCGAGACACTCCAGGCAGAATGAGTGAAGACATGGTAATGTCTTGGGATTTTTGACAGTCTCTATGCACAATGGGCATTCTGCTTCCTTTTTAAGATTCTTGAAAAGCTGTTGAACATCCATGATGAAGCCAAGCAACGCAAAATGAGGGCGTGTGAAATAGTGACGTCAATGAAATCCCGGGTCTCTGTGCGGTCGAGTGGATGACCCCGCTACTCTGGTCTAATCGAGTGCATAGCATTCTACTGCACTTCATCACGAACTAACACCCAACCTGAGATTTTGTTTTGGCTGAAAACTCAGGGTGCTTACCATTAAGCCAAACCGACCGTCCAGAAACCGGTCGGACGAACCGCTGAAAATGGAATGACGTTTTCCGATTGTAGTGATGGACTGAACTAATTGACGGTCCTCTCTTCCTTATTCCTTATTCCCCCAGTCGATGGTTTTCCTAAACCATCATGGATGAGGCAATAGTTCCGATGCTTTGCTTAGATTCTGAGGAGTGAGGAAGACATCGTTTGGGAATCATCAGTTAGGACTGCTTGTGACCGTTCAAAAGAGCCTCTACGACTTCTGTATGAACAAAATTTTGAAAAGAAAACGCGGGAAAAATGCGTATTTGCTCAGTTCTTGGTTTCCACGTCACGCAAAGAAAAAATAAAAACGCTTACCATTCAATAAATAATAATAATAATTATCATTATCATTATCATCATTATCATTATTATTATTATTATTATTTAATAGATTCTAGAGCGCTATTTACATTCACTGATCAACTACGCTTTACGATTTAAAATACTAAAATAAAATTCAAATTAGTAAAACTAATTACATGTATATTAATAAAACTGAATATTTATACTAATGATAATAAACTTAATTAGTAATACTAATAAGAGTGAATATCAAACAGGGTACGCTTTAATGGCTACACGAAATAAATGAGTTTTAAGCTTAAATTTATAAATAGCTAATGACTGAATATCACGTAATTCAACCGGCAAACTATTCCATAAATATGGAGCGTTAGCAGAAAAAGACCTATCACCTAAAGTGACAAGCATTGTCCTTTTAGGAGGGTCTAACAATAAACTTTGATGTGATCTAAAATTATGCATAGATCTGGGCTTAATGTTAATTAATTCTATGATATACTTGGGCGCCAATCCATGAATAGCTTTATTAAAGCTATTCAAATTAAGATCTTAAAATGAACACGATGTTGTACTGGTAACCAATTCACTTCATAAAGCGCGGGAGAAATATACGAGTACTTTTTTGAAGTTCAGTACAAGTCTAGCCGCAGCATTCTTCACACGTTGCAATTTAACAATTTGCCACTTGGGAAGGCCATACAAAAGTCCATGACAATACTCTAAACGGCTGGTGTTAAAAGCATGAATAGCGTTAGTAACGAATCACTAGAAAAATACTTCTTAATCTTTCTAATATTATGTAGGTAATAAAACGCGGTATTACAGATTTTTGGTTACTTGCGTTTACATTGACAACTTGTTATCGAATCATGCACCAAGATTTCTAACACACGAACTAGGATAAATATCATATTCACCTACAGAGATATTGCATACATCATTGATCTTCGCTAATTGTTGTCTAGTTCCTATTAATATCAACTCATGCAGTTTTATCATCATTAATCATTAACCTATCCCCAATCATCCAAATCCTTAAGTCACTGATACATCTATTCATAACACTAATAGCTTCATCCAGACTGGATGTATCATCAGACTTAAAACTAAGATACAATTTCGTCTCATCAGCAAAACAATGTACGTTAGGAAGATGTTTCTCTATGATAGTAAATAGCTTAGACGCATAAACTACAAATGATTAAGGCCCAAGGCAACACCACGGTCCAAGTCAAAATTATTTGACAGAGTTCCATGTATAGAGATTCGCTGACTTCTTTGAGAAAGATAGGAGTAGAACCAATTGAGAGCATTCCCACGTAGACCAGCTTCATTATGCAAACGATCGAGCAACACATCATGGGTCACTGTGTCAAATGCTGCACCGAGATCCAATGAAACCAGCAACGTTATATAATGGGAGTTCATCTTTAGAAGACTATCATTCATTACTCTCAGTAATGCAGTCTCAGTGCTGTGATGTTGTCTATATACAGACTGGAACAAGGGATAAATGCCATTTGCCATCATATGCTCATGCAACGGATTAAAATCAGATCTTTCAGTTAGTTTTGACACAAACTGTAGGTTACTTACTGGCCTATAGTTCTTAAATACCAGATCCAGACCATGCAGTCTTCTTTAATAACGGATTAATTATTAAGTCAAGAAATTGAGATGTTGTAGAACAGCGTGTCCAAACTCGAGTTAAAAGGCAAAGGGTACCACTCAAAATTATAGTGTTTAGTATGGATCAGTACGCAGACTCCATGCATATGGACACCAAAATGGCGGCCGGAAACCAGTGGAAACATCTGGAATTTACTTGAGCTCCATCAATACATTTTTTCTCTCTGCTAAAAACATTCGCATAGACATTTATACGAAACGGATTATTGTTAATAAAAACGCAAGCCAACAACTTTCCCACACGCGAAACAAGCACATTGAAAGAGGTTTATGCAGGCCGCCCAGTAACATCAGACAAGACGACGCTTTATGAGTTGGTGCCGTACTCAATGAGCTACTTTATTAGTCCTGTTTTCGCTTATGCCTTCTTCGGGTTCTTCTAAAAACACCAATTAAGACAGCCACAAAGCTTACTAGGTTATCTGCTGCCTCATGTCAGTACTATTAAACAACAATGCCTACTTTACGGTTGTTCCTACGTATAAAATCCTGATAAGCATGAACAAAAGGAAGGGATAACAAAAATTTGGTGGGCACGGCGCTAATTTTAACATTGAAACGCTAATATTTATTTCCTTTTCTTTGTTTTATTAGTAGGAAACACTGGATAATTTTGCTTACTTGATGTCTGGTCTGGGATAACTGATATATAATACATATGTTACTTGAGATATTAAAACCACGTAGTATCGACATTCTTTTGACTTTTTAAACTTTTGATATCAAGAAAATTACTTAGAGATACAATTTTCAGGAACACCAAACGTCAATTTTCGGAAAATATCTGTTCGGAAGACGATTTGAGATCTAGAATTTTCGGAACATTTGTTGTAAAATTTCTTGCTTGCCTGCCTGTCCTAGGTTTTTCGAACATCTACAAAAAGGTATAATTCCCCATTTTTAAAGGATTTTTACCCTAGAAAGCTTACCTAGAATTTTCGGGAGCCTTTTTCCTGGCTGAAATTTTCGAAAAGGTAAGTTTTGATCCCTATAATTTTCGGGGTCAATAGAGTTCAGCTAGGAAATCCGAACAGATGAAAAATTTTCAAGGGTGAAAAATATGCCTATATCTACCATTTAAATACCAAAATACGTGTAACAATGCTATGTTTAAGTGGTTTTGACCTATATTCTCGTTGGGTGCCCCTGAATTTTAACATGGTCTGTTCTGATAAATCACACCTGATTTTAGAGTAAATGAGATGTTCAAAACAAGAGGCACCAGTTATAAGAATTTTGAATGAAATAATGTCATTTTAGGTGTTCTTATTTTCCGATTTATCGAACGGAAATTGCAGTTAAACGTAAAATCTACTACCGGTGAAGGCTACGCTTTATAGCAAGCACCATGGCATATGCACAGAGTGTATCGTATACCATCATTAAACAGCATTGTTTATCTTTTGAATGCATTGATTGTGTTTCAGTGACACTTAATGACACACCCCCTCCCCCCTCGATTTCTTCTACGTTCCTCGCCTCAGTTCCCCACGTCCGAACTTTTCCAGGTTATAAGTAATATTAAGGAGTTTAAGAAACGACGGCTACGACTACGAAAACGTCACAACACAAGAGTATTTTTGCCGTCCTCTGCATAACAACAACTTGAAATCACCAAAGTTGAGGTTTTGACAACAGCGTAAAGCCTGGTTTTCACTAGCGACGCAAGCACAAGCGCAAACATAAGAGCGCTTATTTCACCGTGAAAACGCGCAGGCGCAAGCACAAGCTTAAGGATCAAAATTCTTCCTTTTCCTTGTGCTTGCACACAAAATGGCGGTTGCGGCGGTTAATTTTGATGCTTATGTCGACCTTTGTTTTCATTAGAAAAGCTGCTTATACCTGTGCTTGTGCTTGTGTTTGCATCGCTAGTGAAAACCAAGCTTAAGCGAACAATTGAGAACTTTTCATTAGCTGTGGCTACTTCAGCCCTTTTACCAATGGTTAAATAACGTTTACCCACGGGCAATAGCAGGGACGTTTTTGTGTGTATCCTGCTTTCCCTAGACCGAAAGTGCCCTTGGGTTGTTCTCATGGATACATTAAAAAAAACAAAAGAACTTTCCATGCCACTTCCTGAATTGAAAAGTACGGTTTATCTGCTCCCTGAAGTGGCTTAGCCAATCATAAAACAGAAATAATTTGCAAGGTCAGTGAACTCATATCTAATTATATTTTACCCTGACGGGAGTCTTTTACT
>OX421457.1:7468072-7470572 GCA_949126865.1 Montipora capitata | reverse complement strand
TCTCTATTATTCTTGTCACTCGAACATAAAATTCATATCTTACGTGAAACGTGAAAGGTGAAACGACAAGCCAACGTTTCCAGTTTCACGTAAACGTGATGCTAAATCTCTCTATTGTTCTTGCACTCGAACATAAAATTCATTTATTATATAGATATTGATGAAATACCAGGATTTCTCCTTTTACTAAAAAATCATATCTTCACCGCACGCAGTGAACATATCATTTTTGTCTTTCACATGTGAGGATATAGGTGTTGTCATGGTAACCAACACGATTAGCCAATAAAACGCGAGCTTTCTCTTTATTGTAAGATACGTTTGTGCTTTAATATAATTCTTCTCTACTATATTAACATTTTTATTGCAAAATTTGACATTATCATGATTTGTTTTTCATAACTTTCATATCTTGTTTTATGTTACACAACATGCGTGTTTTAGCGGGTGGTGACCACTTTTTCATCATTTGGAAAATGAATAACTGAAAACAAGTTGTTTTAAATCTAGACATTTCATCAATATCTATATAATAAACAGGGGCCAGTTGTTCAAAAGCCGGTTAACGCTAATCTTAGGTTAAAAATTAACAAAGGAGTTTTATTCTCTACTCCCAAATGCTGTTCAAGGCTGATATTCGGTAAAACTTTACATTAGAAGAAGTCAATCTTCAAACAAAAGTTTACGCTAATCCTGGATTAAGCTAATCAGCTTTCGAACAACTGGCCCCAGAACATTACATGGCCGCTTGGGGATACGAATTTTATCTTCTCGTGCTGAAAGTATCTCTCACTCGTTCGCTTCGCTCACTCGTGAGAGATACTTGCAGCACTCGAAGATAAAATTCGTATCCCCAAGCGGCCATGTAATATCCTCTATTTATGTTTGCACTTGTCCTTGTGTCCGTTGCTAGGGGAAACCAGGCTTAACCCGCGAAGGACGCTACATAACAATGGGTTTAATTAGAAAAAACACAATGGTATCACACGGACATGGATTCGAGTCCCTTTCAAGCCTGGATTTTTTCAGGCTTCTTTCTCAACTGGTCAAGATGCTTCACAAATTGCGATGACCAATTTAGCTTAGACTGACGCTACGATATCCGCAGTTCAAATATATATTTCCTATACTAACCATCACACGAATTAATTAATAAAGTTAACGCATCCGCACGAGTTGCTTGTGTTTATTTTAATAAAGTTTAGACAGTGCCCCTGAACTTGCGTGATGAAAATTCTAAAGAAACTCCATCACTATTAAAATATCAATACACCTCATCTCGAGATCGCCGGTGAATACTCAGGGACTTTTAATCGCCCAAAGAGCGAATTGACCAAATAGAATACCGAATAAACATGTTTTCTTTAGCCCTTGGGTTAAGAGAATGCAGGTTCACTATCCAGCTGAGCTACAACAGGTCGCCTTGAGGTAAGCCTTGCGGCTGGATTTGCTAACGACGCATGCGTAAAAACGAACACCAAACTCAGCAGCGTTTCAAATCATTTTTGGTAGCACAAAAGAAAGACACTGTATATTGGCAACAAGTGACCGCGTCTTCAAATGTTTGTGGCACTGCAGTACAAACCAGCCTTTGACAACGGCGACGCCAGTGAGCACGAGGTTAATGAGTTTTAGAAAAATCGTGCTGCGCTTGCGGCGTGCACTAATTTCAATTCCGTGCTCTGCGAAACAACAACGTGAAACTTCAATGGTGTTCCTATCAACCACGTTACAGGTTTCTTCGCCAACATCCTGCAACGCCCACAACATGGACTATATTCGCAGCCAGATAAACACTATAGAGCGAATATTGATTTTCCACAAACGTTTTCATTGGCTAGACGGTGGAGTCGCTAGCTCCTAATGAGGACTACAATGCTGAATGCATTGAGCTTTTATGCATACAAAATTTAGCTGTTCATTAGGGCCGATTTACACGATACGATTTTGTCGCATGCGTCAAGCTCACAACAGGCCTACGACATGAGTTACGATTGTCGCAGCGTTTTAAAACATGTTTTAAAATGCTACGACATTTTTTCTGACGTACACAACAATCGTAAATCATGCCGTGGGCCTGTCGTAAGCCGTTGTCGCATGCGACAAAGTCGTACCGTGTAAATCGGCCCTTAAAAAGCCAACTCTTTTATTCGATCAAACAACTTAAAACATTTTTTTTATTCTCGTGTTTGATGTGTGAAGTTTTATTCGTTTGAACAGCCATATCAAATATGTTTGGCCCACGCATGCGTACCACGCTTGCTCAGCCGCTTGTGCGCCACGTGTGGTTTACGTATTTCTGACCCATAGTTCCTTGCTTGTGGAGTTTGATCTGAGTTAGATCAAACATGTTTTAACCATTTGGCCACTCACTTCAACATCAGCATGTTTGGTCACCAAAAAATGTTTGATGTTGTTTAAACTCCAAACATTTCCCGTTTGGCCAGGTTCTTAAGCGAAACGTGTGCCTCAAAACAATAATATCATTGGTTTAATTAAA
>OX421457.1:7458072-7460572 GCA_949126865.1 Montipora capitata | reverse complement strand
GAAACAAAGAATTTGTTCAGGTGATAAATAGCATAGAATGGCTCTGTATCACAATCTGGGGCACTGAAGGACTGGAGCAAGTCATTCCCATCAGGGGAGAGGACCTTGATTTCCTTGTCCAACACGTCAGTTATAATTATACGACCATCACTCGCAATGGAAAGGCGGACTGGTTTATCAACATGTTTATCATTAATGTGTTTGATGAAGTGACCCTCCTCACTGAACAGACGAAGCTTATCGTCGCTTCCCGGAATTAAAGTCAGCAGGTCGCCAGAGTCTGTAAATGCCACCGAAAAAGGTTCACCATCAAGTTTTATCTCACTTCGAAACTTTCCCTCTGAGCTAAACAGTTGAATTCTTTTATTCAGCCCATCTGCAACAGCAATCGTTCCAGTTTTCTGACTGACATCAATATCGTAAATGCCATCAAATTCTCCTCGTCCCTTCCCTTTTGAACCAAACTGAAAGGCAAATTGATATTGATGCTGATGAACCTGCACAATCCAAGGACTACCAGTCAGCGGCTGTCCATTCACAAAGATCTCCACTCTAAGTTGTCCGGCACCTTGTGGTGTGTATGTCACCGTGTATTTCCCGTCTTTGGTGTCTTTAATGTCTGTTTTTAGTTGATCACCTTCTGGAGTCAATATGTTGACTTTGATTTTATCATCTTGTTGATAACATTGAAATCCTTCTGAATCCTTTGTAACAATGACGAAATATGTCTCCTTCCTTTCTTTTACTTCCTTGCTGTCTTGGCCTTCAGCTAAGCACTTTGAGGGATCAGTCTTGATGACAGAAACTCGATCCATAAGATCCAATTTCGTTTCCACCAAGTAATGTATATGTGGCGACATGTAAAGATCGGGTTTTCTTACATTTAACAGTTCATTACAACGTCCGAGGATAACGTGATTTGTTTGTAGAATTTCGACGCTGAAGTTTCTTTCTAAGATACTCTGGCAGCGATCGAAGCAGCTTTTCAGCTGGGTGGCAACCAGCTCGAAGTTTTCCAGTCGCGTTGCGTGATGTTTTTGTTCCGCTTCATAAATTTCACGAAACTTGTCCTTCATTTTCCTCTCGTGTTCTCGCAAATCACGAATCAATTTTTCCACAGTGTCTGTCATTTTCTTTTCCTCGTTCAAAATTTCCACTTTGTTTTTGTTCCTTAGAGCAGTTTGTTTCTTAATTTCACTCTCATATCTGACCATTTCCGCTTTCACTTTGGCCACAGCGTCGGCCATTTGCATCATTTGTTCTTGTGCAGCTTTTTGAGTGTCTGTCTTAGAGTGTCGATCGTGACTCACTACAGTACATTTGTGGCAAATCAGAACTTTACAGTCTTCGCAGTAAAATTCGAGAGCTTGATCTTCATGATATTGCTGTGAACACATCACGAGTCTGTGGATCAACTCTTGCACATCTTGCGCTTGCAGTTTGTCGATCAAAACATTGCGATGACCCCTTGAGGCCTTCAAGCGTTGGTGAGCTTCAAAACAAGATGCGCACAGAAAATCCTGGCACACGAAACAGTAACATGTTGCCTTATTGTTCTCGTCACAACTGTTGCATCTTTGAGACTGTACGCTGCCATCTTCTAGAGCCAGAACATCAACCAATCGGTTGAGATGAAACGATGACGGCAAATTCTCGAAGGTGTCTGTTTCGGGAATTTGGAATGAAGTCTGGCAAACCGGACATTTGATTGTCGCTTTTAGCTGTCTCCTTGCGAAGTTTGCATGTCTGTCGAGACACTCCAGGCAGAATGAGTGAAGACATGGTAATGTCTTGGGATTTTTGACAGTCTCTATGCACAATGGGCATTCTGCTTCCTTTTTAAGATTCTTGAAAAGCTGTTGAACATCCATGATGAAGCCAAGCAACGCAAAATGAGGACATGTGAAATAGTGACATCACTGAAATCTCGGGACTCTGTGCGGCCGAGTGGATGACCCCGCTACGTTGAGTGTCATGGAGTCTTTTTTATGGCATTCTAATGCACTTCATCACGAACTAACACTCATTTTAAAACCCGAAATTTTAATTCGGCTAAAAACTCAGGGTGCTTACCATTAAGCTAAACCTACCGGTCAGAAACCGATCCGCTGAAAATGGAACGACATTTTCCGATTGTAGCGATGCAACTAAATGACTGATTCTCCCACTCCATGGTTTTCCTAAACCATCATGGAGGACGCAATAGTTGCGATGCTTTGCTTAGATTCTGAGGAGTGAGGAAGACATCTTTTGAGAATCTTCAGTTAGGACTGCTTGTGACCGTTCAAAAGATTCTCTACCATTTCTGCATGAACAAAATTTTGAAAACAAAACGCGGGAAAATGCATGTAAATAAATGTTTCGGGTAAAGCAAAATTGAACGTGTTTCCTCAGTTCTTGATTTTCACGTCACCCAAAGAAAAAACAAAAGAGAGAGATGAGAGCAAAAGTTTAAAAAGTCAAATAAATGTCGATACTACGTGGTTTTAACCCTTTGATT
>OX421457.1:7445572-7450572 GCA_949126865.1 Montipora capitata | reverse complement strand
AGCTCTATGAAAGCAACAAATGTTTTGTGGGGTATCCCTTCTGTCAAGTATCAGAGTGAAAAGGGACTTTTATATCGTATATATAACGGTACTATCGTAAAGGCCCGTGCAAACCCTCGCAACATTGTTGGGCCCAACATGTTGCTAGCGTTTGCACACCATGTTGTGTGTTGTTGCGTGTTGTTGCGAGTTGTTGCGACTTGTTGGAAGTTGTTGGATGAAGTTTGAAGCTGGTCAAACTTCAGAGGCAACAAGTCCCAACATTTCTATTGTTTCGCGGTCATCGAAGCATGGTCCAACAATGTTGCGTTCGTTTGCACAGCACATCCAACAATGTTGCGCCGGCGCACGCGCACTACATGCCACGTATCCCCACAAGTACATGCGAACAAGAAATCAACATGGCGTCGGAGATGGAAAACGTCCCAGAGTCCTTTGTATTCTTATCTAAAGACCCAACATGTTGTGACTTGTTGCGAGCGTTTGCACACATCGGCTAACATCTCGCAACAATGTTGCGTGTTGTTGCGAGCGTTTGCACGGGCCTTAAGACTTTTGCGATTATTCAGTCTTGTTTACGTCGTACAATGTGGGCGAAGGCTCGTAAAAGTATTAAGTACTAGCAGTTTTTAGCGTACTGAAAAAATAGAGAAAGGAAATTTGAAAGCAAAGATAGGCGATCCTAACATTCATTTTTCCTGAAACAAACAAACTCTTTGCAAAAAAAAAATCGAACAGATATTTCAAACGTTATTTCTTCGGGTCCACATTTATTCTGTAGTAATAGTGGGCATTCTCTTTGCAGTGAAAAACAAGGTAATTCAAACAAAATAAATAAGTAAACAATAAAGGCCATGTTACACGAGGCAATTTTTCTTGCAACTCGCATCGCAACAAACGTTGCTTTGCAAGTTGCAAGAAAAAATTCACGTGTAACACCCCATTTTGCAACTGCAATTGTTGCGTTGCGAGTTGCGAGAAAAGTCGAACGACCCTCTACTTTTCGCAACGTTGCGAGACAAGTTGCTTGCGTGTGACATCCCCTCTGCAACTCACAACGCAATTTTGTCAGAATGGGCCAATTAGAGCTCATCTTTCGGCGACTTAGCGCGTCCGCCATCTTGTTTGTTATTGTACGCGTTGCAAGTTGCGAAAGAAGTTGCCAACGTGTAACATACCCTCTGCAACTTGAAAAGTTTTTTATTCGTCATCGTTGCGTTGCGAGTTGCAAGAAAAATTGCCTCGTGTAACATGGCCTTAAGGCAAACTCGTCTCGTCTCGTCTTGAAGTCACCGCCCTTACATTTCAGCTGTTCTTTTTCACTTTCCTGTTTGGTAGAACCTTTTAAACTAAAAACGCTGATGTTCTAGAGAATACAAGTAATGAATCGTAACAAGTCCTATATTGTTCCAATTAAGATCTATTGATGCTCCAATATTGTTTTTGTATTGCTCAAGTGTGGCTCAAGTATCGGCCCTATATTGCTCCGGTAGTGGCCCAGCACAGTTCCAATATCCCTGCAATGTTAAAAAGTTACTTCCCGTTTGTATCATTCTGCTAAATATCAAATGACCACCAACACCAGCCAACTCAAACAGAACGGAGCTTTTTACTTCAGAGCTTCAGTTCGTCTCTTTTTCCTCATAAAATGAAGGTAAACAAAAACTCGAAAATGGAATATTCTTTTGATGGTGAAATGTTCGCTGTACATTTAAAATGATAATTGATTTTAAAATAAAGACCACTAAGAACACTTTGAATTGAACACTGAAAGTGAAAGCCTCAAATTGAAGCTAAAAAACAAAGCAAGTTGAGGTTTTTTAAAACTTATGCAGAAACCGTGGACGAAAAGACTGCTTTTCCCTAGGGACGCAAGTACAAGCGCAAGCACAGGCACAATCCGCCATTTTGTTCAAATGCTCAGATCCAAGAGGAATCTAGAACGAGTGCTTTAATTGGCCAGACATAGCTTATTTCCTTGTGCTTCAGAGTTTTCGAGAGTTTTGTAAAGTAGCGGACATATTTCTGAAAGCACCGGAAGTGACATTTTTGGTGCGGCAAGACGCCTTGCGAGCGCCGAAGGTGAGAGCTACTAGGGCGCATGCTCCCCAAGGAAATATTAAAAAAGGCTGTTTCCAGTGTTTCAGGAACTCAAGAATCTGTTTCCCAGGCAAGGCGGGAGTTCACTCAAATTCTCTTTAAAAAGTAAGTAAACCGGTGGCTCAGTTGGTTGAGCATCGGGTTGCCATGCGGGAGGTCGTGAGATCGACTCCGGCCGGACCAACACTCAGGGTCTTAAAATAACTGAGGAGAAAGTGCTGCCTTTGTAATTACATCCGCAAATGGTTAAGACTTTCAAGTCTTCTCGGATAAGGACTATAAACCGTAGGCCCTGTCTCACAACCCTTCAATGTTCATAATCCTGTGGGACGTAAAAGAACCCACGCACTATTCGTAAAGAGTAGGGGATGGAGCTCCCGGTGTTGTGGTCAGGCCTCATTTCATTCATCCATGTGCTGGGTGAGATCGCTAATAGACTGATAGCGGCTGCCAGCGGTGCCTGTATATGCTGATGTCCGATCTCACCCATAGATCACTTGCTTGAATATGTTAATAGAAAATGCGCTATATAAATTCATTACCATGACCATTACCAATAATAACAAATATATAACAAGCCCCTGAAATATTGGCATCAAAGTTCCGGACATGGAATGGGAAACGACCGGACGAAACGTCCGGTCTCCGGCCTCAAACGAAAACCCTGGTGCTTACGCTGTTTATGTTTTCGTTTTCACACGACGCAAGCGAACGCAAGCATAACTGCGCAAGCACAAGGAAAAGGAAATTTTGATCCTTGTGTTTGTGCTTATGCTTGTCCCAACCTCGTTTTCACGGCGAAATAAGGGAACTTATGCTTGCGCTTGCGCTTGCGTCGCTAGCGAAAACCAGGCTTTAATCTTGCACAGTGTTGGATAAGAGAAGATCGTGATCAGTCAAAGTTGATTAAAGAGTTTATTTATGAAATTCAAGTAGACTTCTGCACGACTGATAAGCCATGTTAAAATGAAAACACTTTCTACGTTAATTCAAATTTTCCTTTTTAAATCTAATCTCGACAGAAAAGTGCTTGTCCTTAATTGGAGAAAGGTGTAACCACCTTAACACATCACTGCACAGGGTTGATTACCGCCTGCAATAGCTACCTTTAAAACACTGAGAACAAATTGTAAGCAGACACTTAATTCACAGAAAAGATAACAAAACAAAATGCCTCCAAAATTATCCATTTGAAACTAAATTTTTTTTCCAGTAGAGTTTTCCCCGTTCATCTCTTGCTTTCCACCAGGGTAGTTGCAGATTCTAGTACGTAGCTCTTTTCATTGAAAAGGTATAAGGGAATCTTGGCTTTCTTTACATTTTGTTTCATTAACATACGAGTTTGCCCATATGGCATCAACCATGCTATTTAAAAATTGACCTCAAATGCTAAAAGAACTTGTTAAACTTTAGTTAAACCTCCATTTTTAAGCCTTTTAGCTTTGATAACGAACCAGTTATTACCCATCAAAAACTGATAAATTCTTGGGTGACAAAGGCACCACTGATCCCATATATTCTTTGTAAAATTTGGAATTTTTCAAAGCTTCATTTCTCAGACCTTATTAGAGCTCATGCAATGCACTTTCAATATTCATTACTTTATTCTCGGCTTACTGATTGGAAAACTATAACCTTATGCTAATAAAGCAAAAATATATCACATCTTAATGGAAAACAGAAATGCGGCTGTTTTTCGCGTCGGCTACTATGAGACTGCCACCACTGTTTATAGCAACGGTAGAAGGAAAGCCATTTTTGAAATTCTGTCCATCAATTTTACTCAAAAACTTGCCGCTCAGGGTGAAGAGTTGCAGCCTATGGTTATCTTTATCACACACAATGAGTCGGTTATACTTGCCAATAACCAGTCCAAAAGGACCATCAAACTGGCCATCATTGGAACCCTCACAGCCAATGTCATGTAAATACACTCCTGTTTTGTCAAATACCTTGACATAATTAGCAGAGTAATAAGAAACGAAGAATTTGTCCTGGTGATAAATAGCGTAGAATGGGGATTCATCACAGTCTGGGGCACTGAAGGATTGGAGCAAGTCATTCCCGTCAGGGGAGAGGACCTTGATTTTCTTGTCAGACCTGTCAGTTATGATTATACGACCATCACTCGCAATGGTAAGGCGACGTGCTTCATCAAGATGTTTATAATTAATGTGTTTGATGAAGTGCCCCTCCTCACTGAACAGACGAAGCTTATTGTCGCTTTTCGGAACTAAAGTCAGCAGGTCGCCAGAGTCTGTAAATGCCACAGACCAAGGTGTACCATCAATTTTTATCTCACTTCGAAACTTTCCTTCTGAGCTTAACAGTTGAATTCTTTTATTCCGCCAATCTGCAACAGCAATCGTTCCCGTTTTGTCACTCACATCAATGTCGTTAATGCCATCAAATTCTCCTCGTCCCTTCCCTTTTGAACCAAACTGAAAGGCAAATTGATATTGATGCTGATGAACCTGCACAATCCAAGGACTACCAGTCAGCGGCTGTCCATTAACGAGAATCTCTACTCTGTGTTGTCCGGCACACTGTGGTGTGTATGTCACTGTGTATTTGCCGTCTTTGGTGTCTTTAATGTCTGTTTTAAGTTGATCACCTTCTGGAGTCAATATGTCGACTTTGATTTTATCACCTTGTTGATAACATTGAAATCCTTCTGAATCCTTTGTAACAATGACGAAATATGTCTCCTTCCTTTCTTTTACTTCCTTGCTGTCTTGGCCTTCAGCTAAGCACTTCGAGGGATCAGTCTTGATGACAACAACTCGATCCATAAGATCCAATTTCTTTTCCACCAAGTAATGTATATGTGGCGACATGTAAAGATCGGGTTTTCTTACATTTAACAGTTCATTACAACGTCCGAGGATGGAGTGATTTGT
>OX421457.1:7425572-7440572 GCA_949126865.1 Montipora capitata | reverse complement strand
TGAGGTTTTAAAACCTTTGCAAAAACCGTGGACGATAAGTCTTGCAGAGCGTTGGATCAGAGAAGATCATGATCAGTCAAAATTTGTTAAAAAATATCTAGGAAAGTCAAGTACACTTCTGCACGACTGATAAAATAAAAGAGAAAATGCATTTTTAATGATATTTCGATTTGCCGATACCAACCTTTATCAGGTTTGTTTGGAGATCTAACGAATTTACAGAATATGTATACACATGTTATGAAGTAATTAAACAGGATTTCATTAACGCAATATAGATACTGAATAAACAAACCACATTTTCAAAAGAATAAAATGTAGTTGAAACACTATATACTAAATATCGAGATCGTTAAATTATCCGTCACGCTTGTTTATCCCAAGAGGTTCTGTAGTTTGTGCTCTTTCAATAGGATGGGCTTCCCGAGCTTTCCTAAAAGAGTCACATTAATTGATGAACTTTTCGATGGGAACGAGTAACTATGACTGTTGAATGGTTATTACTAAGGGAGCGTTCTGAGGCTGTGGTCTGGATATAACTACTAGTTCATAATGAACACATGATGACGTCATTCCCGCCTTTGTATGGTTGTTTCTTCAAACAGTCAAATGGCGAGCGATAGATCCGTAAAGCTCTCTGAAGCTCACGTAAAATCGTTCTCTGCAAAACGAGAAAATGCTAACAAGAACAATATCTCACGAGTCAGCGCATTATAGAGATTTAGCATCACGTTCACGTGAAACGCGAACAGCAAAAGTGACCACGTGACCATGATTTTCCATCCATTTTCTATGTTTGCCGGCTGCCGCTTGCCGTTTCTACGTGAAAGTGCGTATTTTCCGGTTGCCGTATACGTGAGATGTTCTTCTACGTAAGAAGTTGTTTACGGCATAAAAAAGTACCCCAAAACCATTTTGCGGTAAGCCAAAGGAGGAAAAATTAGGTTTCATGATAATAGATAGTTCATAACTGACTCCTGCCGCAAATTTCTTCATGAACTCATGTTGACTCTCTGTTGACTAAGAAAACAACTTCATCGAAACTCTTTGTGTAGCGTCTTTTTACACAAACAATGTTTAAAAAGACTCCGAGTTTTGTTTTTGTTTTTTAGTAACTAAATCCTCGAGTTGTCGTGGGTCAAGTGAATTGTGAAACGGCAAGCCGACGTTTCCCGTTTAACGTAAACATGATGCTAAATCTCTCTATTAATCTTGCCACTCGAACATAAAATTCATATCTTACGTGAAACGTGAAACGTGAAACGGCAAGCTGACGTTTCCCGTTTAACATAAACGTGATGCTAAATCTCTCTATTGTTCTTGCCACTGGAACATAAAATTCATATCTTACGTGAAACGTGAAACGTGAAACGGCAAGCCCACGTTTCCCGTTTAAGGTAAACGTGATGCTATATCTCTCTATTGTTCTTGCCACTCGAACATAAAATTCATATCTTACGTGAAGCGTAAAACGGCAAGCTGACGTTTCTCGTTTAACGTAAACGTGATGCTAAATCTCTCTATTCTTCTTGCCACTCGAACATAGAATTCATATCTTACTTGAAACGTGATACGTGAAAACGGCAAGCCGACGTTTCCCGTTTAACATGATGCTAAATCTCTCTATTAATCTTGCCACTCGAACATAAAATTCATATCTTACGTGAAACGTGAAACGTGAAACGGCAAGCTGACGTTTCCCGTTTAACATAAACGTGATGCTAAATCTCTCCATTGTTCTTGCCACTCGAACATAAAATTCATATCTTACGTAAAACGTGATACGTGAAAATGGCAAGCCGACGTTTCCCGTTTAACGTAAACATGATGCTATATCTCTCTATTGTTCTTGCCACTCGAACATAAAATTCATATCTTACGTGAAGCGTAAAACGGCAAGCTGACGTTTCTCGTTTAACGTAAACGTGATGCTAAATCTCTCTATTCTTCTTGCCACTCGAACATAGAATTCATATCTTACTTGAAACGTGATACGTGAAAACGGCAAGCCGACGTTTCCCGTTTAACGTAAACATGATGCTAAATCTCTCTATTGTTCTTGCCACTCGAACATAAAATTCATATCTTACGTGAAGCGTAAAACGGCAAGCTGACGTTTCTCGTTTAACGTAAACGTGATACTAAATCTCTCTATTCTTCTTGCCACTCGAACATAGAATTCATATCTTACTTGAAACGTGATACGTGAAAACGGCAAGCCGACGTTTCCCGTTTAACGTAAACATGATGCTAAATCTCTCTATTGTTCTTGCCACTCGAACATAAAATTCATATCTTCTCGCCACCGTGTAATATATCCTCTATTTATGCTTGCGCTTGTGCTTGTGCGCGTCGCTAGGGGAAACCAGGCTTAAGACGCGAAGGACGACGACGACGGCTACGAGAACGCCACATACCAATGGGTTTAATTAGAAAAAACACAAAGGTATGAAACGTTCATGGATTCGAGTCTCTTTCAAGCCTGGATCTTTTCAGGCTTCTTTCTCAACTGGTCAAGATGCTTCACAAATTGCGATGATCAATTTCACTTAGATTGACGTTACGATATCCGCAGTTCGTTGTTATACTCACCATCACACGAATTAATTAAAAACGTTAATGCATCCGAACGATTTGCTTGTGCTTATATAAGTTGAGACAGTTCCCCTGAACGACGAAAATTCTAAAGAAACTCCATCACTGTTAAAATCTCACTACACTTCATCTAGAGATCGCAAGTGAATACCACGGGACTTTAATCGCCCAGAGAGCGAATTGACCGGATAGCAAATACCGAATAAACAAGTTTTCTTTAGCCCTTGGGTAAGAGAATGCAGCTTCACTATCCAGCTGAGCTACAACCGGTAGCCTTGAGGTAATTCTTGCGGCTGGATTTGCTTACGACGCATGCGTAAAAACGAACACCAAACTCCGCAGCGTTTCAAATCATTTTTGGTAGCACAAAAAAACACTGTATATTGGCAACAAGTTAAGTCAACGCGTCTTCAAATGCTCGTGGTGCTGCAGTAAAAACCAACCTTTGACAACGGCGATGCCAGTGAACACGAGGTTAATTAATGAGTTTAAAGAAATCATGCAGCACGTTCGGCGTGCACTAAATTTAGCACATTTCAATTCCGTGCTCTGCGAAAGTACAACGTGAAACTACCAAGCCTAAGTTTTGACACATTACATGAACGTACAACAGTTGTTCCCTTCTTTTCTACTTTTTCTTTAATGGTGTTCCTATGAACTAAGTTACAGGTTTCTTCTTCAACATCCTGCAATTAACGCCGACAACATGGACTATATTCACAGCCAGATAAACACGATAGAGCGAGTGCTGATTTTCCAAAAACGTTTTACTTACTTACTCTTCTTTTTCGTAAAAGACAAGTGTCTCTTCTTTCTTTTTTTAATCTTGATTTTGTCCGCCGCTCCTTTTTTTCCGCCGTACTTTTTTCTTTTGCTGCTCATTCTTTTCCGCCGCTCAATTTATTTTTTTTATTTGTCACTCACTTTTTTTGAAAAGACGTATAAAATAGCTATAGTGAGCTGCGGGAAAAAAAGGAGCGGCGGACAAAATCAAAATTAAGATTAACAGAGACCGCTAAGACCCTAAGACTCGAAAACGAAGTAAGTAACCCCAAACCCTCGATTTGGTTAACCCTACGCCTAACTAACTTTTAGGCCTAGGGAGGGTTAGCCAAATTGAGGGTTTTGGGTTATTTTCCTCGTCTTAGAGTCTTAAGGCCTTAGGGGGCTTACTTAATCTTAATCTTGATCTCGTCTTTGTTTTTAAGACACCCGAATGTGAGCAGCAAAAAAAAAGTGGGCAGCAAAAAAGAAAGAAATTTGAGTGAGCGGAGAAAGAAAAAGTGAGCTTCAGGAAAAACAAGTGAGCGACAGAAAAAAAAAAGAGCGGCGGATAAAATCAAGAATAAAAAAAGAGAAAAGAGACACTTGTCTCTTACGAAAAAGAGAGAGGAAATATATGTCCCTTAAAAAGCACCGTAGGCATAAACGTTTTTGTGTGTACCGTATCCCGCTTTCCCTAGATGAAAACTGCCCTAGGGTTATTTCCATGGATACATAAAAATAAACTTCCCATGTAACCACATCCCCAAGGGTAACATGAAACCTGAGCTGAACCAAACCCAAGCCATCTACCCTACGGAAGGCCATAAACCCAAGGTGTGTGTAACCACAGCTATTTTATCTTTTTGTTCTGAAACCGTTCGTATGGATATAGTTTTAGGATAATTCGCCCACAGTTTACCACGTGAACGAGATGGAATAATTGCGAAAGAGCTAATTGGGATTGTGTAAAATTTAAATCTTTTGTTTTAAGGAGACGTTTTCGTCGACGTTTCTGTCGAAGATCTCCTGTGCCTAAAATGTGATAAGTTTGAGTTTGGCAGCCGTTAACATAAGCAACCTTTTGCGTGCGATAGTTTGACTGAACGTATTTGAAGCATACTTTATCAGCTCAGGGTTAATTTCTTAGAAAAAAGTCTTTGATATCCAGTCTTGCTGCCATTCTAGGAACACTTACATGAACATCCCTCCAACTTCGAAGGATTGAAGACAAAACTTGTCATGTTTGCAACCAGTTAGAACATGTTTTCCCCGTGACGTGTCCACGCTTAGGTGAAAGCGACGGTATCAAAAGAAACGTTTGTCAATGTTTGTAAACAAGAAATATCGCTATACCCTTTGTTCCAGTAGTGTAGCTGCTATTGTTTGGTATTGTAAGCAGCTTCTATTGTTTTTAAGTCTAAGTCATTGTCTTAATTGTTTTTCTTTTGTTTTTGGCTAGAGTGGTGAGCCAATCACATTATACGTTACGAGAGCTGCTACATCACCCCTTTTTTTTCTGAGACCCTGACGTCATCCTGGCGTTGACTCGTTCCCAGTCGTCTCCCGTTACGCTCTGTCACGCCGGCGGGCACGTGAGCAGGGTTTTCTTTTGAGGCCGGACGTTTCGTCCGGTCGTATCCCATTCCATTTCCGGAACTTTGATGCCAATATTTCAGGGGTTTGTTTTATTTTTTATTGTTATAATTTTTTTACTTACTTTTTAAAGAGAATTTGAGGGAACTCCAGCCTTGCCTGGGAAACAGATTATTGGGTTCCAGAAACACTGGAAACAGCGTTTCTGAGTGTTCTATTTTTAAAATTTTATCGGGGGAGGATGCCCCCTAGGCTTTCGCCTTCGGCGCTCGCAAGGCACCTTGCCTCGCCAAAAACTGTCACTTACGGTGCTTTCAGAAATATGTCCGCTACTTAACAAAACTGTCGAAAACCCTGAGATGTGCGTGTCATATTTCAACTCGCGCTCCCTGGTTCGCTTGAGGGAAACAATAATGGATACTTGCAACTTGATTCGCTGGTATGAACCAAACAAGCAGCTCTTTTTTTTCCGGGGCCCAAAACGTTTAACATTGATCTACTTATTTTGAAAACCCGGTCTCTTCACATGTTCCAAATTTTCTTTTGATCTTACGTTAAGGTTAAAACTGCATGTATGTTAAAAGACTTGTACGTAGAACTGAACGTAGGCGAAACGTTCTAAGATCTTTCCGAAACCTTATTTCAATCGCCATATTCATGCAAAAGTTTCTAGTCACACCGATTTTCATCGTTCCCATCTCTTCTTGTTCGTGCGCTGTTTTATGTTCTTCAGTTTTTACAGGTTCTGGAACTGAAAATATCTATAATTTGTGCCAGTATTAAACTTTTCACAGATGTCTTGAAATCCTGAGCACAGTTTCAGGTGCTTACCATCTTCTTTTTCTTTAATAGACTATTTTCCCAATAGCATAATGTAATAAGCTTAGAGCCTGGTTGTCACTAGCTTATGCTATTGAAAACGAACGTCGACATAAGCATCAAATTCAGCCACGGCATCCGCCATTTTGTTTAAATGCTCAGACGCCGGGAATCTAGAGCGAGTATTTTAATTGGCCAGACGTAGCAAATTTTCTTGTGCTTATGCTGTGTTTCGTTTTCACACGACGCAAGCGCGCAAAGCACAAGGAAAAGGAAAATTTTGATCCTTGTGTTTGTGCTTATGCTTGTCTCAACGTCGTTTTCACGGTGAAATAAGCGCTCTTATGCTTGCACTTGCGTCCCTAATGAAAACCAGGCTTATGTCTTGTACAGCGTTGGATAAGAGAAGATCGTGATCAGGCAAAATTGATTAAAGAGTATTTATGAAATTCAAGTAGACTTCTGAAATACTGATAAGCCATGTTAAAATGAAAGCACTTTCTACGTCAATTCAAATTTTTCCTTTTAATCTAATCTCAACTGGAAAGTGCTTCTCCTTAATTGGAGAAAGTTGTAACCAGCTTAACACATTACTGCACAACCTTGTTCCCAGGACATTTCCCTCACTTGCAGCGGGAAGCGCCCTCGGAACGAGGTTGATTACTACCTACAATAGCTACCTTTAAAACACTGACATCAAATTGTAAGCAAACACTTAATTCACAGAAAAGAAAACTAAATACCTCCAAAATTATCCATTTGAAACTAAAAAATTTTTTTTTCAGTGGATTTTTCCCCGTTTTTCTCTTGCTTTCCTACAGGGTAGTTGCAGATTCTAGTACGTAGCTCTTTTCATTGGAAAGGTATAAGGGAATCTTGGCTTTCTTTACATTTTGTTTCATTAACATACGAGTTTGCACATATGGCATCAATCATGCTATTTAAAAATTGACTTCAAATGTTAAAAGAACTCGTTTAACTTTTTTAGTTAAACCTCCAAAAGCCTTTTAGCTTTGATAACGAGGCAGTTATTAGCCATCAAAAACTGAAAAGTTCTTGGGTGACAAAGACGCTACTGATCCCATAATATTCTTTGTAAAATTTCGAATTTTCAACTGAGCATCATTGTTTAGAGCTTATGCAACGCACTTTAAATAACCATTTCTGTATTCTCGGCTGTCTGATTAGAAAACGTTAGCCTTATGCTAATAAAGCAAAAATATATCACATCTTAATGGAAAAGAGAAATGAGACTGTTGACGTAGTCGCCTACTAGGAGACTGTCACCACTGTTTATAGCAACGCGAGAAGGAAAGCCATTTTTGAAACACTGTTCATCAATTTTACTCAAAAACGTGCCGCTCAGGGTGAAGAGTTGCAGCCTTTGGTTACGTGCATCACACACAATGAGTCGGTTGTACTTGTCAATAACGAGTCCAAGTGGATAATCAAACTGGCCATCATTGGATCCCTCACAGCCAATGTCATGTAAATACACTCCTGTTTTGTCAAATACTTTGACACAATTAGCATCGTAATAAGAAACAAAGAATTTTCCCTGGTGAGAAATAGCGCAGAATGGGGATTGATCACAGTCTGGGGCACTGAAGGACTGGAACAAGTCATTCCCGTCAGGGGAGAGGACCTTGATTTTCTTGTCCGACAAGTCAGTTATAATTATATGACCATCACTCGCGATGGAAAGGTGACCTGGTTTATCAAGATGTTTATCATTGATGTGTTTGATAAATTGCCCCTCCTCACTGAACACACGAAGCTTATTGTCGCTTTTCGGAACTAAAGTCAGCAGGTCGCCAGAGTCTGTAAATGCCAACGACCAAGGTCTACCATCAATTTTTATCTCCCTTCGAAACTTTCCTTCAGAGCTCAACAGTTGAATTCTGTTATTCCGCCAATCTGCAACAGCAATCGTTCTCGTTTTATCACTCACATCAATATCAGAAATGCCATCAAATTCTCCTTGTCCCTTCCCTTTTGAACCAAACTGAAAGGCAAATTGATGTTGATGTTGATGCTGATGAACCTGCACAATCCAAGGACTACCAGTCATCGGCTGTCCATTCACAAGGATATCAAATCTGTGTTCTCCGGCATCTTGTGGTGTGTATGTCACTGTGTATTTGCCGTCTTTGGTGTCTTTAATGTCTGTTTTTAGTTGATCACCTTCTGGAGTCAATATGTTGACTTTGATTTTATCATCTTGTTGGTAACATTGAAATTCTTCTGAATCCTTTGTAACAATGACAAAATATGTCTCCTTCCTTTCTTTTACTTCCTTGCTGTCTTGACCTTCAGCTAAGCACTTTGAGGGATCAGTCTTCGTGACAACAACTGGATCCATAAGATCCAATTTCTTTTCCACCAAGTAATGTACATGTGGCGACATGTAAAGATCGGGTTTTCTTACATTTAACAGTTCATTACAACGTCCGAGGATGGCGTGATTTGTTTGTAGAATTTCGACGCTGAAGTTTCTATCCAAGATACTCTGACAGCGTTCGAAGCAGCTTTTCAGCTGGGTGGCAACCAGCTCGAAGTTTTCCAGTCGCGTTGCGTGATGTTTTTGTTCCGCTTCATAAATTTCACGAAACTTGTCCTTCATTTTCCTCTCGTGTTCTCGCAAATCACGAATCAATTTTTCCACAGTGTCTGTCATTTTCTTTTCCTCGTTCAAAATTTCAACTTTGTTTTTGTTTCTTAGCTCAGTTTGTTTCTTAATTTCACTCTCATATCTGACCATTTCCGCTTTCACTTTGGCCACAGCGTCGGACACTTGCATCTTTTGTTCTTGTGCTGCTTTCTGAGTGTCTGTCTTAGAGTGTCGATCGTGACTCACTACAGTACATTTGTGGCAAATCAGAACTTTACAGTCTTCGCAGTAAAATTCGAGAGCTTGATCTTCATGATATTGCTGTGAACACATCACGGGTCTGTGGATCAACTCTTGCACATCTTGCGCTCGCAGTTTGTCGATCAAAACATTGCGATGACCCCTTGAGGCCTTCAAGCGTTGGTGAGCTTCAAAACAAGATGCGCACAGAAAATCCTGGCACACGAAACAGTAACATGTTGCCGTGTTGTTCTCGTCACAACTGTTGCATCTTTGAGACTGTACGCTGCCATCTTCTAGTGCCAGAACATCCACCAATCGGTTGAGATGAAACGATGACGGCAAATTCTCGAAGGTGTCTGTGTCGGGAATTTGGAATGAAGTCTGGCAAACCGGACATTTGATTGTCGCTTTTAGCTGTCTCCTTGCGAAGTGTGCATGTTTGTCGAGACACTCCAGGCAGAATGAGTGAAGACAGGGTAATGTCTTGGGATTTTTCACAGTCTCTATGCACAATGGGCATTCTGCTTCTTTTTTAAGATTCTTGAAAAGCTGTTGAACGTCCATGATGAAGCCAAGCAACGCAAAAATGAGGGCGTGTGAAATAGTGACGTCAGTTAAATCCCGGAACTGTGTGTGATTGACACGGAGTCTCTTTTTGTGACATTCTAATGCACTTTATCACGAACCCACACCCATTTTAATAGCTGAAATTTTGGTTTTGCTGAAAACTCAGGGTGCTTACCATTAAGCCAAACCAACCGTCCAGAAACAGGTCGGACGAAACGCTGAAAATGGAACTACATTTTCCGATTGTAGCGATGGACCAAAATGACGGTCCTCTCTTCCTTAATCTCCCACTCGATGGTTTTCCTAACCCATCATGGAGAACGCAATAGTTCCGATGCATTGCTTAGATTCTGAGGAGTGAGGAAGACATCGTTTGAGAATCATCAGTTAGGACTGCCTTTAACTGTTCAAAAGACTCTCTACGACTTCTGTATAAACAAAATTTTGAAAACGAAACCCGGGAAAATGCGTGGAAATCAATGTTTCGTGTAAAGCAAATATTTCCACATAAAGGAAATGAACGTGTTTGCTCAATTCTTAACCTGCGAACACACACGGTCTCCGGCGGTCTGCGTTCGTAGTCTACTCAGTTCTTGGTTTTCACGTCACACAAAAAAAAGATAAAATCGCTTACTATTGAATAAATTTAGTTAAGAAATTGAGATATTGTAGAAGGGCAATAAATAAACAGCGTGTCTAAGTTTTAGGGTTGTGCGATATTCCAAACTCGAGTTATTCGGCAAACGGTACCACTCAAAATTATAGTGTTTAGTATGGATCAGTATGGAGACTCCATGCAGAGGGACATCAACATGGCGGTTGGAAACCAGTGCAAATATCTGGAGTCTACTTCGGTTCCATCAAAACATTTTTTCTCTCTGCTAAAAACATTCGGATAGACACTTCTCTTAACATATTGGTTATTGCCAACGAGCAATCCAAGCGAAGACGCGAGGCTTCCGAGGCGGCCAGTTTAATGCCGCGCGAAGTATTGCAGCAGGCGGAAAATTCCCGATCGTGCTGTGAAGAGTGAATGTAAGTGTAATGTAAGATTCCCCGGAGATTTTAGTAGGGACCACTGAAAGCGCGTGTTTTAATGTGTGCTGTCATTGGATAATCTTGCATCACTCGCGCGACTATTAATGATCTTGTCTGAAAACATAAGCATTGTGAAATTAGGGGGCCACGCCGGATTACATGGCGGAAGTTCTTAACTCAGCTCAAGCTGAAAAGCCATGTGATTTGCTAGCTTTCTTTTTAGTCTGGGCTGAGACAGATTGAAGAGAGAAACTTGAACTTGCGCACTGATTTTGTTTTCGCATCCTGGCAAATGTCTCTTCTTGAGTTGACATTTCGCACCCGGGCGGTAATTTCAGCCTGTTTTTGCAACAATTTTTAAGCCGGGTGGTTGGTCCGGAATTTCTTCCCAAGCTAAAACCCGCCTTGTTAGCATTTCTACGAAACGGACTATTGTTAACAAAAACGCAAGCCAACAACTTTCCCACACGCGGAACAAGCACATTGAAAGAGGTTTATGCAGGCAGTGCAGTAACGTCAGAGAAGACGCTTTATAAGTTGGCGCCCTATGACTGAGCTACTTTATTACTCCTGTTTTCGCTTATTCCTACTTTTCGTGTGTTCCTACGTATAAAATAAGCACGCGCAAAAGGAAAGGATAACAAAAATTTGGTGGGCACGGTGCTAAATTTTACATTGAAAAGCTAATCTTTATTTCCTTTGTTTTGTTTTATCACGAGGAAACACTGGATAATCTTGCTTACTTCAAGGATGCCTGGTCTGGGATGACTGATATATGAAGATATTAAAACCACGTAGTATCGACATTCATTTGACTTTTTAAACTTTTGATCTCAAGAAAACTACTTAGGAGATACATTTTTAACATGGTCCTTCCTGACCAATCACACCTGATTTTCGAGTAAATGAGGTGTACAAAACAAGGGCGACCAGTTAGAAGAATTTTGAATGAAATAATGTCATTTTAGGTGTTCTTATTTTCCGATTTATCGAAGGGAAATTGCATTTAAACGTAAAAACTGCCACCGGTGAAAGCTTTGCTTTATAGCAAGCACCATGGCATATGTACAGAGTGTATCGTATAGCATCATTAAACAGCATTGCTTATCTTTTGAATGCATTGATTGTGTTTCAGTGACACTTAAGGAGACACCCCCTTCTCCGGGAATTCTCCTTCGTCCCCCGTTTCAGTTCCCCAAGTCCGCCCTTTTCCAGGTTAAAAGTAATATTAGGGAGATTAAGAAAGTTGTTTTAGAAAAAACAAAACAAAAAAAACAGCAGTAGACTAGCAACCTTTGTGGCATGATTATGGTGCTGAAGCAAGAATCCCCCTACAGGAAGGGGTTCTCCTCCACTAACCGAAATAATAATCTCTAGTAAAGTGGGTAATTAAGAGGAAAATATTGTGTGTGTGGATGGTGAGATGAGGGAAAATCATAGCCAAAAATAAGTCTGTAAGATGAGGAAGAGAAATTCACAAAGCAAACTCTTAACCTCACAGTGGAGTTAGCAAAACAAAACAAACTCTGTGTGAAAATAATAACCTTAGTTTCAGAAACAGCCAGATAGTACATGTACAATAAAACTAAATCAAGTAAGAGGGATAAACAAATATTTGAACATAAAAATTATTCTTCCTTAAAAAATAAATAATAATAATTAAGAGAAAAACCTTAATGAAACCTTCGTTCTTAAAAACACAGGAAAGGGTCATTTTAGGTATTCTTATTTTCCGATTCATCGAAGGGAAATTGCAGTTTAACGTAAAAACTACTACAGGTGAGGGTTTCGCTTTATAGCAAGCACCATGGCATATGTACAGAGTGTATCGTATACCATCATTAAACAGCAATGCTTATCCTTTGAATGCATTTATTGTGTTTGTAAGTGACACTTAATGAGGCACACACCCCTCCCTGCGATTTCTCCTACGTCCCCGGTTTCAGTTCGCCACGTCCGTCCTTTTCCAGGTTAAAAGTAATATTAAGGAGCTTAAGAAACGACGACGGCTACGGCTACGAAAACACAACGAAACAATATTAAAGAAATAAAAAACGCGCCGAGTGCATTGTTGAGTTATGTAAGCACGCGGGAATTTTTAAGAACACGAGGGAAGTTTTTTTTATTTCTTTTATAAAATAAAAACGACCACGAAGGGACAAGAATTCGTCAGATAACAAAAATGAGCGCACGCCCTGGATGGCGCAATTATGGCGCAATTTTTCCCTGATTGCGTGATACACAAAAATGAATGACGTGGCTTGCGTGCATATGTTGAGTTATAAGGCACGAACCATACGTACGCTGCGTGCCTTGTGGAGTTATAAAGAACTCGGCTTGACCAATCACAGTGCATGATTAACCTTTGTTATTTTATAAACAAGAATATTTGATTGGTTAAAAGAGGAAAAATAATCGTGCATCGCGTGCTGCACGCATTTTATCTCGTATTTTTGCGGTCCTCTGCATAAACAACAACGTGAAATCACCAAATTTGTGGTTTTAACAACAGCGTAAGCGAACAATTGACAACCTTTCATTAGCTGTGGTTACACTAACCCTTTTATGAAATAGCGTTTACCCGCTGGCAAGTACGGCGCTTTTAAATAGACATGTATTTCTTCTGTTCTTTTTCGTAAGAGGCAAGTGTCTCTTCTCTCCTTTTTTAATGTTGATTTTGTCCCTCGCTCCTCTCTCCCGCTCACTTTTTTTTCCACCGTACTTTTTTCTTTTGCTGTACCCTTTTTTTCCTGCTCATTTTTTTCCCCCGCTCATTCTTTTCTGCCGCTCGATTTAACATTTTTTATTTGTCGCTCACTTTTTTTGAACAGACGTAAAAAATAGTGAGCAGCGGGAAAAAAAGGAGCCGTGGACAAAATCAAGATTAAGATTAACTAAGACCCCCTAAGACACCTAAGACTCTAAGACTCGAAAACGAAGTAAGTAACCCAAAACCCTCGATTTGGTTAACCCTACGCCTAACTAGGCCTAAAAGTTGGTCTTTAGGCCCAAGAAGGGTTAGCCAAATAGAGGGTTTTGGGTTATTTTTTTCGTTTTCGAGTCTTAGAATCTTAGAGTCTTAGTTAATCATGATCTTAACCTTGATTTCGTCTTTGTTTTTAAGACACCCGAAAAGAGGTGAGCAGCAAAAAAAGAGTGGGCAGGGAAAAAAAAAAAAAAAAAAAAAAAATTACGTGAGCGGAGAAAGAAAATGTGAGCCGCAGGAAAAAATGAGCGGCGAAAAACAAGTGAGGGCAGAAAAAAAAGGAGAGGCGGGCAAAATCAAGATTAAAAAAAGAGAGAAGAGACACTTCTCTCTTACCAAAAAGGAGTAAAGAAATAGATTTCCCTTTAAAAGCACCGTAGGTATGAACGTTTTTGTGCGTACCGTATCCCGCTTTCCCTAGACAGAAACTGCCCTAGGGTTATTTCCATGGATACATAAAAAAGAACAAAAGAACTTCCCATGACAGTTCCTGAACTAACTAAAAAGTACGGTTTATCTGCTCCCTCAGATGGCTTGGCCAATCATAAAGCAGAACTAATTTGAAAGGTCACTGAACTCATATCTAATTATATTTTACCCTGAGGGAAGTCTTTTACTGTGTAACCGCATCCCCAAGGGTAACATGAAACCTGAGCTGAGTTCAACTCAAGCCATTTACCCTACGGAAGGCCATAAACTGTGAAGGTGTGTGTAACCACAGCTATTCTATCTTTTTGCTCTGAAACCGTTCGTATGGATATAGTTTTAGGATAATTCGCCCACAGTTTACTTCGTGAACGAGATGGAATAATTGCGAAGGAGCTAATTTTTAAGGTGACGTTTTCGTTGACGTCGCCGTGGTAGATCTCCTGTGCCTAAACGGTGATAATTATGTCAAATACTGACTAAGTAAATGCTACGATAGAGATTGCCAAATATCATCTAATACCCCATTCACACCAAAAAGGCAAGTTTATTTAAACCGGGTTTCAGAAAATGAAAATCGGTCGCAGAAAAATATGGGACAGGCTTTTACTTCAGATTCAGGTGAGTATCGATACATGCGTTGATCGGTGCTAAATTTGTAGTAGACAAAAATCAGTATACATGATCAAAAAAAAAAAACCACCTTTAACCAAACATGTTGAAAACATGGTAAAGGTTTGGTGTGAATGGGGCATTAATAAGTTTATCTTTTGAATGTTCAACATCCTTGCGATGTTTCTCGTGAGGTCACTCATTGGTATTAATATGAAAACCAGAAGCTAATATTAGGCCACTTCGGAAAAAAACCATAATACTCTTTGTTTGTCTTCCCCCCCCCCCCCCCCCCCCATTTTGGCACAAGCATAGTTTTTGTTTTCTCTTGGGACCATTGTAAGTCCCAAGAGAAACTGGAGACAATACTTATGCAAAATTTGGGGGACAAACAAAGACTATTATGGCCTATTGACTGTTAAAACAATGCATGACTTTGTTTTTGTTCCGTGGTTGGCAAATTTGAATACCGTCGTTTTTATCTAAGCGTGGACACACGACGGAAAAACATGTTCTTGAAAGTTTGAGTTTGGCAGCCGTTAACATAAGCAAACAGTGCGTGCGATAGTTTGACTGAACGTATTTGAAGCATACTTTATCAGATCAGGGTTAATTTCTTAGAAAAAGTCTTTGATATTTAGTCTTGCTGCCATTCTAGGAAAACTTGCATAAACATCCCTCAAAGTTCGAAGGATTGAACACAAAACTTGTTATGTTTGCAACCAGTTTGAGCATGTTTTCCACG
>OX421457.1:7413072-7420572 GCA_949126865.1 Montipora capitata | reverse complement strand
TGTCACTCACTTTTTTTGAAAAGACGTAAAAAATAGTGAGCTGCGGTAAAAAAAGGAGCGGCGGACAAAATCAAAATTAAGATTAACAGAGACCGCTAAGACCCTAAGACTCGAAAACGAAGTAAGTAACCCAAAACCCTCTATTTGGTTAACCCTACGCCTAACTAACTTTTAGGCCTAGGGAGGGTTAGCCAAATTGAGGGTTTTGGGTTATTTTCTTCGTCTTAGAGTCTTAGAGCCTCAGGGGGCTTACTTAATCTTAATCTTGATCTCGTCTTTGTTTTTAAGAGACCCGAATGTGAGCAGCAAAAAAAAGTGGGCAGCAAAAAAGAAAGAAATTTGAGTGAGCGGAGAAAGAAAAAGTGAGCTTCAGGAAAAACAAGTGAGCGGCAGAACAAAAAAAAAGAGCGGCGTATAAAATCAAGAATAAAAAAAGAGAAAAGAGACACTTGTCTCTTACGAAAAAGAGAGAGGAAATATATGTCCCTTAAAAAGCACCGTAGGCATAAACGTTTTTGTGTGTACCGTATCCCGCTTTCCCTAGATGAAAACTGCCCTAGGGTTATTTCCATGGATACATAAAAATAAACTTCCCATGTAACCGCATCCCCAAGGGTAACGTGAAACCTGAGCTGAACCAAACCCAAGCCATCTACCCTACGGAAGGCCATAAACCCAAGGTGTGTGTAACCACAGCTATTCTATCTTTTTGCTCTGAAACCGTTTGTATGGATATAGTTTTAGGATAATTCGCCCACAGTTTACCACGTGAACGAGATGGAATAATTGCGAAAGAGCTAATTGGGATTGTGTAAAATTTAAATCTTTTGTTTTAAGGAGACGTTTTCGTCGACGTTTCTGTCGAAGATCTCCTGTGCCTAAAATGTGATAAGTTTGAGTTTGGCAGCCGTTAACATAAGCAACCTTTTGCGTGCGATAGTTTGACAGAACGTATTTGAAGCATACTTTATCAGCTCAGGGTTAATTTCTTAGAAAAAAGTCTTTGATATCCAGTCTTGCCATTATAGGAAAACTTACATGAACATCCCTCCAACATCGAAGGATTGAAGACAAAACTTCACGGTCATGTTTGCAACCAGTTAGAACATGTTTTCCCCGTGACGTGTCCACGCTTAGGTGAAAGCGACGGTATCAAAAGAAACGTTTGTCAATGTTTGTAAACAAGAAATATCGTTATAGCCTTTTTTCCAGTAGTGTAGCTGCTATTGTTTGGTATTGTAAGCAGCTTCTATTGTTTTTAAGTCTAAGTCATTGTTTTAATTGTTTGTCTTTTGTTTTTGGCTAGGGTGGTGAGCCAATCACATTATACGTTACGAGAGCTGCTACATCACCCCTTTTTTTTCTGAGACCCTGACGTCATCCTGGTGTTGACTCGTTCCCAGTCGTCTCCCGTTACGCCCTGCTCACGCCGGCGGGCACGTGAGCAGGGTTTTCGTTTGAGGCCGGACGTTTCGTCCGGTCGTATCCCATTCCATTTCCGGAACTTTGATGCCAATATTTCAGGGGTTTGTTTTATTTTTTATTGTTATAATTTTTTTACTTACTTTTTAAAGAGAATTTGAGGGAACTCCAGCCTTGCCTGGGAAACAGATTATTGGGTTCCAGGAACACTGGAAACAGCGTTTCTGAGTGTTCTATTTTTAAAATTTTACCGGGGGAGGATGCCCCCTTAGTAGCTTTCGCCTTCGGCGCTAGCAAGGCACCTTGCCTCGCCAAAAACTCTCACTTACGGTGCTTTCAGAAATATGTCCGCTACTTTACAAAACTGTCGAAAACCCTGAGATGTGCATGTCAGATTTCAACTCGCGCTCCCTGGTTCGCTTGAGGGAAACAATAATGGATACTTGCAACTTGATTCGCTGGTATGAACCAAACAAGCAGCTCTTTTTTTTCCGGGGCCCAAAACGTTTAACATTGATCTACTTATTTTGAAAACCCGGTCTCTTCACATGTTCCAAATTTTCTTTTGATCTTACGTTGAGGTTAAAACTGCATGTATGTTAAAAGACTTGTAGAACTGAACGTAGGCGAAACGTTCTAAGATCTTTCCGAAACCTTATTTCATTCGCCATATTCATGCAAAACTTTCTAGTCACCCCGATTTTCATCGTTCACATCTCTTCTTGTTCGTGCGCTGTTTTATGTTCTACAGTCTTTCACAGGTTCTGGAACTGAAAATATCTATAATTTGTGCCAGTATTAAACTTTTCACAGATGTCTAGAAATCCTGAGCACAGTTTTAGGTGCTTACCATCTTTTTTTTCGTTAATAGACTATTTTCCCAATCGCATAATGTAATAAGCTTAGCGCCTGGTTGTCACTAGCTTATGCTATTGAAAACGAACGTCTACATAAGCATCAAATTCAACCACGGCATCCGCCATTTTGTTCATTTGCTCAGACGCGGGGAATCTGGAACGAGTACTTTAATTGGCCAGACGTAGCAAATTTCCTTGTGCTTATGCTGTGTTTCGTGTTCACACGACGCAAGCGAACGCAAGAATAAGCGCAAGTACAATAAAAAGGAAACATTTTGATCCTTGTTTTTGTGCTTATGCTTTTCTCAACCTCGTTTTCACGCTGAAATAAGCGCTCTTATGCTTGCGCTTCCATCCCTAGTAAAAACCGGGCTTAAGTCTTGTACAGCGTTGGATAAGAGAAGATCGTCATCAGTCAAAATTGATTAAATAGTATTTATGAAAATCAAGTAGACTTCTGCACGACTGATAAGCCATGTTAAAATGAAAGCACTTTCTACGTCAATTCAAATTTTTCCTTTTAATCTAATCTCGACTGAAAAGTGCTTGTCCTTAATTGGAGAAAGGTGTAACCAGCTTAACACATCACTGCACAAATTTGTTCCCAGGACTTTTTCCTCACTTGGAGGGGGAAGCGCCCTCGGAACGAGGTTAATTACTGCCTACAATAGCTACCTTTAAAACACTGAGAACAAATTGTAAGCAGTCACTTAATTCACAGAAAAGATAACAAAATAAAATACCTCCAAAATTATCCATTTGAAAGTAAAAATCTTCTTTTTCCAAGGCCAATTTTCCCCGTTTTTCTTGCTTTCCAACAAGGTAGTTGCAGATTCTTTTCATCGGAAAGGTATAAGGGAATCTTGGCTTTCTTTAACGTACGAGTTTGCACAGATGGCATCAATCATGCTATTTAAAAATTGACTTCAAATGCTAAAAGAACTTGTTAAACTTTAGTTAAACCTTCAATTTTAAGCCTTTTAGCTTTGATAACGAGCCAGTTATTAGCCATCAAAACCTGATAACTGGTTCTTGTGTGACGAAGGTGCTACTGATCCCATAATATTCTTTGTAAAATCTCGAATTTTCAAAGCATCATTGCTCAGAGCTTATTACAGCTTATGCAATGCACTATAAATATTTTATTACTTTATTCTCGGCTGGTTGACTGACTAGAAAACGTTAACCTTAGGCTAATAAAGCAAAAATATATCACATCTTAATGGAAAACAGAAATGAGGCTGTTGCCCTCGTCGGCTACTATGAGACTGCCATCACTGTTTATAGCAACATAACCAGGAAAGCTATTTACGAAATACTGGTTCCTCAGTTTAGTCAAAAACTTGCCGCCCAGGGTAAAGAGTTGCAGCCTATGGTTATGTGAATCACAAGCAATCAGTCGGTTATACTTGCCAATAATGAGTCCACGAGGATACCTAAACTGGCCATCATTGGACCCCTCACAGCCAATGTCATGTAAATACAATCCTGTTTCGTCAAATACCTTGACACAATTTGCAAGGTCATAAGAAACAAAGTATTTGTCCCGGTGATAAATAGCGCAGAATGGGGATTCCTCACAGTCTAAGGCACTAAAGGACTGGAGCAAGTCATTCCCGTCAGGGGAGAGGACCTTGATTTTGTTGCCCCCATAGTCAGTTATGATTATACGACCATCACTCGCAATGGAAAGGTGACCTGGTTTATCAAGATGTTTATCATTGATGTGTTTGATGAAGTGACCCTCCTCACTGAACACACGAAGCTTATTGTTACTTTCCCGAAATAAACTCACCAGGTCGCCAGAGTCTGTAAATGCCACAGACCAAGGGACACCATCAAGTCTCATCTCCCTTTGAAACTTTCCTTGTGAGTTAAACAGTTGAATTCTTTGATTCCCCCAATCTGCAACAGCAATCGCTCCCGTCTTCTGACTCACATCAATATCGTTAATGTCATCAAATTCTCCTTGTCCGTTCCCTCTTGAACCAAACTGAAAGGCAAATTGATATTGATGTTGATGAACCTGCACAATCCAAGGACTACCAGTCAGCGGCTGTCCATTCACGAGGATCTCCACTCTGTGTTGTCCGGCACCTGGTGGTATATATGTCACCGTGTATTTGCCGTCTTTGGTGTCTTTAATTTTCTTTTTTAGTTGATCACCTTCTGGAGTCAATATGTCGACTTTGATTTTATCATCTTGTTGATAACATTGAAATCCTTCTGAATCCTTTGTAACAATGACGAAATATGTCTCCTTCCTTTCTTTTACTTTCTTGATGTCTTGGCCTTCAGCTAAGCACTTTGAAGGATCAGTCTTCGTGACCAAAACTCGATCCATAAGATCCAATTTCTTTTCCATCAAGTAATGTACATGTGGCGACCTGTAAAGATCGGGTTTTCTTACATTTAACAGTTCATTACAACGTCCGAGGATGGCGTGATTTGTTTGTAGAATTTCGACGCTGAAGTTTCTATCCAAGATACTCTGACAGCGTTCGAAGCAGCTTTTCAGCTGGGTGGCAACCAGCTCGAAGTTTTCCAGTCGCGTTGCGTGATGTTTTTGTTCCGCTTCATAAATTTCACGAAACTTGTCCTTCATTTTCCTCTCGTGTTCTCGCAAATCACGAATCAATTTTTCCACAGTGTCTGTCATTATCTTTTCCTTGTTCAAAATTTCAACTTTGTTTTTGTTTCTTAGATCAGTTTGTTTCTTAATTTCATTCTCATATCTGACAATTTCCGCTTTAACTTTGGCCACAGCGTCGGCCATTTCCATCTTTTGTTCTTGTGCTGCTTTCTGAGTGTCTGTCATGGTGTGTCGATTATGACTCACTACAGTGCATTTGTGGCAAATCAGACCTTTACAGTCTTCGCAGTAAAATTCGAGAGGTTGATCTTCATGATATTGCTGTGAACACATCACGGGTCTGTGGATCAACTCTTGCACATCTTGCGCTTGCAGTCTGTCGATCAAAACATTGCGATGACCCCTTGAGGCCTTCAATCGTTGGTGAGCTTCAAAACAAGATGCGCACAGAAAATCCTGGCACACGAAACAGTAACATGTTGCCGTATTGTTCTCGTCACAACTGTTGCATCTTTGAGACTATACGTTGCCATCTTCTAGAGCGTCAGGCCTCCGTTTAAACCAGCGTTGCTGAATTGGATTGCCTGTATAAACATCGCAAATAAATAAATAAATAGAGCCAGAACATCAACCAATCGGTTGAGATGAAACGATGACGGCAAATTCTCGAAGGTGTCTGTTTCGGGAATTAGGAATGAAGTCTGGCAAACCGGACATTTGATTGTCGCTTTTAGCTGTCTCCTTGCGAACTTTGCATGTCTATCGAGACACTGCAGGCAGAATGAGTGAAGACATGGTAATGTCTTGGGATTTTTGACAGTCTCTATGCACAATGGGCATTCTGCTTCCTTTTTAAGAATCTTGAAAAGCTGTTGAACATCCATGATGAAGCCAAGCAACGCAAAATGAGGGCGCGTGAAATAGTGACGTCACTGAAATCCCGGGACTCTGTGCGGTCGAGTGGATGACCCCGCTACTCTGGTCTAATCGAGTGCATAGCATTCTACTGCACTTCATCACGAACTAATACTCAACCTGAGATTTTGTTTTGGCTGAAAACTCAGGGTGCTTACCATTAAGCCAAACCGACCGTCCAGAAACCGGTCGGACGAACCGCTGAAAATGGAACGACATTTTCCGATTGTAGTGATGCTGAACAAAATGACGGTCCTCTCTTCCTTATTCCTTATTCCCCCAGTCGATGGTTTTCCTAAACCATCATGGATGACGCAATAGTTCCGATGCTTTGCTTAGATTCGGAGGAGTGAGGAAGACATCGTTTGAGAATCATCAGTTAGGACTGCTTGTGACCGTTCAAAAGAGCCTCTACGACTTCTGTATGAACAGAATTTTGAAAAGAAAACGCGGGAACATGGGTATTTGCTCAGTTCTTGGTTTTCACCTCACGCAAAAAAAATAATAAAAACGCTTACCATTCAATAAATAATAATTATTATTATTATTATCATTATCATTATCATTATCATTATCATTATCATTATTCGAACAAGAAGTGATTTTGAAAAACATTTGACTATGAAAAATTGCGATAAAACATTGCTTAAAATCATTTTAAGATAAAAAAAAAATTGCTAAAAAGCGACGACGTTTCGACGTTAGCTAAACGTCATTATCAAGTCGAAATATGTGAGTGAGTTTCGGTCTATAAATACTAAAAAAACAATAGCTGGTTAAAAGCTGTAACAAGAGTAAATAATAATTATTTACTCATATTTACTCATATTTACTCAAATAATAATTATTTACTCATGTTACAGCTTTTAACCAGCTATTGTTTTTTTAGTATTTATAGACCGAAACTCAATCACATATTTCGACTTGAAAATGACTTTTAGGAGGGTCTAACAATAAACTTTGATGTGATCTAAAATTATGCATAGATCTGGGCTTAAAATTAATTAATTCTATGATATACTTGGGCGCCAATCCATGAATAGCTTTATTAAAGCTATTCAAATTAAGATCTTAAAATGAACACGATGTTGTACTGGTAACCAATTCACTTCATAAAGCGCGGGAGAAATATGCGAGTACTTTTTTGAAGTTCAGTACAAGTCTAGCCGCAGCATTCTTCACACGTTGCAATTTAACAATTTGCGACTTGGGAAGGCCATACAAAAGTCCATGACAATAGTCTAAACGGCTGGTGTTAAAAGCATGAATAGCGTTAATAACGAAACACTAGAAAAATACTTCTTAATCTTTCTAATATTATGTAGGTAATAAAACGCGGTATTACAGATTTTTGGTTACTTGCGTTTACATTGACAACTTGTTATCGAATCATGCACCAAGATTTCTAACACACGAACTAGGATAAATATCATATTCACCTACAGAGATATTGCATACATCATTGATCTTAGCTAATTGTTGTCTAGTTCCAATTAATATCAACTCATGCAGTTTTATCATCATTAATCATTAACCTATCCCCAATCATCCAAATCCTTAAGTCACTGATACATCTATTCATAACACTAATAGCTTCATCCAGACTGGATGTATCATCAGACTTAAAACTGAGATACAATTTCGTCTCATCAGCAAAACAATGTACGTTAGGAAGATGTTTCTCTATGATAGTAAATAGCTTAGACGCATAAA
>OX421457.1:7365572-7393072 GCA_949126865.1 Montipora capitata | reverse complement strand
TAGGTCAGAGAATTATGATATGGTTCCGAAATCTAAAAAAACAAAATACTGCTCACTGAATTGTTTTTCGATATACTTTTCAAAAACAAAGTTTTAGAAGGTCTTTGAGCAGCACTGTACCATTTACCATACCAATAGTTAGGAACCAGCAAACACCCTTTAAAACATTGCCTCACAATAGTATTACACAGGTATGAAGCTGTTGCCCTTTTGTAAGGATTGGAGTAATCTTTTTCCATAGGACACACGACTATTAAGAGTGGAAAATCCTTTCAAGCTTCCTTAAACTGAGAAAATAATTTATCTTTTTATCTGTGACCACATTTCTGTCATTCTGTACAGTGCTCTTTTACCTCTTCAAAGATTTGTCTATCTTGATTAATGCTGCAGTGACATTTTGCATTTTGCCTGTACTATAGTACTTGTACTATAGAAAGAATATGCTGTTTCCTTCTTTCTGTGGGAAATATCAAATAGTACATCAAATCATTTAATAATGGTTGATTTTTTGCAGTTCTATTTTGTTTCCCTAAACTGAAATATTGTGCTACTTTTTCTTTGTCTAAATTAATCACTGCTATTTTAGGTGAATCGGGGAGGACATCTTTAAACAAATCTCGCACACTTGGAAATACGCTACTGTTACGATACCTGGGAAAGGTCCAGCGTATTTTTCCACCGATATTCCGAACGATTTTCTGTACATTTTGTGCTGTGATTGAGACTTCTCTCCTCGAGCAAAACCTTGCCAAACGAACCAGTTGAGTATGGCGACCAAGTGATTTCCGTGTAAGAAGACACGAAACGACTTGACGGCCTGCTGACCTCTGATTGGGCAGAAAATCACAAAGAATTTCTGGCACCAATCAGAATTGAGAATTACCCTTGCTGTTTGGAACTGGTCCGGTAAGAACTTGTCCCCAGGGGGTCTTCTCGCCCTACTATGCTTTTCTTCGTCGCCATTTTTTTTTTTGCCCGTTTAGACTTCCCCTTGCCTCCACGATCTGCCCCTGGGTCTCCGAGGATGACTCTGAAATTCCTTGTACCAATTTATTTTTGGGATAACTCGCCCACATTTTTCATCATGAAAGAGATCCTTGAGATGGAATAATCGCAAAAGACTTATGAAAGAGCAAAGCTAAATTTTGAGATGACGTTTACCGTTCCACAACTTTCAACCTGTGAAATGGTCTAATGATATACAGGTCAACATTTGCTTAATAAGATTTACCTGTGTGTCACCGGTTTAAGTCTTTCATTGCAAGATAAGCAGGTATTGTAAGAAAAACAACAGTTTCCGAGATTCAGCAAAGTTCTTGGAGCGTTAAAGTTAAAGTCTACTTTATTATTCAAAATTTTTGAGATTCCTAGAAAATGTGGAGTATTAAACCTTGTTCCCAGGGCTTTTCCCTCACTTGGAGGGGGAAGCGCCCTCGGAACGAGGTTGATTACTGCCTACAATAGCTACCTTTAAAACACTGAGAACAAATTGTAAGCAAACACTTAATACACAGAAAAGATAACAAAACAAAAGACCTCCAAAATTATTCATTTGAAACTAAAAATGTTTTTTTCCCAGTAGACTTTTCCCCGTTTTTTCTCTTGCTTTCCGACCGGGTAGTTGCAGATTCTAGTGCGTAGCTCTTTTCATCGGAAATCTATAAGGGAATCTTGGCTTTCTTTACATTTTGTGTCATCAACGTATGAGTTTGCACAGATGGCATCAATCATGCTATTTAAAAATTGACTTCAAATGCTAAAAGAACTTGTTAAACTTTAGTTAAGCCTCCAATTTTAAGCCTTTTAGGTTTGATAACGAGCCAGTTATTAGCCATCAAAAACTGATAAATTCTTCAGTGACAAAGGCGCTACTGATCCCATTATAATATTCTTTGTAAAAATTCGAATTTTTAAAGCATTCCTCGGAGCTTATTAGAGCTTATGCAATGCACTTTCAATATTCATTACTTTATAATCGGCTGACTGATTACAAAACGTTAGCCTTATGCTAATAAGCCAAAAATATATCACATCTTAATGGAAAACAGAAATGAGTCCGTTGCATGAGTTGGCAACTATCAGACTGCCACCACTGTTTATAGCAACGTGAGAAGGCTGAAAGCAACTTTTAAAGTACTGTTCATCAATTTTACTCAAAAACCTGCCGCTCAGGGTGAAGAGTTGCAGCCTTTGGTTACGTGCATCACACACAATGAGTCGGTTGTACTTGTCAATAACGAGTCCATCAGGACCATCAAACTGACCATCATTGGACCCCTTACAGCCAATGTCGTGTAAATACACTCCTCTTTTGTCAAATACCTTGACACAACCAGCAAAGTAATAAGAAACAAAGAATTTGTCCTGGTGATAAATAGCGCATTCGGGGATATCATCACAGTCTGGGGCACTGAAGGACTGGAGCAAGTCATTCCCGTCAGGGGAGAGGACCTTGATTTTCTTGTCCCCATAGTGGGTTATGATTATACGGTCATCACTCGCAATGGAAAGGCGACGTGGTTTATCAAGATGTTCATCATTGATGTATTTGATGAAGTGACCCTCCTCACTGAACAGACAAAGCTTATTGTCGCTTTCCTGAACTAAAGTCAGCAGGTCGCCAGAGTCTGTAAATGCCACAAACAAAGGTGCATCATCAAGTTTTATCTCCCTTCGAAACTTTCCTTCAGAGCGAAACAGTTGCATTCTTTCATTCCCGTATTCTGCAACAGCAATCGTTCCAGTTTTATAACTCACATCAATATCGTTAATGCCGTCAAATCCTCCTCGTTCCTTCCCTTCTGAACCAAACTGAAAGGCAAATTGATATTGATGCTGATGAACCTGCAATTTCCAAGGACTACCAGTCAGCGGCTGTCCATTCACAAGGATCTCTACTCTGTGTTGTCCGGCACACTGTGGTGTATATGTCACTGTGAATTTGCCGTCTTTAGTGTCTTTAATGTCTGTTTTTAGTTGATCACCTTCTGGAGTCAATATGTTGACTTTGATTTTATCATCCTGTCGATAACATTGAAATCCATCTGAATCCTTTGTAACAATGACGAAATATGTCTCCTTCCTTTCTTTTACTTCCTTGCTGTCTTGACCTTCAGCTAAGCACTTTGAGGGATCAGTCTTGGTGACAACAACTCGATCCATAAGATCCAATTTCTTTTCCACCAAGTAATGTACATGTGGCGACATGTAAAGATCGGGTTTTCTTACATTTAACAGTTCATTACAACGTCCGAGGATGGCGTGATTTGTTTGTAGAATTTCGACACTGAAGTTTCTATCCAAGATACTCTGACAGCGTTCGAAGCAGCTTTTCAGCTGGGTGACAACCAGCTCGAAGTTTTCCAGTCGCGTTGCGTGATGTTTTTGTTCCGCTTCATAAATTTCACGAAACTTGTCTTTCATTTTCCTCTCGTGTTCTCGCAAATCACGAATCAATTTTTCCACAGTGTCTGTTATTTTCTTTTCCTCGTTCAAAATTTCAACTTTGTTTTTGTTTCTAAGGTCAATTTGTTTCTTAATTTCACTCTCATATCTGACCATTTCCGCTTTCACTTTGGCCACAGCGTCGGCCATTTGGTTCTTTTGTTCTTGTGCAGCTTTCTGAGTGTCTGTCTTAGAGTGTCGATCATGACTCACTACAGTACATTTGTGGCAAATCAGAACTTTACAGTCTTCGCAGTAAAATTCGAGGGGTTGATCTTCATGATATTGCTGTGAACACATCACGGGTCTGTGGATCAACTCTTGCACATCTTGCGCTTGCAGTTTGTCGATCAAAACATTGCGATGACCCCTTGTGGCCTTCAAGCGTTGGTGAGCTTCAAAACAAGATGCGCACAAAAAATCCTGGCACACGAAACAGTAACATGTTGCCGTGTTGTTGTCGTCACAACTGTTGCATCTTTGAGAGTGTACGCTACCAACTTCTAGGGCGAGAACATCTACCAATCGGTTGAGATGAAACGATGACGGCAAATTCTCGAAGGTGTCTGTTTCGGGAATTTGGAATGAAGTCTGGCAAACCGGACATTTGATTGTCGCTTTTAGCTGTCTCCTTGCGAAGTGTGCATGTTTGTCGAGACACTCCAGGCAGAATGAGTGAAGACAGGGTAATGTCTTGGGATTTTTCACAGTCTCTATGCACAATGGACATTCTGCTTCCTTTTTAAGATTCTTGAAAAGCTGTTGAACATCCATGATGAAGCCAAGCAACGCAAAAATGAGGGCGTGTGAAATAGTGACGTCAGTTAAATCCCGGAACTGTGTGTGATTGACACGGAGTCTCTTTTTGTGACATTCTAATGCACTTTATCATTAACCCACACCCTTTTTAATAGCTGAAATTTTGGTTTTGCTGAAAACTCAGGGTGCTTACCATTAAGCCAAACCAACCGTCCAGAAACAGGTCGGACGAAACGCTGAAAATGGAACTACATTTTCCGATTGTAGCGATGGACCAAAATGACGGTCCTCTCTTTTTTAATCTCCCACTCGATAGTTTTCCTAACCCATCATGGAGAACGCAATAGTTCCGATGCATTGCTTAGATTCTGAGGAGTGAGGAAGACATCGTTTGAGAATCATCAGTTAGGACTGCCTGTAACTGTTCAAAAGACTCTCTACGACTTCTGTATAAACAAAATTTTGAAAACAAAACCCGGAAAAATGCGTGGAAATCAATGTTTCGTGTAAAGCAAATATTTCCACATAAAGGAAATGAACGTGTTTGCTCAATTCTTAACCTGCGAACACACACGTATGTCCGGCGGTCTGCGTTCGTAGTCTACTCAGTTCTTGGTTTTCACGTCACACAAAGAAAAGATAAAATCGCTTACTATTGAATAAATTTAGTTAAGAAATTGAGATATTGTAGAAGGGCAATAAATAAACAGCGTGTCTAAGTTTTAGGGTTGTACGATATTCTAAACTCGAGTTATTCGGCAAACGGTACCACTCAAAATTATAGTGTTTAGTATGGATCAGTATGGAGACTCCATGCAGAGGGACATCAACATGGCGGTTGGAAACCAGTGCAAATATCTGGAGTCTACTTCGGTTCCATCAAAACATTTTTTCTCTCTGCTAAAAACATTCGCATAGACACTTCTCTTAACATATTGGTTATTGCCAACGAGCAAGCCGAGCGAAGACGCGAGGCTTCCGAGGCGGCCAGTTTAATGCCGCGCGAAGTATTGCAGCAGGCGGAAAATTCCCGATCGTGCTGTGAAGAGTGAATGTAAGTGTAATGTAAGATTCCCCGGAGATTTTAGTAGGGACCACTGAAAGCGCGTGTTTTAATGTGTGTTATCATTGGATAATCTTGCATCACTCGCGCGACTATTAATGATCTTGTCTAAAAACATGAGCATTGTGAAATTAGGGGGCCACGCCGGATTACATGGCGGAAATTCTTATGGACGGTGTCTACTAATTCAAATGTATTTTTGCCCCGATTTGTGATTATGCAGGAAAGGTGGATCTTAACAAGTGTTATTGAAATCCAAAAAGAAAATTGGGGGTAACCACGCATTTTTTAAAGATAATTCGTGAACAATATTTGTAAAAAGCTATAAAATACAAAGCAATGTATGGCGTTCTTCCTCAAATTGAAGCTCAATTATCTCTGAAGAATGCATGGTTACCCCCAATTTTCTTTTTGGATCCCAAGGGTACTTACAAAGATCTACTTTATCTGCATAGTTTTAAACCGCGCAAAAATATCCCTGCATTAGTAAGCATCGGCGAAAAGAAATCCGAGTATCTGGAGATGCGCAGAACGTGTGCGCAATAACAATAGTAGGCACCGTCCTTAACTCCAGCTCAAGCTGAAAAGCCATGTGATTTGCTAACTTTCTCTTTAGTCTGGGCTAAGAGACAGATTGAAGAGAGGAATTTGAACTTGCGCACTGATTTTGTTTTCGCATCCTGGCAGATGTCTCTTCCTGAGTTGACATTTCGCACACGGGCGGTAGTTCAGTCTGTTTCTGTAACAATTTTAAGTTGGGTGGTTTGTCCGGAATTTCTTCCTAAGCTTAAACTCGACTTGTTATGAGGGCCTTAAGACCCAATCGCATTTTTACGAAACGGATTAGTGTTAATAAAAACGCAAGCCAACAACTTTCCCACAAGCGAAACAAGCACATTGAAAGAGGTTTATGCAGGCCGCGCAGTAACGTCAGAGAAGACGCTCTATAAGTTGGCGCCGTATGACTGAGCTATTTTATTACTCCTGTTTTCCCTTGTGCCTATGTATAAAATACGCACGAGCAAAACTAATGGATAACAAAATATTTTGTGGGCACGGCGCTAAATTTTACACGGAAAGGCTAATCTTTGCTTCCTTTGTTTGTTTTTTTGTTTTATCAGCAGGAAACACTGGATAATTTTGCTTACTTGATGCCTGGTCTACGATAACTGATATATAATACATATGTTACTTGAGATATTAAAACCACGTAGTATCGACATTCATTTGACTTTTTAAACTTTTGATATCAAGAAAATTACTTAGGAGATACAATTTTAACATTGTCCTTTCTGACAAATCAGACCTGATTTTAGAGTCGGTCAATGAGATGTACAAAACAAGAGGCATCAGTTATAAGAATTTTGAATGAAATAATGTCATTTTAGGTGTCCTTATTTTTCGATTTATCAAAGGGAAATTGCACTTAAACGTAAAAACTACTACCTGTGAAGGCTTCGCTTTATAGCAAGCACCATGGCATATGTACAGAGTGTATAGTATACCATCATTGTTAAATAGCATTGCTTATATTTTGAATGCATTGATAGCGTTTCAGTGACACTTGCTCAGGCACCCCCTCCCCCCTCGATTTCTTCTACGTTCCCAAAGCTCGCCCTTTTCCAGGTTAAAAGTAATATTAAGGAGTTAAAGAAACGACGATGGCTACGGCTACGAAAACTCCACAAAACACGATTATTTGATTGGTTAAACTGATAGGAAAAATAATCGTGCTGCACGTGCTGCACGCATGTTATCTCGTATTTTTGCGGTCCTCTGGATAAACAGCAACGTGAAATCACCAAATTTGTGGTTTTAACAACAGCGTAAGCGAACATTTGACAACCTTTCATTAGCTGTGGTTACATCAACCCTTTTACCCATTGGTAAATAGCGTTTACCCACTGGCAAGTACAGTGCTTTTAAAGAGACATTTATTTCTTCTCTCCTTTTTCGTAAGAGACAAGTGTCTTTTTTTTCCACCGCTCACTTTTTTTCCGCAGTACTTTTTTATTGGTGCGCCTTTCCAGTCAATATTCAAACAGCTTTATTTTGTAATGAGTGTATTAGATTTGTGTGCCGTAATTTTTATTTCTTTTCTATATATATGTTTTTTATTTTGCTTTGATGTATTTTTTATATCTTCCCATAATTAATTAATTTAAATAAGTGTTAAGAAATTTTTTTTTTCTCCTCTTTATTTTATATTCGTTCATTTTACAGTTTGCTTTAACGCGTCAGTATTGTTTTAAGATTTGACACTGCTGGATTGTACTTACTGACAAATGGTAGGGGTTTTCTCGCTTGTTTTGGCCTTTTTTTTCAGTGGCGACTTCCAGAAAATTTGATCTCGGATGGTGTTCTCTCGATAAGATGAAAAGGGTTGCCTCGCCCTTCAAGACGGGCTTTGAATCAAAATAGTGCCTCCTCGAATATTGTTTTTGAAGAATTCTTTCGGCGAAACCTACTAGCCTCTCCGTTGATAAAACCCTTCTTGACACCGGGTGGGTGACAAGAGGTAAAATGCTTCAATCAGTGTATTGCAAGGTTTCAGTCCGCGCGGCTGGTGATATGTTTTGATGTGGAGAACAGATTCTTTATCGAATCATTCTCCATTGTATACTGTTGTCGGTCTAGGAAAGTGATCTCCTTTACTGAAATTTAAGCAGTTAACTTTATCGTTAGGTTGAACTTGTTAGCTTGTGCAATGAACAAGTTGATTTCCTGTTTGTCTACGTCCCATAGTGAGAAAACGCCATCGATGAAACGACGAAAGGTTTCATAATTATCTGAAACAACAAACCCACAAAAGGGAGACTGTGCTGGTTTGTAACATTCTTTCAAACTTTTGTTTATAGCCTGACAGAGGGAGACTGACCTTGTTGAATCCAGCCGAGCCGCAACGTTCTTCGGTGAAAAAGTAGGTTTTAAATGACTCAAAACCTGCAAGGCACCGCGGCCGCACGACATGCGGCCAAAATGGCGGAAAATGACCCACGTGAATCACGGTAATGCGATCACGTGTTACATACTTAATTAGCATGAAAAAAAAAATACATCACAAATATAAAAACACATGGAACGAATATAAAATGAAGAGAACAAAAAATAATAATAAATGTGCTTAACACTTATATTTAAATTAATGGGAAGAGATATAAAACATATCAAAGCAAAATGAAAAACATATAGAAAGGAAATAAAAATCACGGCAGAGTAATTTAATACATGCATTACAAAATAAAGCTGTTTGAATATTGACTGGCAAGGAGCGTCATACTTTTTTTTTTTTGTTGCCACTATTTTTGCTGTTCATTTTTTTCTGCCACTTAATTTTTTTATTTGCCGCTCACGTTTTTTGAACAGCCGTAAAATATGGTGAGGAGCGGGGAAAAAAGGGGTATCTTGAAAACTAAGACCCCTAAGACCTTAAGACTCGAAAACAAAGGAAGTAATCTAAAACCCTCAATTTGGCTAACCCTAGGCCTCACTACTGTAGGCATAAAAGTTGGTTTTTAGGCCTAGGGGTAGCCAAATTAAGGGTTTTGGTTTACTTTCTTCGTTTTCGAGTTTTCGGGGTCTTAGCGGTCTTAGGGGTTTTTATGGGTCTTTGTTTTTTGTAGGTACCCGAAAAAAGTGAGCAGCAAGAAAAAGTGGCCAGCAAAAAAAAAAAAAACAGAAAAAAGGATTGATTAGAATGAGTGGCGAAAGAAAAATTGAGGTGCAGGAAAAAAAATGGACGGCGAAAAACAAGTGAGCGGCAGAAAAAGAAGAGGCGGCGGAGAAAGTTAAGATTAAAAAAAGAAAGAAGTGACACATGTAAGTTTCTGACGTTTTTGGTTCTTTGTACATCCCTAGGGATACTGATTATCTCTGAGATACTGGAAAACTTGGTTGTATCATTTGATCTCGGCCATCTCAGTCGAACAGTTATAAACGGAATGATTACTATACTCACTCTTGCGAGGGACACTAAATTCTTTTAGTGAAAGCGAAGTTTATTGTTCAAAATTAAACTGTTCATTCTTTTGTGTTATAGCAATTGTTCTATTTATGAGATCGCAGAATTTCTTTCCCATCTCTCTCTCACCTCAAAGTAAGTCAGTGAGAATAAATATCAAGAACGGTTCTTTTAAAGCGCCGACCATTTAAAATATTAATTGAAAGAAAAAGAAATTTAAAAAAACAATGCTTTCAAAAACAAGAGTTAAAATTTGCATGCATTAAACGGAATGATTACTATACTCACTCTTGCGAGGGACACTAAATTCTTTTAGTGAAAGCGAAGTTTATTGTTCAAAATTAAACTGTTCATTCTTTTGTGTTATAGCAATTGTTCTATTTATGAGATCGCAGAATTTCTTTCCCATCTCTCTCTCACCTCAAAGTAAGTCAGTGAGAATAAATATCAAGAACGGTTCTTTTAAAGCGCCGACCATTTAAAATATTAATTGAAAGAAAAAGAAATTTAAAAAAACAATGCTTTCAAAAACAAGAGTTAAAATTTGCATGCATTGCGCTTAAGTCTGACTTTGCTTTTAATTTCCTTATTAAAAAGATAACACGACAATTCTATGAATTCCGATTGCGTTATTTAAGTTTCTTTCAGAAAGGAGTTAAAATTTGCATCTACATACTTCTATACGAAATGCCGCCGCGAACACTTTTAAACAACAAATTAAGTGACCTAATTCCTTTCCTCAAGTTTCCCTGATCCAAAATGTAACTTTGTATCGGTAAACAAATCCGCGAGGAGGGACTAAATCGGGTAGTCGCCCGGGGTCCAAATTCGCTAGCAGATTTGTACCAGGGGGTCCAAATCTGGGGGGCTCCAAATTCGCTAGGACACCGCTACTTTGGTGCAAATATTTGTGGGGTTGGTTTTATTTATTTTTTCACTTACTTTTTAAAGAGAATTTGAGTGAACTCCAGTCTTGCCTGGGAAACAGATTCTTGGGTTCCAGAAGCACTGAAAACAGTTAATGTCGTAAAAAGGTTGCTGTTATTCATCGTGGTGAAGTACAATAATAATAAAGTATTCTCGTTTGTGTCACGATGTGGTCACTTGTGATGTAGATCGCGACGTTTCGACTGCATATTGCTAGTCTTCATCAGACGATGACCTGGTTACGCGTCAACTTTTAAGCAGGATGCTCCACTGTGATTGGTTGGTTTTCAGCGGCTGTGATTGGTGCATTTCGATCCTCGCTTTTTCCGTGTGTTGTTCCTTCGGCGGTCCGCTGTCGTACGGTTCTCCTGTTGTTGTATTTCTCCTGTTGTTGTGTTTCTTGATCGTGGGCATCCATGCTTCCGAAATTTCTATTCCACTGTCCCTGTTGATGTTTTTAGGCTGAAGTCTTATGTGAATCGCCTCTTTGACCCTGCGTGTGTACCAATGAGGATCACGATCAATAAACTTTACTTCGTTCCAAAGCGGGTTGTGTCCGGTGTTGTTAGCGTATTCTGAAACGGCGGAGGTCTGGGTACGTGCAAGTCGGATGTCTCGCTCATGTTCTTTGATTCTTGCATAGGACTTCCAGTCTCGCCAATGTAGACTTTACCGCATTCAAAGGGAATCCTGTAAACCACGCCATCTTGTTTAGTCGGCTCGACAGCGTCTTTTGGTCGTACTAGATGTGATCTTAATGTAGTCTCCGACCTGAAAACAGCGCGTATGCCTTGTTGCTGTAGGCAGCGGAGGAGTTGTTGGGATAGGCCTTTGACATAGGGTAAGACCGCAGTAGACTTGTGCTCGATCGTGGGCTCAGCACTGCTACTTGGTTTCCTGGTCTTAGTGATTTTCTGCAAGAAAGAAAAAGGGGAACCATTAGAGAGAAGAACAGAAGACAGGTGTTTCTTTTCCTTGGAGATAACAGAGGATTTTGTTACGGGACGTTTGGCGCGCTCGTAGAGGCACTTGACAATACCGCGTTTTACTGATTGCGGGTGGTGGGAATCATACGCTAAGTACTGATCAGTGTGCGTAGGCTTCCTGTACACGCTGGTGGTGAGGCGGCCGTCCGGTTCTCTTGAAACTGTGGTGTCAAAGAAAGCGAGTTTGTAGCCGTTCTCTGTCTCCATGATGAAGCGAATGGTGGAAGGCTGATGGTTGTTCAGATGCTGTAAGAAGCTATACACGTTTCCGCGATCCAGGATGGTGAAAGTGTAGCGTTTCCAGATCCTAGGTTTGTAGGCCGAGGTAGTTATTGCCTGTTGTTCGAAACTCTTCATGTATAGGTTAGCACTAACAGCGGAGACCGGGCTTCCCATGGCTGCTCCTTCTAATTGTTTGTAAATTGATCCAATCACAGCTGCTGAAAACCAACCAATCACAGCGGAGCATCCTGCTTAAAAGGTGACGCGTAACCAGTCGACCTCATCGCCTGATGAAGACTAGCAGTATGCAGTCGAAACGTCACGATCTACATCACGAGTGATCACATCGTGAGACAAACGAGAATACTTTATTACTGGAAACAGTGTTTCTTTGATCTGAGTGTTCTATTTTTCAAATTTCCTGGGGAGCATGCGCCCTAGCAGCTCTCGCCTTCGAGGCTCACGAGACGCCTTGCCGCGCCAAAAGATGTCACTTCCGGTGCTTTCAAAAATATGTCTGCTACTTTACAAAACTGTCGAAACCCCTGAGACGAACCTGTCAGATTTCAACGAGCACTGCCTGGCTCGCTTGAGCGAAAGAAAATTGAATAATCAAAGCCCACAAACAAAGAAGAAGAAGATTTCTATTAAATTTAAGGGTCTGCCATCTGAGAACATTGATCTTGAAATGGCTGCCGATATCCCAGGACTGATGGAAAGTGTCAAGGGTGATGCTGCAGCCACTGGAGTGGAAAAAGCAAAGAAACAGTAAGTGGAAACTGGCTGAGCAAAGGCTGAAAATCCTCCCAATGAGAGTGTCAAAAAGATAAAGAAGACAAAGCCAGCGGAGTCGTCATCATCGCACTCTGAAAGTGAACATGTCAAGTTAGTGATCAAGAAAGACGAGCTTTCATCAAGCAATAAAACTGAAGAGGAGAAGAAAGCCGTCCAAACAACATCTGGATTAGTTAAAGCAGGAAATCAGAAGAAAAACACTGTAGATACAACTGCAAGTAAAAAAGGGAAAGGAGGCAAGATCCCTGTCAAATCAGTATGTATATAATAAATATTGATCATATGACTCATTTCCAAGATGCAACTTTGAATGGTCACACAGTGGGATGCTTCTCATCGGATCTAAAGTTAACCACCTTGAACAGTGTAAAAAGACAAAAAAAATGCCAAATTCAAAGAAAAGTACTGCTCAGTGCCTATACATGTAGCTTTCATTTGAATGGTCACACTTTAGGATCTTATCCAAAGACTCAAAAAGTTAGAACCATGTTGTACAACACAGCCCGGGGGGGGGGGGGGGGGAAGGGTGGGGGGAGGGGGAGTCCCATGTTGGTCAGAAATGTTAAATTATACCCCTAAAGGAGACCAATCTGGGCGCGGCCCAAGCTTTCTTTGACCCCTAAAAGAGACCATATTAAAACACAGATAAATAAAAAATATAGTGACTTTTAATGATGGCAAAGACTTTATCATCTAATACTTTCACTATTGACTTTCAATATTGTTGAAGTAGGTCAACCCTTTGAGTCCTGGGAGTGAGACTCAGCCAATTTTATTCTGTCTAATGCCAGACGATTTTGCTCGTCAATGGGGTGGGGGGAGGGGGGGGGTTAGGGTTAGGGTTAGATTTTACACTTTCTGACGCTAGACAATTTATTTTTACTCATCAATGGTCGTACAGTGTAGTTTAGGACTCAATGGGTTGAACTCTGCAAGTACAAATATTATTTCAACCAAGTTGTTTAAGTTTGCACGACACTACTCTTGCGTTCGTTAATTGAGTGTTTCCCAATGGAAGAGGACTATTTCGTGTGTTCAGCCGCGCGTTGGTGCAGGTGCCTGAGAGTACAGCCTACATAACTTGCATCGCACAAACACCCGAAAATGGCCCGTAAGGTTTCGGGACCTTCGAAAAACGGCCCCCTGAACCCGGAATTCCGGATCTCTCAAGTCCAGCACCCTGGCCACTTGGCTACACTGACGATGACGACGATGGAGCCTTGAGCCATTGATACCGAAATGTTGTGTGATTTTTCCGTGCTTTATCATTTACTGATTGTGTTTTTCTCCCTTGAAGACCCTGGTGAAGTCCATGGCAGCCTATCAGTGCTACTCGACTCTGCACTGTGCGCAATAGCACCATTACTGTTTCTCACTACACAAGTTCCAGAAATGGATGACTGCTCCCAAAAGACCCAGGTATCAACTGCACTTTATTATATGGCAAGCGATTCTCAGGCTAAATGGAACACTCTGATTGACTGGTTTTCGGTCTGGATTTTACAGTACGGACCATTACCATGGAAACGGCCCGTTTCCATATTTTTTCTCTCCCCCTGGAAATTCAAGTTGAGCGAAACACAAAAAGTTTTTTAAAAGCGGAATTTATTTTTTATCACAAAAGTACTATTCTGGCAAGAAGAATTTAGTTTTACATGGAAAAGGTTACCTTTCAAACTTCGCTGTTGGAAGACGAACATTCACCAAGCGGAGAAGGGGTCCGATCGCTCAAAGAAACGATGCCATATAATGAACAACTTACTAACCCCTCGATCGTTTTTGTACGGCTAGTATGGCTATTGCGCTCGCTTATTATGTCAATACATGTTGCCTGATACATGAACATTCCCAGTGTGTCAGCAAATCGTTCAAGCCATCATAAATAGGTTGTGTTTTAAAGGGAAAACGTACAAAAGTATCGAGGGTTAGAACCATGCTTAGTTTGAATAAATCGTTTGACCTTTGTCATTATGTCGAAAAGACAGAAAATAAAGTGATAGAAGTGCCTCAGCTATAAACGGGAATTAACTCTTTTTATCTGTAAGTTTCCAAAGTGTGTCTGGCTGCTTTATCACAGAAAGGCCACAATTTCAAACTTCATTAGAAGAGTGCTAACCTTGAAATAAATTATAGCGGATTTTAGCTTTAAAATGTCTATTCACATGTCTCTCTATCAGAGACAATGTTACCTCGCTTAAAAACGCAAAAAAACCTTAAAAGATACTTAGCTGTATTAAAGCAACAAATGTTTGTGTGGGGTATCCCTTCTGCCAAGTATCAGTGAAGAGGGACTTTTATATCTGTGACGGCGACGTTGACGAAATAACGATACTATCGTAAGACTTTTGCAATTATTCCGTCTTGTTTACGTCGTACAATGTGGGCGAAGTATCTTAAAAGTATTAAGTACTAGCGGTTTTTAGAGTACTTAAAAATAGAGAAAGGAAATTTGAAAGCAAAGATAGGCGATCCTAAAATTCATTTTTCCTGATACAAACAAACCTTTTTAAAAAAAAATTCGAACAAATGTTGCAAACGTTATTTCTCGCAGTCTACAATTATTCTGTAGTAAAAGTGGGGATTGTCTTTGAAAAACAAGGCAATTCAAAATAAATAAATAAACAATAAGACAAACGCAAAAGTGTCTTGTCGAATTCAAGTCACCGACCTTACATTTGAATTTTTTTTTTTTTCACTTCTGAATCACTGTTTTAACTAAAGACGCCGATGTCCTAGATAAGACAAGTAATGAACCGTAACTGAAATCCTGTATTGATCCAATTAAGATCTATTGTTAGTCCAATATTGTTTTTGTATTGCTCACGTATGGCTCGAGTATCGGCCCTGTATTACTCCGGTAGTGGCCTAGCACAGTTCCAGTATCCCTGCAGTGTTTAAAAGTTACTTCCCGTTTGTATCATTCTGCTAAATACCAAATGCCCACCATCACCAGCCAACTCAAACAAATTTACGGCCTAAGCGGCACTGAAAACGGAGCTTTTTATTTCAGAGCTACTTTTTGTCTCTTTTTCCTCGCAAAAAGAAGGCAAACAAAAACTCGAAAATGGAGTATTCTTTTGATGATGAAATGTTTGCTTTACATTAAAAGTGAAAATTGATTTTAAAATAAAGACCACCCTAAGAACACTTTGAATTGGACACTGAAAGTGAAAGCCTCAAATTAAAGCTAAAAAACAAAGCAAGGGACGTAAACTGACATCTTCGCTACTTAGCCATTAGTGAAGTTGAGGTTTTTTAAGACCTTTGCAAAAACCGTGGACGGTAAAGCCTGGTTTTCACTAGCGACGCAAGTACAAGCGCAAACACAAGCACAAATATAAGTAGCTTATGCTAGTGAAAACGAACGTCGACATCAGCATAAAAATCAATCAAAGAATCTGCCATTTTGTTCAAATGCTCAGATCCAAGAGGAATCTGGAACGAGTGCTTTAATTGGCCAAACATAGCAAATTTCCTTGTACTTATGCTGCGTTTCGTTTTCACACGACGCAAGCGAACGCAAGCATAAGCGCAAGCACAAGGAAAAGGAAAAATTTTGATCCTTTTGCTTGTTGTGCTTCTGTTTGTCTCAACCCTGTTTTCTCGATTAAATAAGCGCTCTTATCCTTGCGGTTGCGTCCCTAGTGAAAACCAGGCTTTAAGTCTTGTACAGCGTTGGATAAGAGAAGATCGTGATCAGTCAAAATTGATTAAAGAGTATTTATGACATTCAAGTAGACTTCTGCGCGACTTATAAGCCATGTTAAAATCAAAACACTTTCTCCGTCAATTCAAATTTTTCTTTTTTAATCTAATCTCTACTGAAAAGTGCTTGTCCTTAATTGGAGAAAGGTGTAACCAGCTTAACATCACTGCACAACCTTGTTCCCTCACTTGGAGGGGGAAGCGCCCTCGGAACGAGGTTGATTACTGCCTACAACAGCTACCTTTAAAACACTGAGAACAAAGTGTAAGCAAACACTTAATTCACAGAAAAGATAACAAAACAAAACACCTCCAAAGTTATCCATTTCAAACTAAAAATAATGTTCTTTTTTTAGAGTGGACTTTTCCCCGTTTTTCTCTTGCTTTCCTACAGGGTAGTTGCAGATTCTAGTACATAGGTCTTTTCATTGGAAAGGCATAAGAGAATCTTGGCTTTCTTTACATTTTGTTTCATTAACGTACGAGCTTGCACAGATGGCATCAATCATGCTATTTAAAAATTGACTTCAAATGGTTAAAGAACTTGTTAAACTTTAGTTAAACCTCCAATTTTCAGCCTTTTAGATTTGGTAACGAGGCAGTTATTAGCCATCAAAAACTGATAAATTATTGGGTGACAAAGGCGCTATTGATCCCATAACATTTTTTGTAAAATTACGAATTTTCAAAGCTTCATTCCTCAGACCTTATTAGAGCTCATGCAATGCACTTTCAATATTCATTACTTTATTGTCGGCTGCCTGATTAGAAAACGTTAGCTTTATGCTAACAAAGCAAAGACATATCAAATCTTAATGAAAAACAGAAATGCAGCTGTTGAATGTGTCGGCTACTATGAGACTGCCACCACTGTTTATAGCAACGTAAGAAGGAAAGCCATTTTTGTAATACTGTCCATCAATTTTACTCAAAAACTTGCTGCTCAGAGTGATGAGTTGCAGTCTGTGGTTACCTCTATCACACACAATGAGTCGGTTGCACTTGTCAATAACGAGTCCAACAGGACCATCAAACTGGCCATCATTGCACCCCTTACAGCCAATGTCATGTAAATACACTCCTATTTTGTCAAATACCTTCACACAATTATCAAGGTTATAAGAAACAAAGAATTTGTCCTGGTAGTAAATAGCATAAAATGGTGGTTTATCACAGTCTGGGGCACTGAAGGACTGGAGCAAGTCATTCCCGTCAGGGGAGAGGACCTTGATTTTCTTATCCCCTTCGTCAGTTATGATTATGTGACCATCACTCGCAATGGAAAGGTTACACGGATCATCAAGATCTTTATCATTGATGTGTTTGATGAAGTGACCCTCCTCACTGAACACACGAAGCTTGTTGTCGCTTCCCGAAACTAAAGTCAGCAGGTCGCCAGAGTCTATAAATGCCACCGAAAAAGGTATACCATCAAGTCTTATCTCCCTTCGAAACTTTCCTTCAGAGCTCAACAGTTGAATTCTTTGATTTTCATAATCTGCAACAGCAATCGTTCCCGTTTTCTGACTCACATCAATATCGTTAATGCCATCAAATTCTCCTCGTCCCTTTCCTCTTGAACCAAACTGAAAGGCAAATTGATATGGATTCTGATGAACCTGCACAATCCAAGGACTACCAATCAGCGGCTGTCCATTAACGAGAATCTCTACTCTGTGTTGTCCGGCACACTGTGGTGTGTGTGTCACTATGTATTTGCCGTCTTTGGTGTCTTTAATGTCTGTTTTTAGTTGATCACCTTCTGGAGTCAATATGTCGACTTTGATTTTATCATCTTGTTGATAACATTCAAATCCTTCTGAATCCTTTGTAACAATGACGAAATAGGTCTCCTTCCTTTCTTTTACTTCCTTGCTGTCTTGACCTTCAGCTAAGCACTTTGAGGGATCAGTCTTGATGACAGAAACTCGAGCCATAAGATCCAATTTCTTTTCCACCAAGTAATGTATATGTGGCGACATGTAAAGATCGGGTTTTCTTATATTTAACAGTTCATTACAACGTCCGAGGATGGCGTGATTTGTTTGTAGAATTTCGACACTGAAGTTTCTTTCTAAGATTCTGTGACAGCGTTCGAAGCAGCTTTTCAGCTGGGTGGCAACCAGCTCGAAGTTTTCCAGTCGCGTTGCGTGATGTTTTTGTTCCGCTTCATAAATTTCACGAAACTTGTCCTTCATTTTCCTCTCGTGTTCTCGCAAATCACCAATCAATTTTTCCACAGTGTCTGTCATTTTCTTTTCCTCGTTCAAAATTTCAATTTTGTTTTTCTTTCTTAGGTCAGTTTGTTTCTTAATTTCACTCTTATATCTGACCATTTCCACTTTCACTTTGGCCACAGCGTCGGACATTTGCATCTTTTGTTCTTGTGCAGCTTTCTGAGTGTCTGTCTTAGAGTGTCGATCGTGACTCACTACAGTACATTTGTGGCAAATCAGAACTTTACAGTCTTCGCAGTAAAATTCGAGAGGTTGATCTTCATGATATTGCTGTGAACACATCACGGGTCTGTGGATCAACTCTTGCACATCTTGCGCTTGCAGTCTGTCGATCAAAACATTGCGATGACCCCTTGAGGCCTTCAGGCGCTGGTGAGCTTCAAAACAAGATGCGCACAGAAAATCCTGGCACACGAAACAGTAACATGTTGCCGTGTTGTTCTCGTTACAACTGTTGCATCTTTGAGACTGTACGCTGCCATCTTCTAGGGCCAGAACATCAACCAATCGGTTGAGATGAAACGATGACGGCAAATTCTCGAAGGTGTCAGTTTCCGGAATTTGGAATGAAGTCTGGCAAACCGGACATTTGATTGTCGCCTTTAGCTGTCTCCTTGCGAAGTTTGCATGTCTGTCGAGACACTCCAGGCAGAATGAGTGAAGACATGGTAATGTCTTAGGATTTTTGACAGTCTCTATGCACAATGGGCACTCTGCTTCCTTTTTAAGAATCTTGAAAAGCTGTTGAACATCCATGATGAAGCCAAGCAACGCAAAATGAGGGCGTGTGAAATAGTGACGTCACTTAAATCCCGGGACTGTGTGTGATTGACACGGAGTCATGTGACATTCTAATGCACTTATCACGAACTAACACCCATTTTAAAACCCGAAATTTTAATTTGGCTAGAAACTCAGGATGCTTACCATTAAGTTAAACCGACCGTCCAGAAACCGATCCGCTGAAAATGGAACGACATTTTCCGATTGTAGCGATGCAACTAAATGACGGTCCTCTCTTCCTGATTCTCCCACTCCATGGTTTTCCTAAACCATCATGGATGACGCAATAGTTGCGATGCTTTGCTTAGATTCTGAGGAGTGAGGAAGACATCGTTTGAGAATCTTCAGTTAGGACTGCTTGTGACCGTTCAAAAGATTCTCTACCATTTCTGCATGAACAAAATTTTGAAAACAAAACGCGGGAAAATGCGTGTAAATCAATGTTTCGGGTAAAGCAAAATTGAACGTGTTTCCTCAGTTCTTGATTTTCATGTCACCCAAAGAAAAAACAAAAGAGAGAGATGAGATCAAAAGTTTAAAAAGTCAAATAAATGTAGACACTACGTGGTTTTAATATCTCAAAAGTTATTATATATCAGTTATCCCAGACCAGGCATCAAGTAAGCAAGATTATCCAGTGTTTCCTCCTGATAAAACACTAAAATGGAAATAAAGATTAACCTTTCAAAGTAAAATTCCACTTGGGTTTATTTTTTACGTAGGAGCAACCGCAAATTAGAAATAAGCGAAAACAGGAGTAATAAAGTAGCTCAGTCATACGGCACCAACCTATAAAGCATCTTCTCTGACGTTACTGCGCGGCCTGCATAAACCTCTTTCAATGCGCTTCTTTTGCGTGTGGGAAAGTTGCATAAGCATGGTTTTTGTTTCCTCTTGGGATCGTCCGGTAAGTCCGAAGAGAAACTGTATGCAATGCTTATGCAAAATTTGGGAGGACAAACAAAGAGTGGTATTTTCCAAAGTGGACTATTGGCTGTTAAAACAATGACTTTTTTTGTTCCGTGGTTGGCAAATTTGAATTCCGTCGTTTTCATCTTAGCGTGGACACACGACGGGAAAACATGTTCTTTGAAGTTTGAGTTTGACAGCCGTTAACATAAGCAAACTTTTGCTTGCGATAGTTTGACTGAACGTATTTGAAGCATACTTTATCAGATCAGGGTTAATTTCTTAGAAAAAGTCTTTGATATCCAGTCTTGCTGCGATTCTAGGAAAACTTGCATGAACATCCCTCCAACTTCGAAGGATTGAAGACAAAACTTGTCATGTTTGCAACCAGTTAGAGCATGTTTTCCCCGTGACGTGTCCACGCTTAGGTGAAAACGACAGTATCAAAAGAAACGTGACGTCAATGTTTGTAAAGAAGAAATATCGCTATAGCCTTTTTTCCATTAGTGTAGCAGCTCTCGTAAGCTGTTATTGTTTGGTGTTGTAAGCAGCTTTTTGTCTTTTGCTTTTGGATAGGGTGGCGAGCCAATCACATTATACGTTACGAGAGCTGCTGTATTTCTCTGATAGCCTAACGTCATTCTGGCGTTGACTCGTTCCCAGTCGTCTCCCGTTACGTCTTGCTCACGCCGGCGGGCACCTGAGCAGGGTTTTCGTTTGAGGCCGGAGGCCGGACGTGTCGTCCGGTCGTCTCCCATTCCATGTCCGGAACTTTTATGCCAATATTTCAGGGGTTTGTTATATTTTTTATTATTGGTAATGGTCATGGTAATGAATTTATATAGCGCATTTTCTATTAACATCTTCAAATGCGCTTTACAAGCAAGTGATCTATGGGTGAGATCGGACATCAGCATATACAGGCGCCACTGGCAGTCACTATCAGTCCATTAGCGATCTCACCCAGCGCACATGGATGAATGAAATGAGGCCTGACCACAACACCGGGAGCTCCATCCCCTACTCTTTACAAATGTAGTGTGTGGGCTCTTTTACGTCCCACAGGATTATGAACATTGAAGGGTTGTGAGACGGGGCCTACGGTTTATAGTCCTTATCCGAGAAGACTTGAAAGTCTTAACCATTTGCGGATGTAATTACAAAGGCAGCACTTTCTCCTCAGTTATTTTAAGACCCTGAGTGTTGGTCCGGCCGGAGTCGATCTCACGACCTCCCGCATGGCAACCCGATGCTCAACCAACTGCGTCACCGGTTTACTTACTTTTTAAAGAGAATTTGAGTAAACTCCCGCCTTGCCTGGGAAACAGATTCTTTGGTGTCCAGAAACACTGGAAACAGCGTTTCTGAGTGTTCTATTTCTAGAATTTCCTGGGGGAGCATGCGCCCTAGTAGCTCTCCCCTTCGGCGCTCGCAAGGCGCCTTGCCGGGCCAAAAAATGTCAGTTTCAGAAATATGTCCGCTACTTTACAAAACTGTCGAAAACCCTGAGACGTGCGTGTCAGATTTCAACGCGCGCTGCCTGGCTTGCTTGAGGGAAACAAAAATGGATAATTGCAATTCGCTGGTATGAACCAGACAAGAAGCTCTTTTCCTTCCGGGCCCAACAATTTTAACACTGATCTGCTTATTTTGAAAACCCGGTCTTTTCACATGTTCCAAGTTTTCTTTTGATCTTATGTTAAGGTTAAAACTGCATGTATGTTGAAAGACTTGTAGAACTTAACATAGGCGAAGATCTTTTAAAAGCTTGTTTCAATCGCCATATTCATGCAGAAATAACTCTACCCGATTTTCATCGTTCACATCTCAGTTCTTCAGTTTTTGCAGGTTCAGGAAAATATTTATAATTTGTGCCAGTATTAAACCATACACAGATGTCTGGAAATCCTGAGCACAGTTTCAGGTGCTTACCATCTTGTTTTTCGTTAATAGAATATTTTCCCAATCTCATAATGCAATACGTTCTGGGAGATTCTTTACAGAAAAACAATACAAGTTATTTGCTCTTGGGACTGTATCATGCAGTGCTTCCGTAAACCAAAATGAACTGTATCATGGGATTTGCGAAAATATCGAATGTAATAAGCTTAAAGCCTGGTTGTCACTAGCGATGCAAGCACAAGCGCAAGCGTAAGTAGCTAGTAGTGAAAACGAACGTCGACATAAGCGTCAAATTCAACCACTGCATCCGCCATTTTGTTCAAATGCTCAGATCCGCAAGGAATCTGGAACGTGTACTTTAATTCGCCAGACAAAGCAAATTTCCTTGTATTTATGCTGTGTTTCGTTTTCACACGACGCAAGCGAATGCAAGCATAAGCGCAAGCACAAGGAAAAGGAAAAATTCTGATCTCGGTGCTTGTGCTTATGCTTGCGTCAACCTCGTTTTCACGATGAAATAAGCGGGGCTCTTGTTATGAGGGATGGCGTAGTGATGAGAGCACTCGCCTCCCACCAATGTGGCCCGGGCTCGATTCCCAGACTTGGCGTCATATGTGAGTTGAGTTTGGTTGTTCTCTAGCATGTACCAACAGGTTTTATCCGTGTACTCCGGTTTCCCCTCTCCTCAAAAACCATCCTTTGACTTGATTTGCGTTGATTGTTGATTTCAGTTTACAGTGTTCCAATTAGTGCTCCAGCGCTAGAACGACTAGACACTTACATAAAGTTACTTTCCTTTCTTTTCCTTAAAGTTGAGGTTTTAAAACCTTCGCAAAAACCGTGGACGATAAGTCTTGCACAGCGTTGGATCAGAGAAGATCGTGATCAGTTAAAATTTGTTTAAAAATATCTAGGAAAGTCAAGTAGACTACTACACGACTGATAAAACAAAGAGAAAATGTATTTTTAATGATATTTCGATTATCCGATACCAACTTTTATCAGGTTTGTTTGGAGATCTAACGAATTTACAGAATATGTATACACATGTTATGAAGTAATTAAAGGGGATTTCATTAACGCAATATAGATACTGAATAAACAAACCACATTTTCAAAAGAATAAAATGTAGTTGAAACACTGTATACTAAATATCGAGATCGTTAAATTATCTGTAACGCTTGTTTATCCCAAGAGGTTCTGTAGTTTGTGCTCTTTCAATGGGACGGGCTTCCCGAGCTTTCCTAAAACAGTCACATTAGCGGGCCGTTTATACGAGAGAAAACAAGCCGCGGCTTACATAAGACGCGAACAACCCGTATAAATGGTACAAAATCTACGTTCACGCCTTTCTCAAGCCGCGGCTTATCCCGGCCTGGGAGTTTTTACTCGTATAAATAGTTCCTTTTGCGTATTATGTACGCCGCGGCCAGAGAAAGCCCCCGTTTTTTTTCTCTTGTATAAACGGCCCTAATGATTGATGAGCTTTTCGATGGGAACGAGTAACTATGACTGTGTGAATGGTTATTGCTAAGAGAGCGTTCTGAGACTGCAGTCTGGATATAACTACTAGTGGCACTGAGTATAGGGCGTCTGTGTTCATAATGAACACGTGATGACGTCATTTCCGCCTTTGCATGGTTGTTTCTTCAAACAGGCAAATGGCGAGGGATAGATCCGTGAAAATCTCTTAAGCTCATGTAAAATCCTTCTCTGAAAAGCGAGAAAATGTAACAAGAACAATATCTCACGAGTCAGCGCATTATAGAGATTTAGCATCACATTTACGTGAAACGAGAACGGAAAAGTGACCACGTGACCATGATTTTCCATCCATTTTCTATGTTTGCCGGCTGCCGCTTGCCGTTTCTACGTGAAAGTAGACATTTTTGCGTTTGCTGTATACGTGAAATTTTCTTCTACATAAGACGGTTGTTTGCATAAAAAAGCACCCCAAAATCATTTTCTGCTATGCCAAAGGAGGAAAAATTAGGTTTCATGGTTATAGATATTTTGTAACTGACTCCTTGCCGCAAATTTCTTCATGAACACATGTTGACTCTTTGTTGACCAACAAAACAGCTCATCGAAACTCTCAAAATTTGACGTGTTAGGATTTTCATTTTATGTAGCGTCTTTTTACACAAACAGCGTTTAAAAAGACTCAGAGTTTTGGTTTTGCTTTTTAGTAACTAAATACTCGAGTTTTCCTGGGTCACGCTGAAGCTTAAGTCACAACCTTCTTTCTATTTTACGTGAAACGTGAAACGACAGCCGACGTTTCCCGTTTCAGGTAAACGTGATGCTAATCTCTCTATTGTTCTTGTCACTCGAACATAAAATTCATATCTTCTCGCCACCGTGTAATATATCCTCTATTTATGCTTGCACTTGTGCTTGCGCTTGTGCTTTTGCCCGTTGCTAGGGGAAACCAGCGTTAAGCCGCGAAGGACGACAACGACGGCTATAAGAACGCCACATAACAATGGGTTTAATTAGAAAAAACACAAGGGAATCACACGGTCATGGGTTCCAGTCCCTTTCAAGCCTGGATTTTTTCAGGCTTTTTTCGCAGCTGGTCAAGATGCTTCACAAATTGCGATGATCAATTTCACACATAACAAAGGGTTTACAGCATCACACGGTCCCTTTCAAGCCTGGATTTTTTCATTCTTTTTTTCGCTTCACAAATTGCGATGATCAATAACGCGTCTTCAAATGCTTGTGGCACTGTAGTAAATACCAGCCTTTGACAACGGCGACACCAGTGAGCACGTGGTTAATGAGTTAAAAAAAAATAGTGCGGCGTGCACTAATCAAGCTTAAGTTTTGACATATTACATGTACGTGCAACAGCCCTTCTCTCCTTTTCTACTTTTTCTTCAATGGTGTTCCTGTCAACTAAGTTACAGGTCTCTTCGCCAATATCTCTAAGGTAATTCCGAGGGAGAGGAGGATTGGGTCGCTGGGAGGCTGGAGAGAGTGTGGCCCAGTGGTTAGGGCGCTTGCCTTGAGATCCGGAGATCCCGGGTTCAAGACTCGCTCTGACCACTCATTGAATTTGATCCTGGTAGTCCCTGGTTCAACTTCCCAGTTGCACTTGTAAATAGCCAACTGGTTTGCCTCCGGCCATTTGGGATTCTTAACAGCTGTTGTTGTTGTTCTGTTCTGTCGTTCCGTTGTGTTTCATTGGCCCTGAGAAGCCCCTATGGGGAGCGGTCAATTAAGTATGTATTTTGTATGTATTGTGCTTTTGAGAGCGAAGTCAGGACTGAAATCGTGTGAATAGTGCATTCTTGCAATTGTAGTGATTGAATCAGATTTTCTAAATGAACGCTCATATTTCCTACCAGCCAATCAAAACCGTGACGCGCTTCTGGCAACACCCTGAAATTCGTGTTATGTCACAGCCGTGTTTATATTCTCCCATCTAAACACAGCTAATGACCAATGAAAATGCGCGTACTATCTTGATTATTTTATAAAAATGAACACGACACAGTTAAGAATCCCAGGTGGTGGGAGGCAGTTGGCTATTTACAAGCGCAGCCGAAGAGTTGAACAGGGGAACACTCTCAACAACTCCAGCTGGTGGTCAGAGCGGGACCTTAACCCAGGACATCCCGATCTCTCAAGTGCAGCACCCTAACGGCCACTCGGCTACGCTGACGACGACAAAGATGGAGCCTTGAGCCATTCATACTGAAATGTTGTGTGATTTTCCGTGCTTTATGGAAGACGAACATTCACCAAGCGGAGAAGGGGTCCGATCGCTCAGAGAAACGATGCCATATAATGAACAACTTACTAACTTCTCGGTCGTTTTTTTGCGCTCGGTCCCTACTGCCATGACTTCCCAGTACGGCCTTCGCGTTCGGTTAGTATGTCAATACATTTTGCATGACACATGGACTTGCCCAGTGTGTGAATAAGTCAGCAAATCCTTCAAGTCATCATAAATAGGTTGTGTTTTAAAGGGAAAACGTACAAAAGTATCGAGGGTTAGAACCATGCTTAGTTTGAATAAATCGTCTGACCTTTGTCATTATTAGAGTTTATGGTAGTGAACGGTAAATCAAGGAATAATTGTATCTTTTATTGGTGGTGATTCGGGGGTGTTCACAAAAAACCTGAATGCTTCTTTGCAAGAGTCGAAGCTACGACCTTCCGATTACTGGTTTGGATGCTCTGTCACTAACAAAAGGAGACTATTGAGAGCGAAGCCAGGACTGAAATCGTGTGAATAGTGCATTCTTGCAATTGTAGTGAAGGGGATGTTGAAATGTTCACTCTGATAGATAGAGATAGCTCTGTTTTGATTGGCTTTACAACAATGGGCATGCTGAATCTCCCAAGCAAGGCCTTCTACAGATATATCTATTAAGGAATACGACATATGAGGCAGAGTCTGGGAATGGAACCCGGGCCACACTGGTGGGAGGCGAGTGCTCTCACCACTGCGCCATCCCTGCTATAATGTAAACACAGAAAAAGTCCTCTATTGCTTTTATAAAAATTTTTTCCAATTAGTTCGGCAAATGAAGGAAAATGCTGTTGTTTTTTTTTTACTTCCTGATTGAATCCGATTTTCTTGATGCACGCTCATATTTCCTACCAGCCAATCAAAACCGTGAAGCGCGTCTGGCAACACCCGAACATCACCAATCAAAATTTGTGTGATGTCACAGCCGTGTTTATATACTCCCATCTAAACACAGCTATTGACCAGTAAGAGTGCGCATACTATCCTGATTATTTTATAAAAATGAACACAACTGCGCTATTTACAAGCGCAGCCGAGGAGTTGAGCCGGTGAACAGTCACAACAACTCCAGCTGGTGGTCTCAGCGGGACCTGGGGCCCGTTTCTCGAAAGTCCCGAATACTTTCTAGGCCCGAAAAGCCATTTGAGAAACTGCCAACCGCTTATTTTGGAAGGCCGATCTTTAAACGTGTTTTCAAAGTAACAAAAAGCAAACTGACTGTGAAGTTTGACGACTTAAATCCTCTCCGTTCTTGAGATACAAAGGGAATTGTGACACCCGAAAATGGCCCGTAAAGTTTAGGGACTTTCGAGAAACGGGCTCCTGAACCCGGGACGTCCGGATCTCTCAAGTCCAGCACCCTAACCACTCCACTACGCTGACGATGACGACGATGGAGCCTTGAGCCATTGATCCCGAAATGTTGTGTGTTTTTTCCGTGCTTTATCATTTATTGATTGTGCTTATCTCCCTTGAGGACCCTGGAGAAGTCCGTCCGTGGCAGCCTATCAGTGCAACTCGACTCTGCACTGTGCGCAATAGCACCAATACTGTTTCTCACTACACAAGTTCCAGAAATGGATGGCTGCTCCCAAAAGACCCAGGTATTAACTGCAGTTTATTATATGGCAAACACTTCTCACTCTGATTACCGCACTCTGATTGGCTGGTTATCGGTCGGGATTTTACAGTAGTGACCAGTACCATGGAAACGGTCCGTTTCCGTATTTTTTCTCTCTCCCTGGAAATTCATGTTGAGCGAAGCACAAACAGTTTTTAAAAAGTGGAATTCATTTTTTTTCATAACAACGGAAGTATTTTTTTGGAGCATTGTTTTGATGGTGAAATGTTCGATGTACATTAAAAATGAAAATTGCTTTTAAAATAAAGACCACCCTAAGAACACTTTGAATTGGACACTAAAAGTGAAAGCCTCAAATTGAGGCTAAAAAACAAAGCAAAGGACCTAAATTGACATCTTAGCTACTTAGCCATCAGTGAAGTTGAGGTTTTTTAAAACCTTTGCAGAAATCGTGGACGATA